>CM016566.1:2443685-2559493 GCA_003412495.2 Echium plantagineum | reverse complement strand
AGAATTCTTCATATTTCATGTTGATTACATTGTCCTATTCTTTTTTCGAATTATTGATTTTAGCCTGTTAACTTGTGGTTTGCAAAGATTGCGGTTGGCATTTGATGATATGCTACCTCCAATTCAATTTGAGCGATGTTTTTTGTTTTTTTTTTCACCAAACTTTGATCATTGATTACTTTTTACTTAAATTATGTGAAATTACTATAAGAGAAAATAAACAGAACCCAAGTTTTATGCTTAAATTGTTTGTGTGTATGCCGCATCTTCTGTAACTCTCCAGCCTCATCCAATTGTTGTTCCATAAGTTTTTATCTAATTATATCCTTTTGGCTTTCCAGTTGCAGGTGTTGTCTAAGGGGTACTCTTACGAATACTAATGACTTCACCAATTCAGGTCGACAACCTAATATGCGGAAGAAGAGGTCCTTTGTTTGGGATCATTTCATAGTTGAGGGTGAAAAGGCAGTATGTAATCTGTGTAAAAAGTCGTTTGTATATATCTGTGGCAAGAAATTAGCAGGTACTAGTCACCTCATGAGGCACTTCTCATCACATATACCCTCAGCCAGTGGACTTTGTACCCAGAAAAAAAATGTCATGCATCAGTGCACCAGATGCAAAACCGAGGATATCTTCTAATCGAGTTAAAAAGCGCTTCAAGACCACTCATTTCGATCAGGACCGATGCAACCATGATATTGCAAAAATGATTATACAATGTGACTATCCAATTCATATGGTTGAGGACATGCATTTTATTAGTTTTGTGAGGAGCCTTCAGCCTCAATTAGTTTGATAAATGCCAGTACCATAGAAGAGCACATTAAAGACATCTACTTCAGAACAAAGCAAGGCCTTGTGAACTTGCTAGCTGAAATTCCTGGTCGAATCAATCTTACTCTAGATTCGTTGGTTTCAAATGGAAGCTTAGGATGTGTTATTTCTTACAGGACACTTTGTCGACTGTGATTGGAAACTGCAGAGAGGATGAAGGTTATCACATCACCATATCTCGATTCCAAAATTGTATCATGCTCTCTCTGCTTGCATAGCCGATTGGAATCTTTCGAACAAGCTATTTACTTTGACTCTTGATAATGCTTACATCAAGTCTTCTAAAGAAGATCTAAGAGGTTTGATGTCAATAACCAAAGTTATTCTTATGGTCAACTTATTCTCAGTAGTTGCTATGCTCGTACTTTCAGCGATCTTGCCCAAGATGCTCTAATGTTGTGTAGAGAAATAGTGGAAAGGTGCGTCAGAATGTATTATATATAAAATCTTCGCTAGCGCGTGAGGAGAAGTTCATGCAATTAAACATCAACTTCAAGTTCCCAGCATGAAAAATCTAATCCTTGATGACCTCACCAAGTGGGATACCACTTATCATATGTTGCTGGCTGCTTATGAATTGAGAGAAGTATTTTCATGTTTGGATAATGTGGACCCTGATTATGCATCAACTGTTTTAATGAAAGAGTGGAAGCAAGTGGAGACTCTCTGTATTCACTTGAGTCACTTTTACGATGCAGTAAACCTTTTAACTACCCCAGTGTACCCTACATCCAATGTATTCTTCTATGAAGTGTGGAAAACTCAGCTCGAGTTGATGCATGGGACTATGAGCCAAGATCCTTTAGCGCGCTACATCACGAAGCCATTGTTTGAGAAGTTTGACAGATATTGGAAGGACTGTTGCCTAGTTTTAGCTACTGCAGTTATAATGGATCCAAGGTTCAAGATGAAGTTCGTTAAATTAAGCTTTAACAAGATATATGGGGCAGATGCTAGGACTTGGATCAAAATTATTGATGAGGGATTGCACGATCTTTTTCTCGAGTATGCTGTCGGGTCACTTCCTATGACAACATTGATGAATACCCACATGATTCTGTTGAAAGCTCAGACAAGCTCAAGACGAGGATTTTCTTATTTCATTTAATTTTGATCCCGACTTTGGATATATGAAGTTAGAATTGGATCACTATCTAGAGGAATGTCTTCAGCCTCAGGTCCAAGGTTTCGATGTTCTGGGTTGGTGGAAAATCAACGAATCCAAGTACCCCATCCTATCCAAAATGGCATCAGATATATTGTGTATACCCGTCTCAACTCTCTCCCCAGATTCAGTGTTTGATACTTCGGATCGAAAAGTTGATAGCTATCGGCGATCATTACACCCTCACACGCTTGAAGCGCTTGTCTGCGCTAAGGATTGGCTTCAATACGAAAGATCAGAAGCATCATTGGAAAGCCCATCTGCAATAATTAAGTAGGAAAATATAAACTAGTCATATTTGGTATCTTATGAATTCTATACATGTTAATCCGTGTAATTGGTGGGTATATTACGGAGTATACATATTTTTCATGGAAGTATATTGTAGTAGAAACATATTTTGAACCACTATTACATCTAATGTATCTATTATAGACACGAATGAGAACTATTAACATATTAAATCAATTAAGGCGTTCAATAGAATTAATATCATACAATATTTCGAAAAGCTTTTTACAAAAAATATCACATTCTGTTATTTAATTAATAATTTATATGATTTATTAGCGAAACGTGTGTCGGCATATACAAACTTTGTTAGCACTTTACTTTCACCTGTCGAAAAGGGTAAAATAGTAAAAATAATGGTCCGTGGAAATTGCCTCCGGCAAATAGGATTCTCCTATCACGCTTCATGTGATACCTCGTCTCATCAGTTCAGTACACACCGCCGGCGGAGTCAACAGACATGGCCGCCTCAATCCGCGTCGCCGCCGCTCAAATGACCTCCGTCAATGACCTCGCCGCCAATTTCGCCACTTGTTCCCGCCTCGCCAAGGCATGTTCTCTCTCTCTATCCAAATAAAATAGTTTTATTAATGTACTCTACTGTTAACACGATCACTTGTGATTCAAGACAAAGTCCCGTTTTGTCAATCAAGACGAGTATGTAATTTGATCTTCAAAAATCTAACTGTAAAATCAGCATGGGAAGGAGGGAGGGGAGTATAGTTTTTGGTAAAAAATATACTAAATTATTTAATACTCACTCCAATATGAAATGTTTGATGCTTTTGCATATCGAGTTGAGCTTCGACCGCAATTATTTTGGACTGGAGGGAGTATATATTTTACTATCTACATGATATTTATGATCTGAATCGAAGTCACGAGTGTCAATTAAAACATCGGACTTCGTTAAGATTGACAAATAAAAATCAAGCTTGACGATCTTTTAGATGGAAGGAGAACTTGTTTGAGTGAAAATCAAAGTTGATTGAATTTTTTGTTCTTATTTCAATTACTTGTTATTGGTCTTGATTTCAGGGAAAGAAGGAGAAATAAAATAGCTCGACTATCTATTATCATTGATTTGTGTTTATTTTGTTTCATGGTATGAATAGTTTTGACTAAATTGGCTATTTCATATTTGTGAAGGAAGCAGCATCAGCTGGAGCAAAGTTACTATGTTTTCCTGAGAATTTTTCCTATGTTGGTTCCATGCAAGGGGGATAGCGTCAAGATTGCAGAACATTTAGACGGGCCAATCATGAAGGGATACTGCTCTCTAGCAAAGTACTCTCGCAATTTCACCGCCATTAAGTTTATAGACATTTTTGGCTGATATGTGCATATCTTGAACTTTTATTTCATATGTGAAGGAAGTAGCATCAGCTGGAGCAAAGTTACATTTATGCTTGTCTGAATGCAGGGAATCAAATATTTGGTTATCACTTGGAGGGTTCCAAGAAAAGGGATCAGATGAAGCTCACTTGCGTAATACTCACGTGTTGATTGATGACTCTGGAAATATTAAAAGCACATATAGCAAGATGCACCTGTGAGCTACCTTGATCTTGTTTCTGTTTTGGTTGTATCCCACAGCTTTTAGCTGGAAGAATTAGTGCAAGTATCCGTGTACCATATATCAACTCCGAATATCTTCCTCGTTCGATTCAATCAGTATATATTTGTTGATCGCTGAGCATACGTTTTATGGTATAGGTTTGATGTGGATGTTCCGGGCGGTGCAGTTTACAAGGAGAGTAGTTTTACAGAAGCGGGTAAGAGCTTCCCTCGTCTCTTACACGCACGATGTATGTTTAGTTCACAAAGGCATGTAAATGGGTAAGGGCCAAGGGAAAAGGAAACATATACTTTATTGAGGGCAAGGGGAGTTTATAGACTAACTCCTCAAGATCTTGACATGGTTAATATGACTTTATACGTCCACTAACTATACCAAAGACTGACGGAGGAAATAACCATGAAGTTGTTGTGGTTCACACCTCCATTATATAATCTTCTTCTGAACTTTGTGGCTGAAGGACAAACAGTTAGTTGTCTTGTACTCTCACTTATACTCTTCCACGAAATATACCTCCAAAGTCCAGAGTAGCCACACTACTCAAATGTTAGCTAGGATCAGGTAATAGAATCATCAACATTGTCTGATATGACAACAGCGTACTGTTTGAGTGTGATCAGTAATTAATAACATGACATCCTTCTGCAAATATTTGAATGGGGATGATGCAATGGCCTTTTATCTAACTTGCGTTTTCATTTTAATGCGATTAGCCCTTGCTACTTCTCAGTATATCTTGGTTCATATCAATTAAGTTGTGTAGGGAATGATATTGTTGCGGTAGACAGCCCCTTCGGACAATTAGGTCTTACTGTCTGTTACGATTTGAGATTCCCTGAGGTGTATCAGCAATTAAGGTTCCATCAGAATGCCCAAGTGAGTATTTTCTTTTCTGTATGTTTATTAGGATCGTTGATAAGTTATCCCTTCAGTACTTGTTTGTAAGATCTCAACCAATTTGCAGGTTGTGCTGGTCCCTGCTGCTTTCACCACCGTGACTGGTCAGGCACACTGGGAGATCCTTCTTCGAGCTCGGGCAATTGAAACTCAGTGCTATGTATGTAAGCTTCGTTATCTATCTTATTTTCACATTTCGATTCTACTATCATGGTTCAAGTGTTGAACCACTAGATATTATGATGTTGTCATTTCTTTTTCATCCTGTTCTATATTCCTTTTTAATAATCAAGATTAGCTGCTGTAGTCGACTGTATTGGAAAATCTCCTTGTTATCATGGTTACATTAAGTACTTGGAGGCCTTTTGGTTTATTAAATCTTAGTATTATGTTATCAGGTCATAGCTGCTGCGCAAGCTGGGAAGCACAATGACATAAGAGAAAGCTATGGAGATACCTTGATAATTGATCCATGGGGAACAATAATTGGTCGACTTCCAGGTGAGAACAAAGGAACAATACCATTCTTTCATAAAATTATAATACATCTATCGATGTACTCATTTAACCGAGATATGACACATTTTTATGTTTTACTTGAAAGCATGCCTACAAGTGCCAGTTATGAGTACTCTTTGAAGATCAAACATAATATTATTCACGTTTAATTGCGTTTCAGATCGAGTGTCCACAGGAATAGCTGTTGCAGATATTGACTTCTCATTAATTGATTCTGTTAGAGCAAAGATGCCAATATCTACGGTAAACAAACTGTTGAAACTCACATTTGCATTTTACTTACTACTCCACTCCAAGCACCAAGATTTCTCAGTCTTGCCTTGCCACATTTAAATAGTTGAACTATTTGTTGCCTCAAAGAACTTTTGCAGCAGAACATTGTCTTTGCTTACAACTAATAGTGATGTATATTTACTAGCCATTGACGAATATATTGCTCCTGAACTCTCCTGTATTCTCCCTATAATAGAGAACTCTCTTCTTTTCTCTAACTATGTTTTCTGTTTATGTTTGCAGCACCGGAAGCCCATTGAGTTCTGGAAATCCGTCTGAGTAAGAAAGCTCCTCTCTCTTTGACTGATACCGCAATTCGAAATACATATGTTTTGGCTGTGAAACGCAGTTTTGACGTGACCCCATTCCTTCAGGATCGTCACCTACCCCTCTATCGTAAAAGTGGACCACTGAGTTTCTTTCGGCTCTCATTTCTATCCTCACATGATATAGACATATATGCAGCTTGGATGTCTTGCTGAGTTCTTCAAGCATCCAGTTACCATATCTCGATCGACTTTCTGAAAGGGAAATTTGAGACTGCAAAGAAAGAACATCTTGTAATGATTCATTTAGATGTTCCTCCCTCCTTATGAAGACTTGTGTCCCTTTCTATTACAATTTGAGACAATATTGTATCAATTGAAGCAATCGAACTTGATACACCAAAAATGTACAACCATATGTTTGAAGCCTTAACGTTGTGTTTACAACTTTAACACCCTGTTGGTTTAGAGTTGTAAGTATGCATCCCTAAAATGAAAAAGTAATTAGCCAAGAAATAAGGACAAAAGATCCAACCTTGGGGTATTATTTTGAAATTTCTTAAATTCCGAGAGAAGCTTTATTTAAATGGTTGTCTGGATCAATTTTTACCGAATGATATTTCAACCACTTGTTAACAAAAATTGGCAAGACAATTCTTTTTAATGAATTAAATCAAAAATTGATTGTAAAATAAGTTAGTTATGAATTCTTAATCATTAATCAACATATATAATATTGGAAACCCGCCTATTTTGCCCGTGATGTCCCCTTTTTGAAAATGCAATACATAACGAAGTTCCCAAGAACAAAATAATATTTAATTCATAGATAACAATTTGTTTGTAAATTAGTTATCATAATTACAACTAACGAATACAGAAACTAAAGATTATTACAAATGACAAAACAAACTACTTAACAAATGTGACGGTTAAAGGAAAAAAAATAAAAGAGAAAACAATTATCGAAATAATTTCGTAACATACTTTGTTAATTATTTAAGAACCATAAAATAATTATAAAGGATTTTTTTTTTTATTATAAATTAGCGATGAAGTGAGTTTCAAACCTTAACCATTAGACTGACTCTAGTCTTTTTGGATCTGCAACCCCCAGCACCCCACCCCCACAGGCCACAACAGACCCATCTCATTGAAAAGTGCACCCCATCAGATTCTGCTTTATTCCAGTTCTTGGACAATCACAAACACAAAACCAACCAGACTTACACAAAAATTCAGATAAATCTCAAAAAAATAAATAAATAAAAAGAAAAATGTTGTTTCAGGTAGGAGGGCAAGGGACACGTCCCACCTTCTTCGAGATGGCAGCTGCTCAACAGCTTCCCTCCAGTCTCAGAGCTGCCCTCACCTATTCCCTTGGGGTATGTATGCTTTGTCCCAAAAATATTGTCCACTTACCAATTTTTATTGTTCACTTTTAAAATTTTGAACTAGAACATTTTTGGGTATGTAGTGTAATAGTATTAAATGGAATTAAATATGTAAAAAGATTGTATTTTTAAAGTAGTTTATTATGACCATGATAATTTGATTGTGCAGTTTTGAAATTTTGATGGTTGATTTCTGAAGTTTGAACTCGATTATTTTTGTATATGTTTGTAATATTAAGTGGAAAATATGTAAAAAGATTGAACTTTTGAAGTAGTTGCTTCTGAACTTGATAATTTTGGTTCAAATTAACGTGTCAATTAAGACATGGAAGTTTGTTAATCTTGACTATTGGAAATTGAAGTTGTCGGCTTTTTTTTTGCAATGGAAGGAGTACTATTAGGTTTTGGTTTTATCTATTTACTAAAAAGTTTAATGCTTGTTCGATTTGGGTTGGCTTCATTATCTGCGATTTTGTTTAAGGTTCAAATAATTATGGTTTTGATGGTGAGTGAACGCTGTTCTGCTTTTATTGTAGGTATTAGCTTTGAGGAGACCATTTATTCACAAAATTCTTGATTACGAAGATGAATTCTTCGCGTTGCTCATGCTTGTCTTAGAAACTCATAGTTTACGAACTACAGGTATATGTCGTGTCTGAGCATAAGAATTTATGCGATATTGGTGACACCACATTCTATATTGTTGGGATATATATAGATTGAGGTGGCAGTTAACCTTTAAAATTACTGATATTAATTAGGTTAGAGTGCTGAACATTGGCCAAATAGATCATCTTGTCTTGGTTTTTTATCACTTAAAATGACTAACTTTTAATCAATGTGAGCTCTAGTGAACATTTTGAGATCTTATGTATATTCTATAATGGATTAGAGAAGATTCTCTGTTTTGAAACTGGTTTAGGGTTGTGTATATTTGTGCTTGTTATATTGAGCGCCAGAAAATGAAGATAAGTTGGTATAATATTTGCCTACTTTCATCAATCTTGTTATATCTTCTCTCAGATGCATCATTCTCAGAGTCTTTATATGGCCTTCGAAGAAGATCAGCAAAACTGAAAGCGGAGAAGGAAAATAAACTTTCCAATCCTGGTGAAGGAATTCAGCAAACCGGCCTGGAAAGAAGGCAGAAGGTTCTCTCAGTTGTGTTTATGGTATGTTCGCATTGATTACAAGTTTCTTTCGGTCAGTGTCACGTGATGGATCTATCTCTTTTATGTTCCTTCATAGTAGTTGGAGGATAACAGATTAGCTCTAGGGAAAGAATACTTAGAGTTTCTTGGTGGTAAGTCATCAAGTAATACTCATAATTTATTATTATGAATATCTTCACTTCAAGTGTATATGGACTCATATTCAGTTTCTAGTTGCAACTAAACTTACTCAAGTGCATATGTGTTTGGAAGTGATCCTGCTTAGTAACTTAACATTATAGGTACACGCTGAATACTAGTGTAGTGCATAGAAGACTTTTTGGTGAGATAATAATAATAAAAACTTTTTGGTCTAAACGATCAACTCTTTTGATACAAGACCCAAATCTTAAACAAATCTACTAAAATGGAGGTAGTAATAGATTTGTGAGCAAGTTTCACTTAGATGTTTACATAATTGATTAAAACTTCGAATTCCAGAAGGTGCAATGTAAATATAAAAATTGTAATCTCTCTTATTGTCTTCTCCAGGAGCTTTTTTTGCAATATCAGTTCTTGGTGATTACAATATTATGATTGTGGGCACATTGCAGGTTGTTTTGCCTTATTTTAAGTCAAAATTGCAGTCTGTATACAATAAAGAAAGGGAAGCTGCGCTTCAAGCAAGTTTATGGGGTCCTGGTGAAGACAGTTTTGGTGAGACAGATTACCTTGATGGAAATGGTGCTTCTTCTTTCCTTTTAAGGGATGGTCCAAATGAAGAAGTAACTGCCAGAGCACGTTCTCTGAAAAAAATTAAAAAGATCATTGCTGCATGCTATCCGTTGATACATGCTGGTAGCGAAGGTATATTAATTTCTGTTTTATAATCTTTTTATAATTTCTTCATTGACTTCTAGTTTTTGTAAGAGGAATAGCAGTTAGGTCTTTTTAAGGAGGTCGTTTGTATGCTCCTGGAGGAGTTGGTTGTGCACAGATGCCTTGTTTGGGTTGTACTGTTTATGTGAGCCTTGCATTCCTTGAGTAGAAGTAAGAAAAGGTTCATGTGGAGATGTTAGCAAACCATGTTGTCTCATCGTTATGGTGTTGGAATTGACTGTCTGTGACACCAAAACCTTCTATCCTGAGTGTCATAATAATTAGAAGCACACCACAACTGTAGGACAAAATTAATTTACAATTACTTGCTGTATTAATAAGAATTACTTCTCCAGCACTTGTTTGGAAACTTAATGAAATACTGCTGTGCTGTTATTCTTCAATTTCTGCAGGATTATCATTTGCATACCAGCTATTATACCTATTGGATGCTACAGGCTTCTACTCCCTAGCATTACATGCCCTCCGAATTCATGTTTGTCGAGCTACAGGACAGGAACTGGTACGTAATGTAGACATACCTTTAAAAATGCCTTCATACCTTAGTTCAAAGGTGATCTGCAATAATGCTTTGCACCACCAAATTGTTGTGTTCTTTCTCTACTATTTATTTTACCAAATAATGGCTTCAGAGTCCACGATTATATGACTATCACCTTATGTAGTTATGTTTATCTCTTGTTCCTATATATGAAAATATTTCCTTAAGGGTTATTTTTTCTGATGTCAAGGTAGATGGATTCTTCCTCGAGAATTTCAAAGATAAGGAGCCGTGAGCGTGAAAGATTGCGGGGTCCTCCATGGCTGAAAGTATTGACTTATTAGCTCAGTGATAATTGGTTCCTAGTAACCTTAAGGTTCAATTTTAGCTCTAATTGGAATAAAACTAATTTCTCTTCCATTGAATTTCAGAAAGTTCAGGGAGCATTACATAGTTGTGCATATGCAGTGCTTGATTATGCACAAACTGGTCTAATTGCTTCAGTGTTCATCTTTAAGGTGAATAGTCTTCTGTTTTAAAGAATGCATGTAACGTTTTCCCCTCATCTTTTGTTGATTACATCAGTCTCTTAGTAGCTAGGTTTTTCTTTGAAGTTGCAAACTGATTATCACTTTTCTAGTCTCCAAGCTTGGCTAGACATTCAACGAAAATATATGTACTTTTGCTTTGTATAATAATAAAAGAAAGTAGTTCATGTATTCGTAGTTAGAAGGCTTGTTTATTTGTATATGCTTTTCTCTAAATCATCATTTGCATCTCTATCTGTTATTGTGTCACAGATGATGGAATGGTGGTATCAATCAGCTGAAGAAAGAATGTCAGCTCCCACTGTGTATCCTCCACCACCGCCACCTCCCGCTCCGAAGGTAAATATACACAATGAGCCTCTTAAAACTTGTGTCAAATCTCTTTGATGAGAAGTCGGCTGATAATATTGGTGATAGATGTTTCACTGACCAATGCCTTGTCTTGCTAATTTATATATATTAGTATATTTTTAAATATAAGTTCCCTCGAATTTGTTCCTAGTCCCTTTATGATAATGATGCAAAAGAGAAACGATACATCCTTTGAACAAAACAGCAGGATATATAGAATATAACTGATAGTGAAACATGGTCCTATGATCCTATCTCTTGTATTTACCTAGGTAGATGGTTCATCTCTTGCATTCAATTACATTTTCAAGTTTCATTGGGCTGGAATTGATCTTTGCTCTCTAATGTTGATATAACCCGCCCAGGATGTATTTCATAACACTAATTTCGTACAACCTTGTTCACAATACTATTTATGTAACAGGTTGCTAAAGAAGGAATTTCATTGCCAACGGATAGATCATTATGTCCTCTATGTTCAGAGAAGCGGGCAAATCCATCAGTGTTAACTGTTTCAGGATTTGTATTTTGTTACTCTTGCATATTTAAATATGTATCTCAGGTGAGGCCCTCCCCCCTACTCCCACCACTCTCCTACATCTCTGGTGAAAGAAATTATGCTACTTTCTACAATTCTTAATTATAATTTGCTCTTGCATGATTGCAGTACAAGCGCTGTCCGGTCACGTTGACGGCTGCAACAGTGGAGGAAATTAGGAGATTATTCCATGATATGTAGGATTCATTCATGTTGTGGAATACTTGAAGACTGCACACATCACACCCTTCGTCTGGCTGTGCCTTCTTTCTGAGATTTCAGTACAAAGGGGATCGCTTATCGAATTTGTTCGAGCTACATAGTTTTTGAGCCCTGCAGTTGCCATTGGGATAGTCCTGTTGGATTTAGAAGATTAGGCTCTTGTATGTTGGTTCCCATTATTCAAACGTTGCTCAGTTTCAGAAGCTGGTGTTGATATTAAATATTTGAACGACTATTCGACATAATTTTACTACTTGTTTTATAAAATGAAATCCATTTAGTTGCCATTTGATTAGTAAAATTCAGCATATAATCATCAAGCTTCCTTAGCAAAACAACATAGGTTCTTCTGAAACCTTATTACAGTTCAGTAACAAAGTAATTACGATCACAGGAGCAAGGAGTTCCAGAGTGAGTCGACGGGTTGCTCCTCTCAACCAGCTTCCTCAGGATTATGATAAAGAGAACATGTCCGCCCCTACCACAGGTACCGAGGCAACCATTACCACGCCTATATGATGATCAGATATGCTTAAACAGTAAGAGCTGGAAGTGTAGGTTGATCTTGAGCAATACCATTATTTACTGTTCTCTCCAGCCTGACCTGGAACGGCGTCGAGTTACGTTTTTCTTCACCCTGCAAAACCAATGTAGCTTTTCAAAATTGTACTTTTTGAGGAGGAGGGGGGGGGGGGGTCGCGGGTTGAGTTTTCTTTATGTTTACCTGTTCTGTGCACTTGCTTGATGTGATTGAATTCCCTCTGCAAGAAGAGCTTGAAGCAGAATCTGATGTTGCTTGCCCTATATGCTTCCAGTAACTTCCAACAGTACCTACTTTCGGGGTTTCATTGTTACCTCCTCTAGGGGATGAACAATTAGACAATTGACTGATCTCTTCTACATAAATTTCTCCTAAGATTGGCCTGTGCTTAGCTCTGTTGGAAGATTTTATGCTGCCCGACGAATCGCAAGCAGAAGAACCTACATCATTCTTTGCTTTTTGAGACTTTTGAGAATCAAGAAGCCAGCTTGAAAGACTTGCATCTACTGCAACTTCATTTTCCTTGCAATTTGCCAGTTTACAAAGTTGTGTCTCCAAGTTGATGTTTTCGCTTCCAGCCTGATTCATCGATTGCAGAAAGGCTGATTTCCCCTTAATTGCTTTCAACTGGATGAGACCATCAACCGGCTTCAACACAGCATTATGAACACTATTCTTGAATGGACTACTAACTTCTTTTTCCATATCATTCTCAAAAGTGTGTTTCTTCGAATCTAAAGATATCGAAAACAATGAATCGGAGATCTCTTCTTCAAACAAACCCTGTTGATCACCAACACCATTGCCATTGTCATCACCCTCTCCTTCCCCTTTAGCATCATCGACCAAGTCGCTTTCGCCCAATTTCAGGTTTCCACATTCTTCATTACTGTTTTTGGAGTTCTTGAAATTGTTGTCTAGATTGTAGGTTATGAAGCTTGAGCTTGATGTTATAGAGTCAGAAAATGTATCTTTTTCGACTTCGCTTTCTTCTTTGCTTTGATCCACATTTCCCACTAAGCTCTCTGTTGTAATTTCTTCATGAAATTGGACATTCACATTGAAGGTAACTTTCTTTCTACTGCTGGAATTTAGTTGTTTTTCATTCTCATCTCTGTTACACATAATAAGAGAAGAAATTCATTACACCGCCTACATTTCCTATATATGGTGTGTTCCACTCTTAGGTTAATCGGAAATAACAATCTTGTTATCACAGAAGTAAGACTGCAAATTATCGAGCTCCCCATACCCCGCTTAGACAGTATGTAGCCTCTTCAAAGACATTAGGGCATGTTAATGTTCAATGATACTAAGTCTACTTTTTTCAATATTCTTTTTGATAGTTAATAGTACAATTTTTTTTACACCCCCCCCCCCCCTACAATGAGACTCAATTGTTTGATCTCACGAAACAAGGGGTGATAGTTCAATTGCTAAACCATACTCATGTAATATTCATGAGTAACTAATACTATGAATTCGAGTAAGTAGTAATAAGCTGTTAACTAACCTTGATTCTTGAATGAGATATGCAGGAACTTCTAAGGGTTGCACCTCTTTTTCTTGCCTATCAGATTGAGGATGTTCACAATTTTCAAGAACCTGAAACAACAACAAAAATAAAAAATCAAGAATAAATCTGGCCTTCGAAGCCACAAAGGACTATCTAAATTGATACGTTTTTGTCGATAAGCTCCAATTGCATCTTAAATAGACAGGTAAAAACTTGAAGCAAATTACCATTTGTTTTGAGGCAGTTTTGTTTCTTGATTTTTGGAGCTTCTTGTACTTGGATGTTTGAAAACATGAGCGCAAACACTTCATTTTACAGTTAAGTTAGATACCAAAAAGTGGAATTTGTTTGTTATATAGTATAGGTTTTTATGAGTTGATGGAGAAGGTGAAGAGTCTACAAAAAGGTGTTATGCTTTTCAAATATTTGAAACATTGTGAATTTATGACCGTTAGGTGATGGATTGGCTCTGAATTTAATACACAGTCAAGGGAATCTGTGGGGTTTAATGTACTTGTGATTTGAATATTTAATTAGGTATGTGGATCTCTATATGACTATTGGTTTGTAATATTTTTAGGTTCTTACAACTCCAGTCTTGGGTGTCATGTCAGAGGTTGGCGTGGTATTCTATCACATGCTCAAGACATTAGAGTTTGTCAAACCATTTCGAAATACAAGGTTAGCTCCCGGTGGGAATCGAACCTGAATAGCATGAAGAGGCAAGGTTGCTTTGCACTTTGCGCTCTAATTCTTTACCAGTTGAGCTGTGTCCGGGGCTATTGGCTCGTAATATTGTGTCGACGAAAGGACAATTTGGCATTTATCATTACATTTTTTGAAAGTCGAACTTTTTAGTTGTCATTGAAGAATAAGAAGTTATTTTTCTATGCTTCGAATTTATTTTTTTACTCTCATTGAATGATATAAATTTAAGGTCAAAAGGTATAGATCATCATTTATGTTTTAGACTGAATTTTTCTATGTCATTCATGTTCTAAATCTCTCAATTCCTACAACCATGAACAAAAAAAATTGGATCTTCCATAGAATCGTCTATTTTATCGTTAATATCATTGGTAACTTAGCATGTGTTAATCACGTAATATTGTAGGTATAAATTTATAGTTTTTATAATTAATAGAAAATTAAAAAAAAAAACAAAAATTTTACTTTTGATTAATTATTATCACTAGTTATAAAAGGAACTCACGATGAAAGTTTAGCCGATGATTCTTGTCTTTTACCCTAATTTTAATTAATAAACCGTCTCCATTTCTTAATGTACTTTTGATTTACTTTCTACTTCTTGATTCGTGTGTATAATTAAATGACAACAAGTAAATAAAAAAATAGAGGAAGTACTGTGAGACGACTAATGATTTTCTCACTCCAATTCTTGATATTGGCACTTCATCTTTGTATGATTTTGAAATCACTTTTACGTTACAAGTGGAGTGTTGTTATCAACATGTGAAGTGGGAAAATCATTAACCTTTAAGATTTGTTATTCAAAAAGATTCATCGACCAACCTCGTTATCTCTAACTAAAAGGAACTACGAGATCATTCCAAGGACGCCTCGAGTAGGGTCGCAGATATCTACCCCGGTTGCCAAAGTGGAAAGCTAAATGTTTAATCAGGCACAATAACTGAAAACTGAGAATTATAAGTGGTATCCAAACAAAAAACTACTAATACATTTGATACATGGCCAAAAACGGCTAGTAAGAAGAAATCGTGACTATGAATATGAGTTCAGATTGTGCATGAAATGAATATACTACAATTAAGAGGGCACATATTGGCACATGACAAATAAACCCCATATAAGGTATCTCTTCGACTGCTAGTCCTAGGATCCTAGGAAGAAATGAGTCTGCGAATCTAGTTTACGCATTTTACCTCTTGCGCCTGCAACTCTGCAAGAGGTCATTCTCCTAGGGCTATTGCTCGGGGTTCTCAAGCACCTGGTGAGCAGATTCTGGATTTGCAGGCGTCCCATGCTTCTTATGTTTCCTGTTCTTTGCCTTTTTGGCTTTTAATCTCCGCTTCTTCTCCTTGGCATCAACCCAAGCATAATCTGATGGTATATGGAACGGGTCAATCTCATCCCGGAAGCTACGACTTCCACTATCACTCGACTGTGTGTTTTTGCTCCCTCGCACCCATGAAATCCACGATGTAGATCCCTCTGATTCTTTAGACTTGGCATCCTGAAAGTGTGTTGGGCTTGATAAAGGGGTCGAAAACTCATCAACTATAGGCTGAAGCTCTTCAAACTTGGTGAACGTCACTAGGACACGAATTGTTGGGACAATTGGGATAGCAATCTGCACAATAAGTAATGTTTTATTAGTTGTCAATAGGTTAGTGTAGCTGATAGACTCCTCAAGGAGTTACGCTCCAACCGCATGGATTATGATCTTTCTTTTCAAGATACCGAGTCATTAATAACTTTCCATTACATGATGGTAAATAATTTGAACTCCAATTTCAAAATGTCTAGAGCCACATGTAAACTTAAAAAGCAACGAGCACCCACACAATTTAGAACCCACTTAGCAAGCATGTGTATATTGTATTTGTACTACAGTTTTACTGATTGAGGAAGAACTGAAAGTAAGTGTAGAATTACGCATCCTTTTCGGATTGAGATACTCGCAAAAAATACAAGCATTGAAAAGAGGAACCATCCATAAGACCAAACTACTTTATAGTACTATCTAATTGAACTCCAGCGATAAGCTCAAAGTGAAAGCTTGAAAAAAGTGGAAAATAAAAACTTAGATACGTCAGAGGAATTCGTTCAGACATACCTTGACAGGGAAAGTCCCAGGAGGCAGTTTTGTAGTCAAAAGCTCACGTAATCTCCTGACAGCTTTGACCTTGTTCGCCAATATATCAAGTAAAGGCAGCAGTTCCTCAGTTTTTAAGGGAAAATCAGGTGTTAACCACAAAACAGGTCTCAAACCCTTTTTGTATTCACTTTCGATTTTAGGTTCGCCAGTTGCTCCTTTCTTTTTCTTCTTCTTGCTGCTCTTGTCTTTGTTCTTTTTGTCATCTCCTGTATCCACCTTAGGTATTTCACTTGATGTTTTCTGTGTGCCAATAATACTTTGTTTGTTATCCTCAGGAGCTAATTTTGAGAACTTCTTAACAATCTTTGAATCATCATGAGCATCCCCAGCGTGTTTTGCACTTTTCTTGCTCCAGCCAAACCAACCTTTCTTCTCTTTGGTAACCCCATTAGATTCATAGCTTTCAGGAGATGCCCCATCAAAATTTTCATGTGAACTCTGGACCTCTGACTCCTCATCCTCACCATTCCCCATGCGGAGGGCAGAATCTAATTGCCTTCTCTCTTCAGCCGTTAACACGTCATCAATATCATCATGCTCGCCACCATTTGCAGTTCTGTCATCTTCATTCACAGAGAAAAGCTCTTCATCTGTCATAGCACCAGGAACTCTCCTGGATTTCACACTAACCATGACATGATGCATATCATAGACTTTGGCTTTCCATGATCCAACCATCTCTGTCTTTTCTTGACGCCTCCAATTCATGTTAGGAATAAGCTCTGCTTGCGTTACATCAATCCCAGGCCTATACATATTTGTTTGAGACATCATAGCCACTTCATGCGCAACTTCAGCCTCTGACGGTTGCACTCCAGCACCCTCCAAAGCATTCGTAACTTCTTTCTCTTTGTGAGCTAGAACAACTAATGAACCGGGAGGCAAAGATCTACTTCCATCTACAGATGTATATCCCTCTCCTAGAAAAAGAAAAGTCTGGTCAGACCGTTGTATACGCAATCCATCGAATCCGGCCATTGTCATGTCTGCACGGAGGTTTGCTCCACGTTTCCATATCCTGTAAGTGTCTGATGGGGCAATCCTTCCAATAAACGGGATGACAGAGCTCTCAAAATGAAACGTGATCTCCATGTAAAAGTCGCGAATCCTTGATGTTGAAGCCACAATCCTTGGAAGCCTTCGGCACCACTTGGCCCATGCAAGTGGCTGGTAATGTCGAGCAATTATCATAGCAATATTTTCTTCCCTGGTACACACAGCCTCCTGAAGTGCACTCCAACCATTTTCATTCTGCAGACTCCAATCTGCACCAGCTGCCATCAATATCTCAGCCGAAGCAGCATCCTTAAGCCGCACTGCTAGGTGCAATGGAGTTTCCCGACCTGGAACATCTCTTCTATCAATCACAGCAGACACACCATCAGCATTCTTTTCAGCTGCCAAAGACTCGGCCTCGTTATTGACCTCCCCAGCCTTGGCCAACCGAGGCAGGCCAGCAACAATACGTTTCAAAGCATCATGGTCTCGCTTCACTACTGCCAAATGAGCTCCACTATGGGCATACTTACTCAAATCTTCCATTAATTATCCTCCGGTCTCCACCAACCTAATAACCACGTCCCAAACTCTCAATCGTTCAACTAAAGTAACAAGCCTTCCATCCACCTCCTCCTTAAATTCAGCTGTCTGTCCAAATCAACCCTAAATTGGACAAAAATATCCCAATTAATGACTAACTTTCCTTCTTCACCCACTAAATTGGTTAATGAAAACAACAGACTAACAATTTCAACTTCTTCAGCTCACTAAATATAAAACACTAAATCCAATTCCAAGCTCAATTTTATCTTAATACACTCAAATCTGAAACAACCAAAAGCATAATTAATCAAACAACTACAAAATATACTCCACTGGTCCCAAAAAGATTGTCAACTTCAATTGCCAATTCTCAAAATTAACAAACTTTTTCATACTCAACTACCACACATACCTTCGATTTGAATCACAATCATCATGTTAACACCAAACTACATTTAAAAAAAAAAAAGCTTAACTAATCAAAACGCTAAGAAATACTCCCTCCATCCATACGAAAGTTAACTACTTTAGAAATACTAGCACTTAATATATTTTCACCAAGTAGTACACAAAATAGCAAGAAAATTCAAAACTGGACAATCTTTTTGGGACAAAAAAATTGACTTCCACAGCGCATCGATCTAAGTATTTATAACTCAAACTCACAAAAACAACAACTTCATATTATCTGAATTAGCAACAAATAAAATTAAAAATCAGTAAAAATAGAAATTACCTGAGAAATTGAGGAGATCTGACGTGGCGAATTGTAGAGAGAGAAAGTGAGGAGACCAGATCTCTTAAACTGATGAGTGTACATAAACTGCGAGATTTAATTAAGAAAATGACAAGAGCTTAGTCGTTTTATTGATGGCCCAAAACTAATGTCCTGTATTTAATGTGTGTGTTCAAGTTCTTTTAGTTTTGCTCATCATTTTGTTCCACCTGATTTTGGTCCTTTTGGATCTCAACTACTATATCCACACAACAAAAGTACTTTTAGGATTGGAAGTCCACTTTCACCCCTCGTGCGACGTGTTATAATTCGAACTATTTACGATTCACTATCATTATTTGAAATTGGGTTTCGTTCGCTCTTTTAATTTAATTATTTTAACCTTCTTACAGATTTATACCAAACAAGTCTCAAGTTAAAACTGATTCGCTATCTAAAGTTGTTATGAAGAGATTCGTTAATAGCTCGATTATCGGTCTCAGCTAGAAATTCCTCGGTTTATAATTTAAACTGATTACAAATCCTTTAATTCAATTACATTTCAGTTTTATTTGATTAACTTCAATTAGATTGAGTTCTAATGTCAAACTAGTTTGGTCCAACAAAAATTCGTCCAAATTAGTAATCGAGGAAGTTTCAACAACCTGCAAAATGGTCCACTAATATCACCATTGTGGTGTGGATAAAAATTAAATTAGTATTGCCCCCTTTGGACGAGTCAAGCTCCTCTCCAATTCCATTCCCTCATGATCCCCTCATTTTCATCATTTTCTCATCAATTTTTATATTATCAAAGGTATTGATGAAGAAAGTTAGGCATGTAGAAGACAACAAATGCTTCCAAGTAGACATTTAATCAAGTAATTTGCTTCGAAGGTGAATATTTCATTCTAAGGTGATTTTATCGTCTTTCACATGCATGACATGCATTTTAATATAATGTTGATGGAATGTCTACTTAAAAGCATTTGTTGTCTTTTATATGATTAGCTTTCTTCATCAACACATTTGATAATATAAAAATTGGTGAGAAAGTGATCAAAAGAAAGAGAACATGAGGGAACATGAGGGATTGGAATTGGAGAGGAGCCGGACTCCCTTTGGACGGATACTTGTGGAAGTAAATATCTGCCCCTGGATTTTTACTATAATTACCCATTTGCCCATCCAAATTTATCTCTATTTCCCAAATTATAATGTACGTTTGATGATTAAAGTTGCTTTTGTACAATATTATGAGCATGATGACATGAATCACCTCTGGAAAACATAGATTTTGACTTATCATTTTATTGGTCCGACAAACTCGAATTTGCATTGAATTATCAATATGAGATATACATATCAAAAGTTGGTCCCCTTTTAACTCAATTTTAGTTGAGAATCTTAGTTTGCTTATGGAGTTGAGATTTAGTTCCTCAATTGTAGTTTGCTTATGGGGTTGAGATTTACTGTATAAGGAGCGACTTTTATCATTTTTTTGTAAATGCGTAAACGAGTTAAATTCATCGGCAGGGCTGTGATCAACTCGAAGGCTCGACTTGAAAAGTTAAATTCAAAATCTCCGGTCAATGTGATGTAAATAAAATCAAAGCGAATTTAAGTTTGACAAAGTTTTATCTTTAAGTAGCTGACATTTCAGCTCAGGGTTTTCGAAGGGACTACAAGATTTTACTACAACACCTCAATCTTTGGTCTTTTTCAACAAGTGTATAACTATCAAATGATGATACGAAACTGCTAACCGATGGTAAATCATACTATCACAGAATCTACAATGCTTACAGATGAAATATTGATAACTGTGAAACCACAACTCAAGATATAGTACAAGGGGGCACTGCAAAGTCACAACGCCCCCCACAGCCTACTACTATATCAACAACAACATGTCCCCATGCCCTTGAAAGGCTTCCGTGTGAGCGGGTAAAAGGGGATTGGATAGTACTAGTAATGGAAGAATCTATTCAAGATAGAATCGATTTTACATCTACAATTGTTATTTATAGCATTTCTTCCAAATGATAGATGAAAGGTTCAAGAGTTTCAGGATTACCCAACTGCTTTTGATCGGTCACCCATTCGGTCACCCATTATCAATTTAGCGCTCTCCCCCGAGAAGCACCCGGTTGACAGTTAGAAACATCCGCAGAAACAAGACAATAGCGCTTGCTAATGCAAGGTCAAATTACAATTCATTGTAGCAGACTGTAAGCACATCGGGAGGTCTAGCAGTCTATCAGACAAGTTGCAGTCAAGTTTCTTCCTTCTTGACTTTCATGTTACAGAACATTTACAATACATCCTGAAGAAAGTTACAGAAGAAATGAGTACACCTCAAGTGTTTAGTAAGATATGTATGTCTACAGATAATATATATAACTTCAGCGTTTTTTAAAAACATGCAAAAAAGTATGTGCGACTATAAAATGGTTTCACAAACAGAAGAGCTAACAGAGGCACGTCATTAGCTTACTGGGGTGTTGCGTGGGCCTCAATAATTTTTTAATTTAGCTCTACCCTATTACTTATAGTAAACCTGACAGGCTTACTAGAAGTAATGATCTCAGTACTTCAAATGTTACTCAGACAAGCCTTTGCCCTTGTATATATCAACAGGGGACTTTGGACTCGTGAAGGGAAGGGATGAGCTTTTAAGTGAAGGAAACATAGTCTCTTCATCAACACTTGGTTGTAAATATGAAATCATCTTTTCTATATTATCAATGCGTAATGTTTAAATATGAAGCAAAAAATCACCACAAACACCCACACCTGGTACCCCAATACCATATGAACTTTGAAGAACATTTGATTTACTCAGAAGGTAATAAGCTCACCAGGAGTTATGAAAACTATTCACAAGAGCTTTGAAGACTATTTGATTTGCTCAAAAGGTAAGAAGCTCACCCAAAGGTAATCAAAAGGGAGCCTCCAGAGATGAATCCCAGACATCTGCACTTCCATCCGAGGCATCGTCTGCATCTTCCTCCATCGATAGCCTGATATATTCTCTGTGAGCAAACCGATCCCACTCTGTCAAGTTGGGGTTCTCACGTTCCTGTTGAAAGGAAGGACGAGATGGCAAAATAAATTCAGTCAAGTTATGTGGAGAGCAAAAAGAAGAAAGAAAATACTAAGCAAAATAATTATGAAATACCTGGCGAATTAAGAAAGGATCACGGCTTTCAAAAGCCATGAACTTATTGAGATTGAAAAGAATATTGAAAACACTGCCTGCAAGTTTGTTGCCCTTCAAGTCATGTAATGTAAAATAGCTTTCATTCTGCAGAGAACAGCCAAATGTCATATGTCATGGCAAGAAATATATACAATGTCACAGTAACAAATAGCAAGCCATCAATAGCCTTTTCTATAGAGCATATTAATTAGATCATCGTCAGGTGAGCTAAAGAAAAAAGGCGTACAAATATCACACAATTTACACCCTGGTTATTCACACAAAAGTGCTAGTTCTGTAGGTACTACGATTTTAATTATGGTCGGTCAAATACAACAGCAGTCCGAGCATCTTCATATATTGGAAATCAAACTCATTGTAACATAGAGCAAATTTTAACTCCAAAAGACCATTTCAAGTAGAGAGGTGTAGGGAAGTGAAGTACTAGCTAAACCAAACAATGGTGTGAACTGTTTTAAAACAGTCACTTCTTAACATAATATGATACTCCATTTCTTATTTCATATTGGTGACAAGAATTTCTTTTGATATAAACAGGAATTCTGCATAAATGTTAAACCCAAATTCGCTGGAATCCACAGACCATTATCATTGTAAGGATGTCGATTGCTCTTCCTCTTTTACTTAAATATGATAATCAAAATGTACAAAATTTTTCTCTTATAAAACACCACGACAGTTTTATTTTATACAGCCAATATGAGTATGCAGAAAACCTATTATTCCTATTTTCTCCAAGACACATTCATGACAAGCTATAACAATGCATCAATACAAAGAACTAAAACATATAATTGAAGTTACCTCAGGGCTAATCATGTCGACTATCTGACATAAAACATCCTCGAAAAGTACAGGCTCCTGGGCCATGCATTCCATTCTATGCAGCTGCTCCTCATAAAAAAATTGCAGTTCATTTCTTGACAAAATGCCATTTCCATCCAAGTCGATGCACTTAAACCTTGTAGAACAATTCAATGTCAATCTCACAAAGAAAAAAAGAAAAGAAAAAACTTCATAAAAAGTATCAGACTCGTCCCAGGACAAAAAGACACATAGGTTAGACACATTTTAACAAATTTATCAAATTATACATATCTTATTTGATCAATCTGACCATCAACACAATTGGACTAGAACAAGAAAATAATTGGACAGGGAGGATGGTTAAACATTCAAGAATGACTGATTTCTTTGAGGAGGCAGATTGACAGGATATCAAGTACATACACAATATTAGGCGAACCAAGATCATACGTGCTATTTTAACTACTTCTTTCATTAGGATGATCCTATTCATCAACCTCCAAGATGTGCATCAAGAACGGATATTCAAGGAGATGCTGAACTTTTAATCACCATTCATGGCACATTAGTAAATCAACGTTATAATGGAAAATATATATTCTCAAAATTAAGCAAACCCTCAAAATATATATTCATCTCATTAGTAGTATAATTTTCTTTGTTAAGGTTGGAGTCTTTCCATGTCCTGTGGAGTCAAAGATTTTATATTCTTTAGCTCTTTGATGTAATGGAATATATCATAATGGCTAATTACACTACCTACGGTTCTTATCTATTTTGAAGGAGTAGATAGTGCAGCCTCCTTGGCGTCACAGGGCTAGAGCTGCGTACTATCCCACCCCTTAACTCGCTTAGGCAGGAGCCTCTCCAAAGGTATTGGGGCATCTTAATGTAATGATGATGTAAAGGATGAGGAGTAATTAGATGGAGTACACCTAGTAAACAACTAGTTGAAGGAGAAACTATTCGACATGATACAAGCATCAAGCAAGCAAAGTTCAGGAAAATACCAAAATTCAAGACTAGGTTCAGATGATTTATCCTCCTCAGACAAGATGAAGTACACAAAATCTTCATAACCCATCTTTCCTTCAACCTTACTAGTAAACTTTCGGGCCACCTAAGCCAAGCGTAATAAGCGTGGGGATTTAGTTCACTAAAAAGGAATGACATTATAAACAAAGTAGTCTTCTAGAAGGTAATGTGCAGGAATACCGAAAGGTGATACTAACCTGAGAAAAAATTCTATCCACAATTCTGTAGGTAAGTGCATGATTACCATATCTTATGAGGTTCTCTTTATCAATCAGAAAATCATGATCCGTATCCAGCTCCCAGAACTTGCAATATATCACATAGAAATGTTCATATGAGAAGTACCTGCAGCAAAACAAACACTTCAGAAGTTGGACGATATTTTTGTGCATAGCAAGTATATTATTAAGCTCATAAATAGTATAGTGAAAATACATCTTATTCGCCTGTCCATTATGTTTTCATTACAAGACCCAACACAGTTAAAACGGAAGTAACACCCTTAGATATTAATTAACCAATTTATCATAGAATTTTCTACCTCAAAACTTTGTTAATATCTTCTTCTTCATCAGCATGTTGCATTGCACATATCAAATCTGATCGTTTGAGCTCACGAAGAGTTAGGCGGCTGTTACCAAGTCTATTCACATAGTAGAAGATTCTGTATACAACAGTTTCAGCTGCACAAAAAAAAAGTGTTCAGATGCAACAAAAGAAGAGCCTTCCACAGTGATATACAGAAGTGTTTCTACAAACAGTAAACTGGAAAAGATAGAAACCACATATACATTCATCTAAATTTTATATAGAGCAAATACAAAAGAAGGGAAAAGCTCTAGAAAAGGTACTGCCCACCCAAACATATCCCTGGAAAGATTAGTAAATATGTGTAACTAGTAAGCAGCAACGCATTGTTCAACAAGATGGTCTGTGGACGCTCAGCAAACTAAAAGGAAATAAAACGAGAAAATGGGCAAAGAACATGAGCTAAACACTATATATATTTCACAAAGTACACATCAACAACAAAATGAATCACAGACAATAAGGCAAAACTAGAAAAAAGAGTAAAAAGGAGTACCATATCGTTCTTGAAATTCAGGTGTACTTTGCAAGAACTCTAATCCTGGATGTGTAGCCAACAGTTCTCGCAACACAGGTTTAAAATCCTCCTGTTAAAAAGTAGACTGACATTTAAGTCTCTAAATCATTAAAAAAGTAGGAAAGAAAAAAATGTACTTTCATCTTCTAAGCTGATATTCTTTAACCCACATATCATTTAATTTCTTTGTATAAAAAGTAAGCGGACATTGCACACATGGTGAGAGAGAGACGGAAGAACCTGAGTCAAGTACTTCAGATCTGGCTGCTTCAAGATTGAGAATATCTGAGATGCTATATCTTTTGTCAACATGCTACCATTCACCCAGTATTCCACAAAAGCATCTCTATTCAGGCATGTTAACCAAAAGTAAGAGTAAGATACATATGTCCAAACAAACACTCCAAATAGATTAACCAGCCAAACTCGTCACTCACTCGTTCACCAAAACAGTAGGGATGGATAAAAGAAACATTTACAACAAATATTTCTGACACACATATTTGAAGTTCTCTTTCTTTCTACAAGTTGCTCATAGTTAACATTCCATAAGAGAACAGGTAACCAGAAGGAACATATTTCTGAAGTACACATAGGAGAAACTTTCACGTCATCATGTTATTGTCTTCAATTAAAGCTATACAGGTTGCAAATCTTATCCATATTGAATTGTTCATTTCATCCAGTTGCTAATAGCATGTTGTTGGGTGTCATAATGCATGATAAGATGTCCCTCAATAATACATGTCCTTTCCTTACTTCTAATTATTATAATTCTAAGCATTAGGATCTCCGAAGTATTTCCACAAATTATTAAATTGAACAATACAGATATAAGAGAGAACTCATAGGTACCTAGTAACAACCCCAGTAGAACCAAAATCAATCTTTCGGAAAAGAGCATTTGAAAAGAATGATGGAAGCTTGCAAATTTCTTTAGTAACTGGTTTGAGTTCTGTCATCCAACAGAGAACAAGTAAGATGAGAAATAGACTCATGATATGGATTATAAAACCTCAAATAAAATCAGTCTCCTACAAGTTAGAATATCAAGTTGTAGGATTCTAATTCAAAACGCAAGTGTTCTCTTAATCACTTACCATTGATCTGTAGTCCATCCATGTGACCATGAAAGAACTGGTTGATTCTAAACAGACAGCGCTCTTTTAACTCATTCGGTGCTGGGCAACCATTTTGAAAGTAAAACTGATAACAGTTACAGAATAATCTCAATTAAGGCCACAAGATCTAGGGTTCAAAGAACTGGTTATAATAACATAAGATAAAAAGTAGTTCTCAGCAGACCTGCGGTATTAGTTCTTTCACAGGCTCGTTCACTAATCGAAGGGGAGAACTTAAAGAAGAAGGGCCTGCCCTATGTTTCATGGTTCGAGGTGACCCAGATGAACTCCTTGGTGAAAGAGGGGGAGTGCTGCCAGCAGGAAACATAGAAGGTAACGAACTGCTTGTGGAAGCACTTGTGCTTGAAGCTGATACAGAGGCATTCAGGGGACCACCTGTTTTGGCATTGTTAACCAACGATTTTACCTGCATGCAATCACAGAAGATTACTGATTAACCATGCTGGTGGAAAGGAGCATCAGGATAGGACAAACGAACAAAAAAAAGGACAAAGGACAAAGTGAAAAACCTAACTACATTCGAATTGGATGTTAATATAGAAATTTCTAGATTTATACAATAATAGCCTCGGCTAATATAAGTAAATAAACTGTAGACCCGACCAACATATAATGTTAAACCTAGACAAGTCATCAGCTACATAACTTGTTATATCCAGCAATTCTGTTTCTGGGCTACAAGTACTAGCGATTATCGTCTATGAAATGAACAAAGAGACACCCTCTCCCAGGTTACAACTACAAATCAACAAACTAATGATCACTAATGCTCAAAACCATCATATGTTTTTTTTTAACAAATGTATAAAAGAAAATGGCAATTCTCTGTTAAGCATGCCCCCACCCCACCAACCCCAAAACAGGGAGTCAAGTGCTAATCACTATTAATGACCCATGATCGATAGGCATAAGTTCATCACCCTATGAGTCTCTTCTTATTCCTAGATAATTCCATATACATCTGTTCCATAGTAAGTGGTTCCTTAATTGATCAAGGCTAAAGGATATATGAAGTTCTAATATCTCTCTGCATAACTTAAATATGAAATTATGAGAACAATATACTTTTCCGAGTCGGTAATCAATCCATATAACAGGATCTCATTGTAACCTTGTAGGCAGTTATGCTACTATGTGCAAATAAAATTCAAATTCAATTGGTGTGCATATATGCAAATACCATGTTATCTCTTAGATAATCACTCATACATCCAGACATTGCTATTACACAACTGACCATACATGTTCCAAATTGGTAGAACGTTTAATTCCGTGCAAGACAGCTTTGACTTCAGTGTTGTATTGTCTTTCTATAAAGCCACTTTCCCTACTAAGAGTACATTGTTTTAATAACTGGATCATAAAACATATCCTCATCCAACAATCACAAACCAGAAAATGTTCAGTACAAATTACACCCATTCCGAATGACTACGAACTATGACAACAAGCACCATACCACATATTCCCTTATATCGATTCACCAATTCCCATACATTTACTCTTATCAAATCAATTCAGAATACCTACATGCTCCAACTTGCAAGAGGTGAGCATCATCCATGATGTGGTACCCATTTCCTCCCCCCCCCCCCTTCCCTAATAAAAAAAAAATCAAGAAAATGTATTCATCCCCTTTTAAATACACCGCATTAGATTCATTTCACACTTCACAGTATATTGACCTCCTTAATTATCTAATTCTATTAAATACCAATAGTGTCCAATCAAATTTATTAGTTTCCATATAATACTTCAAACATCCAATAAGATAACAACAAATAATAGGAACACATTGCCAGGAACCAAGAAAAAATGCAAGTTCACTTGACCGTATGTCAACCCTCTTAAACTCTGTAAACCCCAATCATACCAAATCAAGTTTCATTAGTTTTTCGATTAAATACTCAAAACTGTACTCTCATATTCCCAATAATTCAAGAAAAAAGCAAGTTCATAAATACATCAAAAGTCCAAATCAAATTCAAGAATTTTCAATTAAATACATCAAAAGTCTACTCATACGTCCCCACTAACTAGATTACTACGAGAGCTCAGAAAGCGATACCATCGTTGCTGTATCAGGAAGTGAAAGCCAGTGATCGAAGAGCATTTCAGCCACCTGAGGATTAGCTTTGATTGCAGTAGGCGAAACCTCCGCCAGCTGCAATAACTCCGCATCAAGAGACGTCAAGTCGCCGTTAAAATCCGTATCCATACTTCAGTTTATCAAAAAAGCTAGAATAATGAAATCCAGATCTTTGGTTAATATATACAAAATCAAACAAACTTAGCTCAATTAACAAATTCGAATTTCTGAAGAATTGGGTGAAATGATTGAAGTTGTTGAATTCAAGGCAATTGGAGATGGAAATTAGGGTTTGGGAAGTTAAAAACTGGATGGGATTGGGATCGGAGAATAATTGAAAGTCAGTACGGATAATAAAGCTAAACCACTGTAATAAAATATCATC
This sequence comes from Echium plantagineum, assembly GCA_003412495.2. Taxonomy (NCBI): domain Eukaryota; kingdom Viridiplantae; phylum Streptophyta; class Magnoliopsida; order Boraginales; family Boraginaceae; genus Echium; species Echium plantagineum. Next base: position 2,531,121 of record CM016566.1, on the reverse strand, counting down.
TACTACAATTTTGTGCCACATTCTCACTTAACCTTTACAAAATACTATTTGATCGTCAAATTGTTTTTTCGATATTTCAAGAACGCTATCTATCCAACTATATTATATTAATACTTATTACTATATACAATTCGAAATCAATTATATTTTATTTGCTTATATAATTAACATTTTAATATTTCAGAAACTGAATACACACCCGATCATATTTTATTGGTACCTATTACTATATGTAGTTTGAAGCAATTATCATTTATATGTTAGCATTATAGGTAATACTATTTACTTATTGAATTGCTTTTTTATACTTTAAGAACTGTATCTACTCCGTATTTAGTTATACTATATTGTATGTAATTCGAAAAATTGTCATTTATATATTTGGAGACCATATTTGACTAGTGCTATTTTGACCATTAATAAATGCAATATGTGACATTTGGTATTAAATTATGGATTGATAAAATGTTTGGAATCGAAAGTAATGATCGATAATTTATAAAAGATTATTTGTTAAGGTAAAATCTTAACAGGTTGAAAAGATATACATAATAAAATGTCACATAGATTATCAAATTTGTACTAAAGATAATGAGATAATCTCCTACAATATACTCAATATTTGACTATTCACTAAGAGATATGTGGAATGATTTAAAGTTATTTAGTATGCTTTTGTACAAGTGATGAAGTTTATTCAGACGCAAATTACAGAAACAGTCAATTATGTTTACGAAATATTTCCAGTTCATCACTTATATTTTAAATATATTTTACTTGGTTTAGCATAATAATTTTTTTGTTAAATTCATGTTGGGATGGGTTATTTTATATTCTAAATTGGAGGTGTATTATTTAAATTTTTTCTTTAGATTTTTTTTAATCAAAAAATAGAATAAATGAAATGACCGAAACAAAATAGGTGCCGACTAAAACATTTTCAAACATAAATAGTTGACAAGGACGTTTAAACACATTAGTGACGGACTATAAGCATTTTGTAAGGATAGGTGATTCTTGTGAATATTTGCCGTTTATTCAATTATGCAATGTCCAAGAAGGAAAAACATTGTAATTAGGAATAAGTAAATTATGAATATTAGTTACATTCCGAACATGTGTAATTTTTTTCTAAAAGAATAATATTTGTACTTGACCTGTATATTACATGCCATATTAACTTGCCTTACCAAGGTATATTCCCTATAATTAAGTTTTATTCTTTTACATTTCTTGGGTGGTGCCAGAGTAAAAATTGTAACTGAAAGTAACAAGAAATCGACACAGTAGTTCCTCACTCCAGCAGCACTATCGGGAAATGAAAGCGAAAACTATTATTGCGTCGAGTATCGACTCTGCTAAAAAATGTACAACTTTTTTGTTTAAATTACTAGTATTTGAAGTTATTTGAACGATGAGAAGAAGGTAACGGTGTCCTTGAGTGCCTGGATGAAATACTCAACATCCTCCTTCGTATTGTAGAAGTGTAAGCTTGCACGTGCACTAGCATTGATCCCCAGGTAATGATGGAGGGGCTGTGCACAGTGATGACCTGATCTAATCGCCACGCCATACTGAATCGACACAAAGACAGCGAACAAAATGACTTCTTAGAGTTTGCTTTCTTTTACATTAATTTGTGTTACATCTCCCTATCATTGCCCACTTTTGATTGAAAACAGCGTCCCGCATATGTTACAAATCAAAAGCTCAGGAAAAACTTGTAACCCAGTTGCTTACTCTATAGCATTACGAATTTGTAACATATCAAACCAGCATAAACTCGTTACTTCAAAATCCCGTAAAATATAAAGTTAAGGGAGGTTGCATACCTGCTGATCAAGGAAGGTGGCGAGATCGGTAGGATGAATGCCTTCAACATTGAAAGAACAAAGTGCTGCGCGGGTAACACTTTGCGAAGGCGCAGGACCATATATTTTGACATTAGGCACTGAACGAAGACTGTCATAGAGATAATTAGTCAACTCCACCTGAAACATTGACAACCAAGTCAAAGCTTATCCTCAAATAGTCAATACTGAAAATTGTGAACATAATATATTCCTTTAAAGACTGTTCATTTAGATATAGTTGATAACTCTATTAGCCATCAAGAAAGATTACAGCCGTTCCCAAATATGATGAACAGGGATCGACAAGGGGAACCCAATAAACACCATATAAACCAATAAAATCAAGACTTTGTAATCTAAAGCAAAAATGACCTCATAATCGTGGATCTGCTGCATCCCAATGCCAGAAAGATAGTCAATGGCGGCTCCTAACCCAATAGCTTCACCGATTGCTGGAGTTCCAGCCTCAAATCTGATAAAATAGAAACAGTGATAGGACCAAACCTTCTACAACTCAGTTGATACTCACATATAGAAAAATTGATAGCAGGAGTAATTATAGATTTATAGTAATGATTGTATTAAGATTACAAAAATATACTTATGCTTTACGACAACAAAGCAGATATTCAAGTGTTATGGACATCAAATCTGAAGAAACATAAAGATGTGGTAAGACATCCCGAATAAATAAAACATACCGAGAAGGTGGTTCAGCATAAGTTGAATGATGCAAACCGACATCAGCAATCATTTCACCCCCACCTGTTAAAAGGAATCCCAGTAGGAACTTCAGAACAAGAATGGGGAAAAACGTATCTTAAACTATAAAGCCATCAAAAAGGTTTTGAAAGTGTATACTGAAAGTTCTATCAGCTATATCAAACGCAGTTGCTTTGTTTCCTTCTTCGCATGTGGGAGGTGGGATAGGGATTGAGAGGGAGATCTGAAGAGAAACAAGCCAACCAATAGTCATCGGTGAATGCTTACCTAGAAAAGGAGGCATGTCCAAGAGGAGCTCACTCTTACCGTACAAGAAGCCTACGCCTGTTGGGCCACACATCTGAAGCATGGTTACCAATTTAACTTCGAATAATTAGATACATGTTCAAATGCTACAAGTACACTAGGATAAACTAACCTTGTGTGACGAAGCTACTAGAAAATCAGTTCCCAATTTCTTCACATCAACAACCATGTGTGGAACACTTTGACAAGCATCTATAAGGACTTTAGCACCAACTTCATGTGCCGAACTCACAATTTCCTCAACAGGAAGAATAGAAGCTGCAGAGAAAGATATCATGTAAAAAGAATACCCAAAGGACTATCACGAACACATGGTCAAGTCACTTTAAAAAATCCCAAGCAAGTTAATTCACCTAGCATGTTCGATATGTGATGAACTACCACAATCTTGGTTTTCTTTGAGATCATTTCCTTTAACTTCCCAACATCTGGAACTTCATCGTCTGTTAGACTCACATATTTCAGAACTGCACCAGTCTTCTGAGCTACAATTTGCCAAGGAACAATTGCACTGTGATGTTCAGCAACTGAAAGTACAATCTGCAAAAAATTAAGCAAAAGATAAACATACACGATGACAAACCAACATAAAAATCCAACATGAAATTATTAATAACAGGAATGTACGAAGTGCAAAAAACAAATCTAAGAAAAACGTCTTAGAAACAGATCATAGAGTCTTCGTATGTTGCCTCGTACTGACAAAATTATAATGACATCACACCCACGAGCGAGACATGACAAAAGCAAAAACTTATCATATGATAGGCAACAGTGTCAGAGTTTTGAAGTAAAACTAAAACCAACTCTGGCTCCTGAATCATGGACTAGAACTTGATAACAATATAACAAATTAGGTTGAGAGTTGCGGTCTAAGACATAAACAAACTACCACTGACCTCATCTCCAGGCTTTAAATTTGGAAGTCCCCAGGAATGAGCCACAAGATTGATAGCTTCAGTGGCGTTTCTTGTAAAAACAATCTCTCTAGCTTCCGATGCATTTATGAAATTTGCCACCTTCTGTCTTGCTAACTCGAATTCATCAGTAGCCCTTGCACTGGATATTTATATGACCATAATATTGTAGTTAATAAACTATCATTGACCAATACTCAGTCAGGAATTCAGGATACTGTTTCGGCTTAATTTTCAGATGCTAACTTGCAAATATAATAAAGCCACACCTTAAATAATGAATTCCACGATGGACATTAGAATTATACGATTCATAGTAGTCTTGTAATGCTTTTATAACAGCTGATGGCTTCTGTGATGTGGCCGCATTATCTAAATATACAAGCTTCTTGCCATTAACCTCCTACAAAAGTAATGTGCATCCACAAAATCAGAAAATTCTTTTCTTTACTATATTGATTTATCAGCAATTACAATTCAAGAACATTATCATAACATGCCACATCCATCATTGCACAATTTTCTCCGACTCAACTTGTTTTTCCAAAAAATTCCATATACAGCCTTAGTTGACACTTGACACACATAATTTTCATTTGCTAAGCTTATCAAAACTATCATGGTAAAAGTAAAGTATGTTACGAGCTCATTACTTCAAAATTGCACCTATATACTTCAAATCCATGCATGATTATAGTAATTCCAGCTCAGATTTCAGACATTTCCAGAACTCCTCTCAAACTAACTGAGCATAGCATAAAAGTACTCCATCCCGTGAAGATTGTTCCATTTTCAATAGTCAAACTTAGCAAAATTTATAGCCTTAATTGATACCCATAACTTCGATCGGATTCAAATGGTCATGTACTTACTAAACTACATTAAAAATGTCATAAATTTTCGGCCAAATATCATACAACATGAAGAAATATAATCGAAATATTCAACCATCAATTAATCAGAAAACTTATAAAACATGGATGGGTATGTAATATGATACACTTTGTCTGATGCCCTAATTCGAACGGGTAAGAAACTAGCATTTAATATAATTATCACAAAAACACTTCAGTACAAACAATCATTTTGGGGCATAGTATAAAATTACTTGCCTGGTGGAGGATGGGGAAATCGGGTCGGGTTTTATGCCCGAGCGAAGAAGCAGTCCTGATACTGGAGCTTTCAACTGCAGAAGAAAGTGTTCGGAACCGGGCCCGACCCGGATTAGCGATATTTGAAGTAAGCTTTTGGTTGGGTTTAAGGATAATAAAACAAGGTGTTTTCAACATCATGTTGGTTAATTGTTTGAGTTGGAAGATGTTGAAGGACCTGATATAATAAGGCTCCAATTAGTTGTAAGGCTTATTTGCTATTTGCCCCCTATACTATTAAATTAGTTTTAATGTGTCCCCTATACTTCTAATCATTTCAATATGCCTCTTGAGACCTCCTCAAGCACGTTTTTTATCATTTCATCATATAAAATTACTATTTCACCCTTATTACTATTGGAAAGTATAGGTGGAATCATTAAAAGAGCAAATGACATCAAAGATCACTTACGTTTGTTAAAATACCCCGATCGATCACCTTAGCATGACTTTGTATACTTTCGATTACTGATGTTCACTATAATGTGAATTTTTTGTCACTCAAACGAGAAAGCGTGTTTTTTGATATTTTAAACATTTTCTCAAGGACAATTTTGTCTTTTCATATTTACAATTCTTTCACACCTCCCTCCCCTTTCAAAATCAATCTTGTGTTTGTTGCCAACCAAGGTCTGCAGTGTCTCTTTCTTGGGATGCCTACCTTGACTCTTCATTTCCCATCATTTTATGGGATTGTTTTGTAACTTCTTAGCAACTTTACTAGTGTGTCATATATATATATATATATATATATATATATATATATATATATATATATATATATATATATTAATAAATTAGCGATGAGGTGATAATCGAACCCAAGACCTTTATGGACATTGGTGAGAGTTTTTTTCACTAGGCTATCCGATTAACTCAGTGTGTCGTATATTTATTATGTTCTTAATTTCATCTATTTAAAAGATTATATTATACAATGTGATTCTTGTTTTGAGGTACCTCTAATCTATTCAAGTTGACCTCCCTATATTTTTGTCAATGAACTAGTACCTATGCACATGTGTACACTCGAAGTATTGAGATGATGCAAGAAATTAAAGTAAATGTTTAAATAAGTTGTTAGAATAACTTGAGAATTTAGCTTAAATTTTCATCCTATGATCATTACTAGGAAAATTTTGCTACATTCCACGTATCCATCATGCCACCTAAACTCTCATTAAGGATTATTTTATAGTACCTAAAGCATTTTAACTGCAAACTTGTTGATAGCTGCAACATTTTCGATTCGTTATTTAGGTTGATGCTGATTAATCTGTATAATTGATTATTTCTCATAAAGATAGCATAAATAATGTTATTGAGATGGAGTTTAGACGTGTGGTCCTAAGGCTAAAACATGGTAACTCATACTATTTATGTGTCTAAAAGATTGGTAGATTTTGACTTTTGATAATCAAATTTTAAAAAATTTGATCAAGAATTCTCAGTAAACGATAATGAATAATACGGTCATGTGGGATCTTGTTATATTCGTCTCAATCTATATTTTTGAAATATCAACTCTTTATAATTTTTCGGATGTAGAATAAGAGATATTTATATTTTAAATTGTGTTTTATTGACTACCAAAAGTCACAATGTACCAATCTTTTAGGGACGGAGGGAGTACTAAATTGTTGTTAACCATTAGATCAATCTTTCTTCAGTTTATTTCTCATCATAAACTGATATGGGTACTTTAGTCATCGTGCATCGTATTAAATGCAAATTCAACCACTTGTTTCATGCATATAGATGAAATCAATTTACTAATTTCATGGGTATACAACTTCTTTCCATTTTTTTTTTTTGTAAATTAGCGATAGATGTGAGTTTCGAACCCATGACCTTCTGGTCACTAGTAAGAGTCTTTCCATTATTAACTCCTACTTTTTTGCATCAAGACCATAGTGATATTATTTGCTATTTTTTTTTTGCCAAATCTGATTTTTATTTTATTTTCAAAATTCTATTGGCCCTGCCTCAAATGTAGTATATATATGTTAATATATCCACAAACCTACGTAATACATCTTCCGCTGTTCATACATATTTTTTCATTTTCTTTATCCTTTTTAGGCAATTTTTATTCAATTATAATGGAAAATTGAATTCATCATTGCTTTTTTGCTTTTGTTAAATGTAATGAAAATTTCAATTATTTCCAAATTAGATTTGTTACAAATTTTTCTGCCCGAAGAAACCCGCATGTATACATATTAATATAAACTTATAATATTATGCTTACAATTTTATACTTATTATTTTATACTTATTCACACAAATCCAATAGCCCATATATTTAGATAGTACAATGAGTCCACTTTAAATTTCTAACGAAATGTATACCCAAAATTGGTTAGGAAATCGAGTTAATCGAATAAACCTAGTGGAAAAGTATCTTGTTAGTAACCAGAAGATCCTGATTCGATACTCACCTCATCGCTAATTTACAACAAAAGAAAAATTGGTTAGTGAATCAAATCTTTTGCCTTAAAATACATTGGAAGATATTGAGTTGGGTTTAGGTCAAAAATTTAAAACATGAAAACTATTGGGTTGGGTTTGGGTTTATTCGAAACCCGCCCGACTCAATCCATTTTCACCTTTAGTGGTGGAAGGATATTTGGAGAGGGAGGGAGACCAGATTTCTTTTAGAAAAATATTAGTAGTTGGATTGGTTTTGGACTTAATAGGAAAAATATGAAATAAAGACAGTTTAGTAATTTCAGGAGCTATTTTAGAAAATTGGTTATTTTCTTTAATACATTAATTATGGTTATTCTTCAAAATTTATGAAGAATTACCCTCGCTCCAATTTTCACTATTTGCATATCACTTCCTCTACTGCTTCTCTTCGCCGATCATTTTCTCTCTTGCTTTTTTCGAGGTAAATCATTTTTGTTTATATTTATGTTTACATATAATTGTTTATAATAATACCGAAATAGGTATATATATGCGTGTATTTACATATATATTTTTCCAATATTACATTTCAAAATCTCTAGAATCAACAATTATAATAAGCTTACTTGCCTTTTTGTAGTTGATTGTATTGTTTATATGTTTTTTGTTTGATAGGGTAAAGCAAGATGCAGCAGAGCGGCGAGCCTGATTTAGCTCACCTTCAAGCCACCATGCGAGCTATTGAGCTTGCTTGTGGCTCGATTCAGGTTCGTATCCGGTTGGTGTTCGTTATACCGTTTTCCATCAGCTGGAGTGTTTGTGAATATTTTGTGCGATAAGGTAGTGAGAACTTCAGAAATTGCGAGTGTTAGAAGGCTAATAATGTAATGTATGTTGGTTTGATTTTTGATGAGATTTGTGTGCGATTCATGTGATTTTTTGATTGATCGAAGAAGTCTTCGTGGATGTGACCTAGCTAACGTCTCTAGCAAAAAGAGCTTTGTTCAATTGCAATTTTGGAGTTTGAGAGATAGCTTGTGTAATTAGCTCAGTTAAGTATAATGTATATCTGTTAGCCTGTTTTTGGATTTTTCTTTTGTGTACTTAATACGGTTTTCTTCAACTGATCGAAGAAGTATCCGTTGATGGGACTAGCTAATGTCTTCGGCAAAAAGAGTTTTGTTCAATTGCACTTTTGAAAATTGAGAAAGAGCGAGTTTAATAAGCTTAATTATGTGTAATATATATCTGTTGTCCTGCTTTATGATGAAGTGTTTCTGTACTCTATGTGGTTTTTCAACTGATAGAGCTGTGTTGATTGCGTTTTTGCTCTTGACTGCATCATATCAACTTTTCGTCCGGTCAGATTCCGACATTAATGAGACCTGTGAAATACTATGATGTTAATAATGTTCACAGATAGTAAATAACTTTTACTCGAGTTTTGAGATAGATTAGTTTTGGAAATCAGACACATGTTCTTATCTTGGTTGAACGTGAAATAGTAGAATGGAGGTAAAATGTTGACGAGAGTGTAGTTTGTGTTATTTTTGGAGCTATGTAGGAAAAACTTTTAAACTAAGGATGTGAAACGTATTGTTAAAAATTCTGTCAAATACATGAGATGCTATGAGCATGTCAGCCTATCCATTTTATAATATAATATTTCTGGGTAATCTTACTATGATCTTTTATATTATTAAACAGATGCATGTCAATCCTGCAGCTGCTGAAGCTACCATCTTATCGCTGTCCCAATCTCCTCACCCTTACCAGAAATGTCAATACATTATGGGTGAGTTCTTTAAAACGCATGTGGAAATTTCATGTGTTTTTATAGGTCTCCCAAAGAGTTCTTCCTCATACGATTACACTCATTATATAGATAGAACTCAAACTTTTGGAGTTGATTCTTAGAGGGACTTCCATTTCAAGCCTGTTAGTTGTTTTTCCACCGTTTTCCTTGCATGCTAGTTTCAACTCTTCAATTAAGATTGTTGAAGGGCCATCAAATTTACTAATGGGTTTAACCAAGAGATGAAATATATAAACGCAGATAAATTCGGTTCTTAAATATCCAATAGTGGGGGTCCACTGCACCTACCAGACAGTATTTCATTGAGTATACATGTGGGGAACATAGCTGGTGTGCTATTATTTGTTTGAAAGTTATTTTCTCTAGCCGAAGAATGCACTATGTAGTTAATCTAAAAAACTTGTCAGCTCAGAGAGCATTCTCAATTTCCAGATATAATCAGACAGCCCAACAGACCTATTGGTGTCAGGTGATGTACTCAGACTTGACAACCCCTTGGTAGGAAAATGGTATTCTCTACAAAAAACCTAGCCTCAGGAAATTTCGGAATTGGGGTGGGGTTGGGGGGCGGGGGGGGAGCACAAGTAAGAGTTTTCACTGCCCTTGCTGAAAGGGATGGTTCTGCCACTATTTAGGCCTCTCAGCTGCTCCTCCCTACAGACGTATTGAGCCGTATTGGAGCATCCCTATTGATAGTTTATGTGGATTTTTTGAGAAACACATGAAGGCGCTGTACAGTGTCATTAATATTGGCTTTTACTTGGAGCTCTAGACAACTACGTTCCAAACACTTCTTCAAACTATTTTCCTTTGAAGCCTCCTCATTTAAATTATTATTTTTTAATTCTACAGAAAATTCTCAACTGGCCATTGCAAGGTTTCAGGCTGCTGGAGCAATTTGTGATGCAGCCATTAGGGAATGGACATACCTTACACCAGATGTCAAAAGAGGCCTGATTAGGTATCTTTGACATTTTAAGTCGTGAAGCATTAATGTTGGATTTCGTGTACTAGACTAGAATCCTGAATCCTCTAACTAGTTAGCAAATCCAGGATGTATGTAAAATCTTAATCATCATGTACACACAATTAATTTTGTAACGGGGAGCTAATATTCTTTTTTGCTGCTACATGTTTTTTTCTGGCAATACATTCATTTTCATGATTCTATTTTTTTGAATACTTGCTCAAATTACATACTTATCAAGTTGCCCTGTTGCAGTTTCTCTCTATGCTTCCTCATGCAGCATGCTAATTCAGCTGAGGGCTATGTCCAAGCAAAAGTTGCTTCAGTGGCTGCTCAGTTGTTAAAAAGGGGTTGGTGAGTTGCCTATGATGTGCAACTTAGTTCAGTGCTATTTTTTTTATATGTTTTTATACATTTATATATTTTTATACTTATAACTCACTATTTCATACAATGTGTTACCACATATCCAACCATTTGTTTGTTGTGCTATATTTTGTTTATCAGATTCTGTTTGTAAGCGCAGTGGAAGTTGTACTTGGTTATCTTAATTTATCAGTATCATGAAAGTGAAAATTTATGTTACTACATTGCATTTATATTACATGATAGCGTCCGTGTTTCTTAATTATATCCTTGGAAAACGTGCAAGTTCGTCGATTCAACACACATGAATTGGAAGGAAATGGCTGAATATATATGAATTTGACTTCCCATTTTCCTTTACAACTACATATAAGTTTGAAAGAGCACACCAAATAAATAGATTTTTTAGACTTCATTTTCTCATATGCTCTCTGCATCCTGTAGGTTAGAGTTCACAATTGCCGAGAAAGAGGTGTTTTTCCTCGAGGTATTCAATCTAAGAGCTTCTTATTGTTTTCCTATGTATATTCTTTTAGATATATTTGATGCATATAATTCGTGTACGTTGGTTGGATCTTATTGCTAGTCTCATTGGTGTAACTTAGTGCCATACTTGCCCAATGTACACCTCTTGATTGTAACTTCTGCAATCTTTTTACAGCAAATTCAACACCAATAAGTCTTACTATTGTTCTCTTACAATTCTTTCACGCCTCCCTCCCCTTCCAAAATTGATCTTGTGTTTGTTGCCAACCAAGGTCTGCAGTGTCTCTTTTTTGGGATGCCTACCTTGACTCTTCATTTCCCATCATTTTATGGGATTGTTTTGTAACTTCTTAGCAACTTCACTGGTGTGTAATATATTTCTTATGTTAATTTCATCTATTTGAGAGATTATATTATGCAATGTGATTCTTGTTCTGAGTTACCTCTTTTCGCGTTGAACTCCCCATATTTTTGTCAATGAACTAGTACCTATGCACATACTATATTATACGGCAACTGTTTAATGATGATACAAGAAGTGAAACGAAATGTTTAAATAAGTTGTTAGAATCTCTCTGAGGATTATAATTTGCCATTCTCAAGTACATAAGTCTTGAGTTATTTGCATCAGTTTGATCGAGACTTAAACATCCACACTCGAAGTGTTGAGAAAGCAGTAGTTACATTTTAAGCTCCATAGACCATAGTCACATAATGTCACTATGAATACCCTTTCAAAATTGATTGGATTGTGTCAGTTTAAGTCAGTTGAATGCGTGGACTAGTGGAACTTCTGATTAGAATTTTGTGCAAGGCCACATATATTTGATCAGCGAGCTTATTTCTATCCTTTTATTAGTGGTTGATACTTTTGGGTATATCGGATATATCAATTGCGTACTTACTAATTTTTTAACCCCCGCTGGAAGTGTTTGTAAGAACTTTAGGGTTTATTTTTTCATTAGCCTGGACTTCAAAATGTCTCCGTTATAAACTCAGATGCATCCCTCCTACTATTTATGATCTTCAGCCTCTTTGAAGAATGTAACTAATGCGGTGAAACTTGTTTTCTCCTTGTTTATCCAACTTGGCTTCAGTATTCATTTTGCTCTTTCATGTGTACCAACAGGTGAAAAAAGCTATTACCAGCAATCTTTTGCTGGATGTACAGTATGCTGGGATTAACTTTCTGGAATCTTTGGTATTTCCTCCATCCAGACATTATCAATAGTTGAGATGTTATTTGGTGGTCAAAAGTGGGTGTTCGGGGTAGCCTTTTGTTTTTGGTAGCTTCTAAGAAACACACCTGAAAGAAAGAAGCTTAGCCATATACTCAATGAATAAAGCTCCAAATAGTTTCAAATATTATTAGTATGATTGTTTTTGTTCTTGTTATTATTATTATTATTGTTATTATTTCTCTGTAGGTATCTGAATTCACGCCAACAACCTCAAGTGCCATGGGTCTTCCTAGGGAGTTTCATGAAAAATGCCGGACATCATTGGAGCTCGACTATTTAAAGGTTGTCCAATTATATCAAATTTCATCTTGTGATTATGGCATTTTCTTGATATTAATAGATATCTTTCTTTCCCAACAGATATTTTATTCTTGGGCAAAAGATGTTGCCCAAGGTGTCACGCTGACAATAGCAGAATCCAATTCTGCTGTTCCTGAAGCTAAGGTGTGTACGGCGGCTCTGCGTCTTATGTTTCAAATCCTGAACTGGGACTTCCGCTGCAACAAAACTACATTGGAGGGTGGAAGAAAGGTCATTGATGTTTTTACTGATTTAGTGAAGCAAGACAATAACTCAACAAGAAGGATTGAAAGTAACTTGGTGCAAGTAATGCCATTTCCTTCTTGTGACCTCTTTCATGTACTCATGTCTATATGCACGAATTTGAAATTATTGAAGTCTGTATCGTCGTAGATGATGAACTCCATTCATAATATATTTTTACCAGAAGTGTTCTATTGAACCAATACTGACTTCTGAAATCTTGATCAATTGAGTGTCCCATGTGGTCCACGATTACGTAGTCCAGGAACATTCACTAGATTTTCCATTATTCTTCTATATATGAATCACGCTCTATATTCTAATCTTTGACTGTTTGTAGCCTGGAGCTTCATGGCATGATGTTTTGATTTCAAGCGGTCATGTTGGATGGCTTGTAGGCTTGTATGGTTCACTGAGACAGAAGTTTTCTCGTGAAGGCTACTGGCTTGATTGCCCGATTGCAGTGTCTGCCCGAAAGCTTGTTGTACAGTTTTGCTCCTTGACTGGATCCATATTTCCATCTGGTACACAGTAGTTTCTTTGTATGTTGTATATATAGTTGTTTTAAAACAGTAGGTAGAATGCTCCTAATTCAATAATGGACAGTTATAGGCTTTACTGAACCATACATCATTCAGTAACTAGTAGACTGCAACTTAATGTTAGTCCTTTTTTTGGCACATACAAATTTATGAGTAGGGGATGGTGCAACAGTCCAAGCCTCCAATGACAGGGAAACCCTTCAGGCTCTTTGAGCCCTTAAAAAGGTTCTTACATATTATTGTATGATGGGGCCCTTACAAAGTGTTAAGACCAATCTCATAGACATCCTAATAAAATCACCTTGCTATGAGACTGCTGTTAAAGAAGATATTAAGGTGGTGTAAAAAAAGGAGTCTACAGATTATGTCTAGCTTACTATGTTAGTTGGTGGTGGTCACCCTAATATTGCCACTAACTATATTTTATTTCTTGCTCCCATCAGCCAATAGAGATATAGCCCTACAACGATATATAACATCCGTTATCTTTCTCGATTTTCTACAAGTTCGTATATATTTGTAGCCCTATTCAGCATCAATTTCTAAAAAAATCCAGACAATGGGCATATGCAAGGGCAACACCTTCTGCAACTTTTGTCTGGAATATTACAGTGGGTGGATCCTCCTGACACAGTTTCTCAAGCAATAGAATGTGGAAGAAGTGAAAGGTTAGGTAGTTACACTTTATCAACTTCTTGTCGTTTATTGTTTGTGCTTATCAATTACTTGTATTTCCAGTGAAATGCTTGATGGCTGTCGGGCATTGTTGGCTATTGCAACAGTAACTACGCCAGTTCTCTTTGATCAACTATTAAAATCTATAAGGTTGTTTACTAATTATTTGTTTGCGATGATTTAATGTTCATTTCTATAACCATTTCTTATAATATTAGGCCTACTATGTCATATTGTGGAAAACGGATTCTTCACTGTGGTGTTTTGCTGACTTTGTCGTTATCTTTTTTTTTCTGCATGTTCAGGCCTTATGGAACTCTTACCCTATTGTCTGCCCTTATGTGTGAATCAATTAAAGATCTTATGACAAAAAGCTCTGAAGAAGAGCCGTGGAGCTGGGTAGCACGTGATATCTTATTGGATACCTGGACTGTGCTTCTCACAGTATGTGACATGATAACAATGCTCGTTTTACCTACCGCCATTGGCAGTACTTTAGTTGACTTTTGTTCTCGTATGACCTTCATTTTAGTTACATTATTTCTCTCCTGTACCCTTCAGTCATCGGAGACCATCGGGAATAATACTTTTCCCCCTGAAGGGATTAGTGCTGCTGCCAATCTCTTTATGTTGATAGTCGAGGCTGAACTAAAGGGTGACGCTCGTATACCACAGAAAATATGATGTTTTTGTTACTTTGATACGTACATCATAAGAGTTCACTAACCAGTCTTTTAGCTGCTTCATACAGTTGCTTCTGCTTCTAGTGATGAGACTGAATGTGATAATCTTCAGGCTTCTATTGGTGGTATGCAGTTTGGGAATCCTTGATTGTCTTTGTGTTAGTTCCACAGTATTTGATCACATGACCATAGTTTTTCGTCTTTTTCCTATTTTCGTGTATGTCTTCTGTCTCACAGTTGTGGTTTTTTGTAGCGATGGATGAGAGATTGAGTGCTTATGCTCTTATTGCTCGGGCATCTATCGACACATCACTTCCTTTCCTCATAAGACTCTTTTCTGAGCGTTTTGCGAGGCTCCATCAGGTACATTTAGGCCCTGTAATCACAATTTTCAGTCTGTAGTGCTATAAGGGCTAATTTATTAAAAAGTTTGTTTTATAGCATGTTACTTCTGAATTATCAGTTGACACTGGTCCAATTTACTGTTGACTATACATATGTATATGTATATATATTTCAGCTTTCCATCATGTTTCACACACTATATGCAGGGAAGAGGCACAACTAATTTAATGGAAACTTTAGAAGAGCTCTACTCACTCTTGCTGATTACTGGACATGTTTTGGCAGATGAAACTCCTGGTGAAACACCATTGGTAACTATCTCTATCTGCTGGTCCTAATTTGTCCTTGATGCAGTAACTTACTATATCTCGAGTAATTATTGTTTCCACCGGTCCACCCTGATGATCATCATCTTTAAACATTGAAGAGAACGGAAAAGGAAGATTTGTTCTCCATTTACAATCAATGTCAGTCTGTATTTGCATATTTTATACCATGAGACCATCATACAGCCCAGTTATTTGGCTCACACTTTTGAGACTACTTTCATAATCACATTCACGTTATTTCTCTCTGCACAATTCCCATTTGACACCATGAACTTGCCAAGTGGTGACAACATCTGGTTGGCGGTTAAGTTATTCATTTTGGCATACAGTTATATAGTGTTTCTTGGCAGCAAATAGATTTGGTTGTTAGACTCATCGCATGAGTTATTGTCATCTTCCAGGTCCCAAAAGATATACAAACCAAGTTTCCTGAGATCGAGACAGACAAACATCCTGTTGTGCTACTCTCTGGGTACAAAAGCATCTTTAATTTCTTACAATGACATCTCTAGACTAGTAGTTTTTATTGTGTTATAGACGGACAACTTTCCAGATAGATTTACCAATCTAAGGTTATCAATTGACATAATCTTTTCCGACAAAATTGCTTCTTATATGTTCAATCTTTTTTGGTTATGAATATTTTGAGGTTGTTAGCTCATTGTCAAATTGTGTACACTCTTTTCTGCAATGCACTTTTTCACCTCAGAGAACAATACAGAACACTGTTTCTTCTGTTGTGTAGATCAATTATAAAGTTTGCTGAGCAGAGCTTAATTCCAGAAATGAGAGAATCATTTTTCAGTCCTCGTCTCATGGAGGTATCATCATGCTCCTTCTGATATGGACCTATTATCCTATCAGGCGTCTATACTAAGCAGCATCTAGGTCATTTAGATTCCAACACGATTATTGGCCTCAAATCTTCCCATTTCCCATGCATTCAACTGGTGCCATTAACATACGATATTGAGTTCAATTTCTCCATCTGAGTAGCAAACTTGTTTGCATTCAGAAAAGTTTAACCACCTCATGCTCTACTATGCAACTAGGTAGCCACTGTTCATTTTCTTTTCCTGACAAGCTATTGTTGGTTCAGGCTGTTATATGGTTTCTTTCAAGATGGTCTAGCACTTACCTTATGGTATCTGAAGATGTAAATCCATCGTACAGCCATACCGAAGCATATTTTCAGTTACAGCATCCCACAAACATTTTGCTTTATGTTTTTGGGGAGAAAAGCCAGGGAAAAGCTATCTTGGAGATTTTTGTACGGATCTCTATGGCTGCCCTGGTATCATATCCTGGAGAGAAGGATCTACTGGTATGCAGAACGGAGCACTTAGTTTGTCCCTATCCTAATTAATTTTCAGTTTTGTTGCTCATTGGACGATTGAGGTGTGCAAAGGTATTAGTTATATGTTCCATGACCTGCTTCCGTTTTGCCCCACCCATGGTTGTAGCTTGTAGGAACCATGTGAGTTTGGCCACAAGGTTGGTCATTAACTATATTTCTAGTACACTTGTCCCATTCCACTATATCCTACAGACCTATTCTATACATGAGTGACTCACTATATTCTACAGACCTATTTTATACATGAGTGACCACACCCATTAATGTCCAGAAAGAAAATAGAGTATTTGGTCCAGAATCCAGATGTTTGATCAGTCCTCATTGCAAATGCCTTTTCTGTAGCTAGTAGATTATATAGATGTCCTCATATTGATAACTATGGTTTCTCAAAATTCCTTGATTATAGTCTTCTCCAAGATTTTGTGTCCAAAATTTAAGGACATCAGCTTATGGTACAGTCTAATAAAGATTTCTACGCACCTTACACCAATCAAGTTTAAACAGAAACTAGTGTTCTTTGTTCATAATGAGAATGAGGGGTAATATGACTTTATGCTCATTGTTTTGACAGGATCTAACTTGTTACCAGTTGCTTCATGGACTTGTCCGTCGAAGAAATATTTGCTCGCAGCTTGTTACTTTGGTTAGTGAATTCAACTGGTATACAGTTACTTGTCATTTCAGTTATTATATCTTATTTCATCATTAATTATACTTGGATCTATGCATATGAATATATCATATCTAACTTATGTTGTATCATCTAAAGTTTTCTTGGACCTGTGATGCCCACACTTATTATCTCTTATTATGTTCTTTCTGGCTCAATATGCTATTAGCATGAGTTATAGCCACTCATGAATTAATTAGCTTAGCTACTACGAGGATGATTTATTTTCGTCCATTGACAAGTACACATCAAAATAATGAAGTTACAAGTCGCTTGGATTTTCATCATCTGAAGTAAATGATGCATGAAACAATTTTTTATTTTCCCCTCTAGTTACAATTTACAAGAAGATTTAAGGGGTATGGTGGCAAAACAAGTGAGATTTAGGTTGAAGTAGCAGTGGCAGTCTGGTAGAGGTTGTCGGACATTGATAGCTTATTAAAGGTTTTTGTTGGTGCAAATCCAATCACCTCAATTTAAGGTGAGAGACAATTCTCCATTGTTATAATGGCTGCTGTGACTTTTGGGTTTGCCGTTGCACAATAGATAGGTGTGAGAAGTGGTGGTCAAGGAGGAAATAGCATTGTTGGGGTAACATAGTGACGACTTGGCAAATAGTTTTTATTTTTGATTAATAGCAATGAGGTGAGTTTCGAACCCAAGATCTTCTGGACACTAGCAAGAGACTTTCTCCACTAGGCTAGTCGATTAACTCATGAGTAAGCAGATACTTGCATATTATGGTTGCACCTGTTTGTAATAGGCAGATGAAAAAGTGTGAAATTCGTTCTAGGTTATCTATTTTCTTGTAGTTTGTCCGAGTTCTATATTCTTTGATGGGGATTGTTGTTACTTGTTAGTCTTTATAGAATTAACTTCTTAGAACATAAAAATTAGAAAAAAACACTTCTCTTCCAGCATTTGAAATGTCCTTTTAGTGATCAACTAATGCCAATAAAAATAGAAAACGAGAGACCCAAAGTAATGAGAAAATGATATGCACCTTAATTTGAAACTCCCCCTTAGTGATAGATTGTCAATAGTTCTCTTTGCCATGAAATGTCATTTCTTGTTAAATAAACATTTTGATTCACTGTAGTTCAGATAATCATAGTGCTATACTGGATAAAAAGGCGAACACATTTATGACTTTAATGACTTTGTAGGAACCCTGGCATCAATTAGCCGCTGCTTTTGCAAATGAAAGGAGTTTGTTCTCGCTAAATTCAGCTCATCAGGTAACACCACGAATATGATGTAGTTTCCTTCAATATATTTTTAGTGCACCTGCTTAGTTGGGCCATCCGGTTAGGTGAAGTAAGTTCCAATTATAGTTTTTGCCTTGCGATGCCTTTTTAATATCTTTTCTGATTAAGTTCTTTAAAGTCCAGACAAGTAGCAATCTCAAGACAGAACTTACAGGATATCCCTTGAGCTTCCCTCATACTGTCTTATTTCATCGAGTCAGTATATTCGTAACTTGGATTCTGGCTTTTCCCTATTTGTTTCCATTGCAGTTGGTTATAAAAGTTATAATCTGATGCTGGGTAAATATTGACAGTATACAAAGTTTACCTTTAGCATTTGAAGGCAATTCATTATTCTGAAATTGAGAAAGTTATTGGGTCCATTTAGTTTCCTATTGCTGATTACAACCATTAGGTGTACGTATTTTTATTCTTCACACCCATCTCTCTGACAAAAACAAAGGGCGGGGAAGAGAGATATAAGAAAAATAAACTTATAAGGGACCCCTTGTATGATCCTTCTTGCTTTCTGTGCAGCGGTCGCTAGCCCAAACCCTTGTCCTTTCAGCTTCTGGCATGAAGAACTCAGAGGCATCAAATCAGTGAGTATAATTCTGGATTCATGATGGTTTACCACAAACAGTTACCAGTGTCATATTGCCAGATGACATGATTTATAGTATTTCTACTTGGCAGATATGTGAGGGACTTGACTAGCCATATGACATCTTACTTAGTGGAACTCTCAGGCAAAACGGATCTTAAAAATATTGCTCAACAACCAGATATCATTTGGCTGGTAAGTTATGCTAGAATAACAGGCATCCTTTCTATTCTAAGGTATTAACAGTATACCCACAGGTTACATCTTTGATGGAGCGACTACGTGGGGTTGCATGTGCCTCTGAGCCTCGAATGCAGAAGTCCATCTATGAAGTCGGATTCTCAGTGATAAACTCTCTCTTGATTTTACTTGAAGTTTACAAAAACGAGGTACTTTTTTTATTTTTATTTTTCAAAAACGAGGCACTTTAAATCTTCATAGTTTACTCATTATTGAAACCTTTTGAGTGAGCGTGAGTTTCATTTTTCAAGTAGGTACTCGACTTTCGTAAAACTCAGACTCCCTTATCTTACCCAATTTAATTTCTTCTGATTATTTCATTTATGGATATCGATCTCTATTAGCTCCATTGAATCATGGCCTTTACTGAGCTTCAATGTATTGTGGCCTTCTATAATGATGTTCCTGCACTTGGTGGCATACTTCTCATTATGTGCACCTCATAGAATAATTTTTTTGTCATTTAGTCTGCAGTTGTTTATCTTCTACTAAAGTTCATATCTGACTGGGTGGATGGACAAATTATCTACTTGGAAGCACGTGAAACTGCAGTTGTTGTGGACTTCTGCATGCGTTTACTTAAGCTTTATTCCTCTCACAATATTGGCAAGGTAACATGTTGCCATTTCTTAAATATCAGTTGTAACAATGAAAATTTGTCCTAGTTTATAATGTAACAACTATGTATTACATGAAAAAAAAACATGTAAGTTCATCTCATATTTTGCTAATATCTGTGTTTCTCTTTTGTTAAGTTATTGTTAAGATACTATATACACAAAGACGTTACTATTTCTTCTAGTTAGTCTTACATTTGATGAGTTGTACTAGGGTTGGAAAGTTGTTAGATTCTAATTAGGAGTTTGGCTTGAAGCTAAGCCAATATAAGTTCGCCTACTAAAGTTTACAGAAGATAACTTTTATACATGCCAATTGCATGAATTTGATGTAGAACTATAAATGTGTTTGAAATCTGAATGGAAAAAAATTAGTTTTGATGTTTTTACTAGTCATGAACTCATGATGTTTAAACGCGAGTTGTCAATTTATAGTCGATCAACTTCCTGATTATAAACTATCATCTTCTGTGTTTCTCTTAATTTCTTTGGTTTCGATGACTATGGAGCTGTGGCTCTTGGATACAAGTGAATAAATCAAAATGGCTCATATGCTACCTACACTTGTTATATATTATGAAGTAGTAGATAGTTGTTGCACTTCATTTTGTGTCAATTTGGAAACAGCCTCTCATATCAACAACAACTACCCTGCTTAGCCAGGAGCCTCTTAATAGGCATTGGGGCATGTTTTTGTGATTTTGATTGTTTCTTAATTTTTTACTTCACCTTTGTGAATTGACTGCTTTCAGATATCCTTAAGCACTTCAAGTAGCCTTAGGGCGGAAGTGGATACTGAGAAGTACAAGGATTTACGGGCCCTGCTACTGCTCCTTGCAAGCCTTTGTTCAAAAGATCTAGTATGTGTCCATGATAGTTACATAGAGACAATACGAAAATTAATAGTGGAAAAACATTTCTGAATCCACCCCCCCCCCCCCCCCCCCCCCCCCATCATTTCACTGATATTGCTCTTGCTTAAATGCTCAGTTGAAATTGTAATTTTGACTTCAGGTTGACTTCTCCTCCGCTCCCATTGAGTCATATGGCACAAACATTTCTCAAGTATGCTCATTTAACTCTTATCAGATTATCAAGAAAGAAACTCCGTCTTAGTTAAGAAGTTATTTTAACGGCCCCCCTTGTGTGTATCGTGCAGGTAGTTTACATGGGTCTGCACATAGTTACTCCTCTTATAAGTCTGGAACTACTGAAATACCCTAAACTATGTCATGATGTAAGTTCGCAGTTGGAATCCCTTAACCACTTTCTCTTAAGGAAACTGATTCCCACTCATCGTTTTCCAGTATTTCTCACTTCTATCCCATATGCTGGAGGTCTATCCTGAAATGATTGCACAGCTAAATGGTGAAGCTTTAGACCGAATTGTTGGCACCCTTGATTTTGGTCTTCACCATCAGGTAATTTTCCTCTCTCACTTGTGTTCTCATATTGTTTTTCTGCCTGTCGCTGTGCTGATCCTTCAAGCTTTCTTCATATGATGTAGGATGTAGAAGTTGTTGACTTCTGCTTAAGAGCTCTTAAAGCACTGGCCTCCTACCACTACAAGGAAAAATGTGTTGGTAAAGTTGGACTTGGTTCATATGCTACAAATTACAGTGGTCCCAGTGGCAACAACCAAGAAGGCATCTTAATCAGATTCCTTCGTTCGCTTTTACAAATTCTTCTTTTTGAGGATTACAGGTACCCGAAATAGAAAAAGTTATTGAACAATTACGTAGGTGGTTTTACAGAATCTCCATCGGCCTTTTAGCTAGTATACCAATGAGCAACTTTCACTCGTGTTTAGAGAGGAATAGCTTTTTGTACTAAAGTATCTATGAAGATTCTTAAGATCTTTTATCTAGCCACAACTTAAAGCTTAACTGAGAGTCCTACTGCCTCTCTAATAGTGAGACCATCGTCTTTTTTCTTAAGATTCTTATTGTCCTCTATTGATATGTTGAACTTATGCTTTAATTTCTCAGCACTGATCTCGTCAGTTCTGCTGCTGATGCCTTGCTCCCGTTGATCCTCTGTGAACAAGATCAATACCAGGTAATATCATACCTATATTACTGCTAACTATGTTGTCTAATCCAGTTTCGTATAACTCGATGACACCGCAAGTTGATCAAAACCACACTCAATTTTACAAGCCTTGATCCTAGCACTTCCTCTATTATTTAGGCTGTAGTGCTGTACTTTGATACGAACATTAACATTTATCTTCAATTTTTTCCCCTGCCTTCGTGTAACCTTTCGATTTCTGTTGGATTCTCTCTCTTAAAAAAACAATATGATAGTGGTGGCTTGCACTTTGGAAATGCTAGGGAAAATGATTACTAGCCCCTTTCCATTTTGATCGTCATATTTGAATTTTTAGAGTCCCCGCTGGCCAATGATTACTTACTAGACCATTACCAGCAATATGTTCCTTAGGTTCTAGAGAAAGCGGGAAAATTTTAAACAAAATGGGAAGGATGTAGCATGTTTTATTGTTATATGATGCTGATTTGCTCTCTTCTGTAGCCATAATTTGCATGTTCTATTATCTTTTGTTTTGGTCCGTTAGCTCATCACATGTACTCACAGTGACTTCAATGTGAAAGACTAGGCATTTGCTTGTACGACACCTTTTCCCGCTACCAGTAGTAGTTAGTGATTTTTCTTCTGTGCGCTGTGTAGCAATAACAGAGTTACATAACTGCAGAGATTAGGGACTGAGCTAATAGAAAGGCAGGCGAACCTTGAGTTCCGGTCAAGGTTGACGAATGCTTTGCAGTCTCTTACGAGTGCGAACAACCTTTCATCTACTCTTGATCGATCAAATTACCAGAAGTTCAGAAAAAATCTTCACAATTTTCTCTCAGAAGTTCGTGGATTCCTTCGAACAATTTGACATATGTAGCCATCTTATGTTAGATTATGCCAAGTGAAATCCTTCCTGAGAACAGTTGCTGTGATTTTCTATCAGCTGGGCCATGTAACCTTAAGCCGAGGTAAAAGATGTGTGCACCTGTTCAGATTTTTTAGTGAACACAAATGTCCTGAAGTCCAAAAATCTGTTTTGCAAATTCCATGGTTGGAGAGCTAATAGAGAAATCTGCCCGGAGAAGGAAGTTATTGTACGGAGAGCTTTGCTCGGGCCCTCGGTTTCATTGTGTTGTATGTACAGTACCAACTCCGCCATTTGAGATCATGAGATATGTACTTATTTCACCAACTAGTTTACCACATATTGGGTTTACATATAGGCACCTAAAATTTCGTGAATATTTTTAATGAGCACCTAAAAAATAAGCTTTGTTTGCCTTAATGAGTAGAGTAATAAACGAGTCGAATAAAAATCTACCTTAAGGAGTGGGGTATCACCCGGCGCATTATCTTATTGAGTCGAGTATTCCAATCGACTCGACTTGCTTTGAGCACTAGCAATTACTTTGTTCCTTTTATTCTCTTACTTCACTTACTTTGTTAATTGGCTCCGAGTTAAAAAAGCAGTACTTTGCTTCAGCTGGTCCTGCGTTTCGGAAATGGTCAGAGAGCACCAGTGGGTTAAGTTATCTATAGTAAGTAATAAAATAGAGGGAGTAATAATTACGGTACTTGTGGAGATAGAGACCTTTAACCATGAAGACTTTCGTTAAGTATCTGTACTCATCAGACTTGATTTTATTTTCTTTTGTTTTCTTTTTTAAACTACTCACTTTAATTACAAGGCTAATAAAGGAAGTAACACTTCGAACTATAATAGCAATGACTCGTTGATTCCATCTAGAATAGCCGAATTAATGCTCAGATAGTTGGACAAAAACTCGAATGTGAATAGTCGAAATTAATGCCTGTGGATCAAGACAATAATAGATAGTGTTTGAAGTCGGGGTTCAAGGACAATATTTGACGATGGGACTTCAAGCAAGAACAGATAAACGAAAAACCGATTCTTTTTGGGATTTTTAATAATCGTATATTTTGTTTTGAACAATCATATAAATATTTTATGTGAAATAAAAATTAGAAAGATAAATAAAAAGATGGTGGAAGCATATATTTTCCTTAGCATGTTTTGTTATGCTTAGTAATGAGTCGACGGAAGTCTTTAAATT
Source organism: Echium plantagineum (assembly GCA_003412495.2). Lineage (NCBI taxonomy): Eukaryota > Viridiplantae > Streptophyta > Magnoliopsida > Boraginales > Boraginaceae > Echium > Echium plantagineum. Next base: position 2,506,922 of record CM016566.1, on the reverse strand, counting down.
TTTAGCCTATGTGGACAAAGATATTTATATGAATCGTTTTGCTAATTAAAGATGAAAATGGTTTATAGCAATTTGATATGAAGATAATAATCGTTTTGATAATTAAAGTTAGTGCTACATAAGGAGTTATAGTTATATATAAAAGATTATTTGTATTATAGTCTATAATCTATAATCTATAATCTATAATCTATATCTATAATACTTATAAAAGTGCCAATACCCTTAGGTGTTTCTTCCATTTTTTGTAAGGACTAAATTATCCCTCCTATATGAATCTAATTATAATGCACATATTAATAATGAAAATATTTATAATTACATTATAACATAACACATGTAAATAATGAAAATTCAAAAATCATTGTTTTCATGTCTAAGATATAAAAAGAGACTATGCATCCTTTTAACAAAAAATAAGATAAGAAATGTTATTAAATATGTATACAAAATATATATGAAGTTAAACAACATAGTAAAAGTAATTTCAATATTTCTATTATCAAATACATGAATCTTAAGTTTTAACAAAATAAACATTATAACTACAAATAAACAATAATAATATACCGCCTTCTAAATGTATGGATCAATAAATTATTTATTCATTTTGTGTCAAGACTATAAGATTCTCTACTAAATTTACTAATTACATGCCATGAATGCATAAATAATTTTTAATAACATGAAGCAAAATTAATAACTATAATAAAAATTATTATATTTTTACGTAGTAATACAATTGGAAATTATGCATCCTATTACTGAAAATATAATGAAATGTGTTATTAGATAATAAAATACCAAAATGCATTTGAAGTTAACTATATTGTTAGAAGTAATGTCAATATTTTTATAGGGAAATATATCACTTATTATATTTTAGCTAAATACAAATTATAACTATAAACAAAGATTATATTATTTGAAATAAAGATGTAGCCACGTATTATAAATAACGTAATGATTCTCTATTAGTATAATATATTATTTACTATATGAAATAAACATTATCTTTCACTTACGTTAAATACTTCATGATAAAGATGTAGCCACGTATTATAAATAACGTAATGATTCTCTATTAGTATAATATATTATTTACTATATGAAATAAACATTATCTTTCACTTATGTTAAATACTTCATGATTATAAATATAAATATGAAATATTTGTATTTTATTACAATATAACAATAACTCACATAAGTTTTTATTTAAGGAAAAAATATTAGAATGACTCTTCAACTTAGTGAATAAGTGGTTTTAAATAACATTTAGTGGTCTTAAAGTAAAATAATGATGAGGTAAGTAAGTTACTCTTCCTTACAAGTAATACAATTCTAAATAACTATAAATATCAGACGTCTTACTTCATCTTAATATACAAATGAGGTGTGCATTATTCTAGAATGTCAATTTCATGAATATTACTTTGCAAGGTTGGCTTCATATTCATATATTATACATGAAATAGAGTTTATGTAATTTGAAAACTGTTATCCAAATGGTATATTTTGTTGTTAATTTATGACTTTGTGTTTCTTTATTATTTGCTATTATAGATTATAACAAAATTTATATTTAAACAAGTGATCAATGACAAGAAATCGTTGTTACATAATAGAATTCTCAAACTATTCATTCTGCGTATTTCTCAATCTGTCATTTATTTTTTGATATTTTAATAAATTTATTTGTTGTTTTTGAACATGTGACATTTTGAATTCTCAAAAACAAGATTGAATAGTGAGTTGTTATTTCTTTCGTAAACAATGTAACTTAATCTACATTCTTTTAATGTTTTATAGTATATACTTTGATTGATATGCTCCCCATGTTTAAAGATTTAACTTGTTCGATTAACTTGTTACAGATTTACAATTTTTTATCGTATGTACTTTGATAATAATTTGTTCATTAATAATTTATCGTTATCATTTGTTGTCTCTCAATTACATTTTAAAGTAAAAAACCTTAAAAAAGATAAGAATGTAAGACCATTTAAAAAAAAAATTGAAATACTAGAAATTCTTTATATCTTATTTTCATATAAAAATATTATATTTAAAATAAATTATTTAAATATTTTAAGATATTTGACAATAACTAAATTTATTAAGTCCAAAAGACAATTTAAACATTGTGCTTAGTAAACGTATGTCTTGTAAAAATTTAAGATAAAAAGTTTATTTATTTCAATGATATCATTCTAATGTATTTTCCATACCACATACTAATGTAATTCTTTCATGAACTTTTTAAGTTATTTTTCATTACTAAATTATTATCTCGATAGAAATCTTCCTATAACTGATAGTAATCTACCAAATTAATGTTTAATTATTATTAGTTTTTTTGACAATATAATAGAGGATAAAATTTCTAATGCTACGTAAGGGATGAAATGACAACTAAATATGTATCTCCTTCAAATTATTTAATCTAAGCATGAAGCTTCGTTCACTAACTCACCTGCATAAAGATTCAGTGTTTAACATAACAAATATCACTTTACATTATATATTAATTGTCTCTTTAATATTGTTTAACATCACATATACCACGTAATTCTTGACTAACTTCTACAAAATTTAGAATCATATTTAGGTTACTAATAGCTATAAATTATCATTATAATATTTTTCATATGTAATTTGTTTATGTTAATGAATCATCAATTGTAGGCTACAATACATTGCGAACGAAGAAACAAATTAAAAAAGAGAATATGGAAGAAAGATACAACACTGTTGCAGATAATTTGGTCAAATGTATATTTATGTGATGTATGAAAATTGAAATTTAATATTTCATTATGGAGAAAATTGCCAAAATGATCTCAGTAAATATGGGCAAGTTGCAGTTTGGTCCAAAAATCATGTTTTTCGTCTAAAACTGACGTTTAGGGACTAAAATGCACATTTTGTACTAATATTTGGGATCATTTCTACAGACCCAATATTAACTGGGACCAAACTGCAACTTGCACATATTTAGTGGGACCATTTTGACAATTTTCTCTTTCATTATGGCCATCAAATTAGAATAGAAGATTTCGATATTGTGCATAGAAATAACTATGTTGCTTCTTATGCCATAAGTTGAGCGATTAAGATTGAAAATAACAAGATATATACATATGTAATACAATATAATATTTGATTTATCAAAGTGCAGAAGATTTTGATATTGTGCATAGATGATTTTATTTCTCTTTTTTAAAAGTAATATAACGATTAAGTATAAAATATTTGATTTATCAAATCTAATTAGAGAAAAAATGAAAAATAGATAGATATTTGGTTATTTAAGGTATACATTTAGATTTTCTTTCAAGAAAGAAGATAAGAACGCAGATCTTGAATTTTTTAAGAAATTTATTTATTAACAAGTTCAAAAAAATACGTCATATAACTTCATAAGACTAACTTTTAAACATTTTCATAGATTTTATCAATGTTATCATGATTTATTTATAAACTGGTTTGGGCATTAATCCGCTCTAACAATAAAAACAAGATAATAGTAAGTCATTATTTTTGAAGAAAAAAAATTAAAAATGACTTAATTATGGGAGTTACATGTCATTTATTTCTTCTACCATATAATAATTTTGAATTTAAATGCATATGGAGTTATTGTTATTACTATAAACAAGAATAAACCTTAAGAAATACAATTAAAATACTAGAAACCTTAAAATGACAAGATGAAACTTATATATTTTATTACAACATAACTTCTAAGTTTTAAATTTTCAACTCATAAGTTAATTCCATGTCTTTGAAGTTACAACTTATGAGTTATGACAATAAATCTCATCATTTGATAAATTATGTAACTCATTAAGTATGATATTTTACATTAACTTATTTGTTAAAATTATTCAAAAAGGAAATTTGGAAACGAATATACATTATATATCCTCTGAACTCAGATCTACTCCCTTATTATTTTTGTTAAATTTTTTTAGTTAAATCAATTATAATATTTATATTTATGAATTCTTAACATAGTACTTGAGTACGACATTTGTGTTTCCTTCAATTTAAACAATTCTTATTTATTCTATATATGTATGACTGTAAGTATGCAATTAATATTATTCAGTAAAACAAAAGATATGTGTAATAAAATAATAATTAATTATGTAATTTAAATTTGTTTATAAACTCTATCGAAAAATGGGAGAAAAATAGCATCATGTTATATGTATGCTATAAACAAAATTAAGTAAACCTTACATAACATGTCTTTTGAAATATTAAAATAAGTTTTCTGATATATCTACATAGAATGAGTGGGGGAACTTAAAAAGATAACTCAGAGATAACTCAATGTTTGATACTTAGTTATATATTATGAGGTAACATCTATCTAATTATATTTTATATAGTTACTAAAATAAGTTAACTAAATAAATATAAATAATACAAAAATGCTTTAAATATTAGTAAACATAAATTTCAATATAACTAAGAAATTTCTTAATTGGTTATCCAATAATGTTTATTTGATTATCATTCATGAAATAAAGATTAGATAATTTTAATAGCTCCTCAAATCACCTGGTTGAGAGCTCTCAAATTACCTCATTGAGAGAAAACTTATTGATGTAATCGTAAACCCCAAAAAGTGCTTCTCCGTTAGCTTCATCCCCAAATTTTATAGTCTCGCCGACACTTTTTTAAATTAAATATTATGTAAGTAATATAATAAAAAGAATATAACGTTCATGTATTTTATTACGTAGTTATATGGAAGGACAACATGCACAATTTAAATAAAAAATATTGTGACTTTATATATTCTAATAGTTATAGTCCATTTGTATAAAATTACATATTTGATATAGTATTTGTAATTACATAAGTAATGGAACATAAGTAAATAAATGTGATAATCTTATCAAATATTTATACAAAAATTTATTTAAAGTTAAACTGCATAGTTAGATGTAATTTTGATAGGGTTAAAGGTGTGTTTGATTACACATATTTTCCACCATGTCACCTTTTGATCACATATTTTATTTTGTCTCATTTGATCATACAATACAGCTTTACCAAACTTGTCTTAATTACTATTGTCGTCAGAATGTAAGTGACTTTTGAAAATTTAAAATATGTGACGTTCTCATGACTATAATTCTAATACCTTTTAAACATAGGAATTAAATCATGAGAGTCAAGAAAATAATAATATTATGAAAATATATTTGACTTTAAAAGTTAGAAAAATAATAAAGTTTTTATGACATATATTGAATAATACTTCTAACTTAAAAAATATTAATATTATTATATGAACAATAAAGTTTTCAATAAGGAATACATTTTCGAAATGTTGTATGATATTAATGTATATTGAACACCTCGATTGATCTAATATGTTAATATTTCTCATTCATTATCTATAAATAGATGTGTTAGATTGGTTATGTCATTATAAAATCAAATTTTATAGAGGTTAAATTAGTTTAGACTTTGTTTGCATAGTTTAATTGAAATATAGTTATTTTGATTAGTTCAACTATTAAATATAAATTTTATAGTTAACTAAAACGAATAGTTGAAATATTTCAAATAATAAAATTTTAAAAAAAGAAAAAATTGAAACTTTGACTTTACTAATATCCAAGCACGTTTGTTAAATATTATATAGATAAATTTTACTTTTATTCCATTAATATTCACGTGCGAAGCACGTAATATAGTACTAGTATATATAAAAGCTCGATCTTGATGCTTTGCCACCGGTAGAGGATCTTGATATTATAAAGTATATGTTTTAAATCGACATAATTTTAAAGTGGTTGTTCAAAACAATTAAATATATTTAAATATAAATTTAAATGCTAATTTTTACATTTTCTTTATACATGTAACTTATTGTTTTCAGAAGTGCTTGTTCGGTTGAATCGAACCGACAAACCAAGCCTATTCAAATCCATATCAATTGAAATACAAATAAATTGAAGTACAAAAACGTCGCTATCTTTTTTATTTGGTAAACAAATAGGGAAATATTTTGTGATGATTAGTCAATGGTCAACATGCAACATTTCATACTTGTTAGTTCTTAGCTTTGCCTTTATTTATACCTTAGCTTGTGCACTTATTTCATCCTACAACTCAAGCATTAATTCTCAACATTGTTCATCAAGATGAAGTTTAATTGCAACTTGTGCAAGAAGAAGAGTTTCACCAACCTGGCTGATCTGCTCAAATACACTTGCTCCGTGTGCGGGTGTCGGTTCGAGAACAAAGGGGAGCTCGGCATTCACAAGGACAAGGAGCATTGATGAACATACATGAAGTTGATGTTTAGTTTCTATTAAGTTTAAATATGTTGGGTATGTGGTAGGATAGATGGGAGTACGTATACTATAACGTTTAAGTTGGGATTGTAATAATTAGGAAAATGATAGGATGTGTGTTTTATGATCTTGTTTGTGTTGTCTTCTTTTATGAAATGAATAACGTGTTTTGTGTTTATATTTACATATTTTTATGACTATATATAACAAAAAGTTGTTGTGGAGATGTTAGCAAACCATATGTTGTCTCATTGTTATGCTGTTGGAAATGGCTCTGTCACACCAAAACCTTCTATCCGAACTGTTGGTGCTGTTATTCTTCGATTTCTGCAGGATTGTACCTATTGGATGCTAGAGGCTTCTACTCCTTAGCATTACATGACCTCGGAATTCATGTTCGTCGAGCTACAGGACAGCAACGTGTGCGTAGTGTAGACATACATTTAAAAATGCATTCGTAACTGTTGTGTTCTTTCTCAACAATTTAAAAATGTCATATAACTGTTAGTGATGTTTATTTCACCAAATAATGGCTTCAGAGTCCATGATTATATGACTATCACCTTATGTAGTGATGTTTTCTGAAGTCAATTAAGGTAGATGGATTCTTCCTCGAGAATTTCAAAGATAAGGAGCGGTGAGTGTGAAAGATTGCAGTGGCTGAAAGTATTGACCTTATTAGCTCCCACTGTGTATCCTCCACCACCACCTCCTCCCGCTCCCAAGGTAAATATACACAATGAGCCTCTTAAAACTTTTACGTCAAATCTCTTTCTGCAATTATTGATTATAATTTGCTCTTGCATGATTGCAGTAGAAGCGCTGCCCAGTCACGTTGACGGCTGCAATAGTGGAGTAAATTAAAAGATTATTCCATGATATGTAGGATTCACTTCTCAGATTGTTCTGATTCATGTTTTGAGAATTCAGTACAATGGGCGCTTCGAGCTACATACTTTTTGAGCCCTGCACTTGGTATTGGGATAGTCATGTTGGATTTAGAAGATTAGGCTCTTATGTGTTGGTCCCATTATTCAACCTTGCTCAGTTTCAGAAGCTAGTCCAAGGATTATTCGACATAATTTTACTACTCGTTTTATAAAATGAAATCCATTTAGTTGCCATTTGATTAGTACAATTCAACATAAATTCCTTAGCAAAACAACATAGGTTCTTCTGAAACCTTATTACAGTTGAGTAACAAAGTAATTACGATCCCAGGAGCAAGGAGTTCCAGAGTGAGTCGAGGCAACCATTACCACGCCGGCCTATATGATTATCCGGTATGCTTAAACAGTCGAGGCACCACCATCACCACCACCAACAACCTTTCTTTTCTTTTCCAATACAAAAAACCACCACCAAACTTCAACCATCATCCTTATTTCAAACAAAGAGGCAGGTCAGGAAGCATTGCCCAATTCCGTTCTTCGGAAGCCATTTCGTATCCTGCAGTTCATTACAGAATTCATGATTTATTAATCAATGATATCTATTGAGAATATTTGGGGTACTATAAGAAAATATAATTTATATATATAGCCAAATACTAAACATGAATTTTAAAAATGAAAATAATAAGAACAATAACTATATTATTATCTTGTCTGTTAACCTTTTTATCCATTCGCTTGACGAAGACTTTGAATTATAATTTGTCACATGCATATATTTATATAAACAAATATTAAACGCAAACTTTGAAACATAAATAATAAATATATATACAGTAGTAATTATATTGTTAGGAATCTGTACCCGTTGTAAGATTAATTAAAGCGTCCCAAAACTAATCTAACAACTAGATCCCGCCCAGGATGATGACCCACTAATCAGATTATAATAAACAGAAGAAATAACTTGCGGAAACAAGAAACGACACAAGGATTTTATACAGGTTCCCCCACAAAGTGTAAGGTACGTCCTGTTGGTGCTGCAGATTCCACTAATAATCACCGGAAGAATTGTTACAAGGACTCCTGACCTATTCCTATATCTCTCTATTAGGTGTTCTTCTTATATAATGAAGAACCCTAATGACAAGCCTCACAAATCTCTCTCTAGACTCTTTGTTTATGATTCTATATTTGAGCACACAATACAACAATGAGTTAGAGACCTATTTATAGGCTACAATGAGATACTAGACCTAATGCTATTAGGAAATAACTTCTCCGTCAAGAAAAGACCTTTCTTTTCTTGCACTCCAATTATTTCCTAAAAGCCCGTCCGAAACCTATTTTTCGCCAGCTGCCATAATTCTGCCTCCATCGGCTCAGCTCAGCAAATATGGCTTCACAACTCAACATATATAAGTTGGAGTTGTATTTTAAATTATTTATTATTGAACTCGCTTCATGACTTTTTATATGAAAAATATTTTCACAAACTATTTCTTGGAATCTAGATCTAGATACAAAGGATTAAATCAGATATTATTAAACCTAAACCTCATGTTGAACTTTCAGCAAACTAATGTTGTTATGAATATAAAATTAAAATAGATACAAAAGAACCTATAATCCTTTTAAGTCAGAATTCTCAACATGTAGTCAGCGAACAAAACTCATAATGCATAACTGTTATGAGTTAATCGAATAGTGTTTAGTGCAAAAGTTCTTGCTAGTGATAAAAAAAGGTCCTGGTTCGAAACTCATCTTCCTCGCTAATCATCAAAACAAAAAAATAGCATAAGTGTTGTATGGTCTGACGTAGTTTACATAAAAGGAACTAGTCATCCTAAGCTCCAACTTATATAATACAACTACTCAGAACAAACAACTAAATTATAGAAAAATACACATACACATGCTTACCAGCTATCTCGAAGCTTGAACCATCCATTATAGTTTTTGCTTTAATGAAAATTGTAGAAAAAGAGTTTAACTCTGAGGATGGAATCGGGCTAGGTTTGTTATTGAATGTGTAGTATGTGTTCTAAGATATTTATAGGAAGGGTCTTTCTAAAATGTGCTTTAAGGGCACATGTTAATCACTTAATATGGTAATACAATTTAACATTCATAAACATATAAGGTAATATTCATAAACATATAAGGTAACATTCAAATTTCAAATACAATTAATTAATAATTATGTTTTCTTATTAGTTTCTTAACATGTGCCCTAAGGGTACATTATAGAAATAGTAATAATGAAAGGGGATCAGATACTTATATAGTTATAGCAAATTTTGGTTGATTATAATATTCATTCAATACGACTAACTAAAATAATTTTAGTTACCAAAACCATTCATTGTTATAGTAAGTTTCTTATTTTGTGAGATACAAGACTTTCACCGACTTATTACTTTTATTTTGTTCTCTCTTTTTTAGTACTTTTTCAAGGAGCCAGCTTTTGTGTGTTAATTAATTTGGTGATAATTTTATTCTAATTAAATTTGAACACTTGGACCAACTTATTTGAATTTTAAATCTAATGCTTATTTTTAACAAATTTAATAATACTAATTTTCCTTTAGTAAACACAAATTAAAGTTAACTAACACTCCTCGGTGTCCTTTACTTGTCGTTCTAAATTTTGCCACAATAATTATGGATCTCATATTTTTTTCTTGTTTACTAATCCCCTCTTTATTATAATAATAAACAATAATATCTCAAATTTTAAGACAAAATTATGATTTATACTCATCTAAATGACAAGGTCATAATAGGACAAAACCAAAAAATGTCTTGAAAAATAATCCGAGAGGAAGGTCACGAAGCATTCCACGATGCTTGGATAGTAAGACAAAAATCTGACTGTGAATGGGTTAAATTATCCTAAAATATGACGAAGTAAAGGTAGTTCCATTCTACTATGCTATACAATTATACCTAAGATTCTTTATAGTCGCAGTTAGTTGATACTTGTTGTGGTGATGCTACATTGTGAACTATATTATCTGCTATTGCAGATTAATTATAGAAACAAAATGTCTTCAACAATGCCGGATATATACAGAAGTCTTAATTTATAATCTTAAACACATAAACAACAAGACAGCATAGAACAACCAGATACAAACAGTGATTGTGGTATGTGATCCTGGATATTATTAACACTTGAATCCCCTGCAAGCAACGAGCCATACGATAACAAAGAAAGCAAAGATCGACCCTCCCACCATCAGCTTCATTTGAATGTTTTGATACCACATCTTCCGCCTTAATTGCCTCCCCTGCCTCTGGAAGCTGTCAGCCTGGGAGGTAAATTGCATTTATATTTTGATACAAAAGTATATATATTCCAATTGGAGCTCAATATATGTTAGAATTGGCAGTCACCTGAAACTGAAGATTTTCAGTTTTATCAACCAATAGTTCGATCTTCTCGCCACGATCCAATACCTGCAGCTCAGACAAATATCATCAATTTGTGAGTGGAGATCAAAAGATTGTCAACCTGAGTACTTGACACATAAATGATATTATTGTAACAAGATGAAAGAGCTTTAGTAGCAGCCTAATGTTGCATCAAAAATTATAATACTGCATACTTGCCAAGCCTTATCACAAAACAGAATGACGAGCTCTTAAGCAGCTACAAAGCATATGTTTAATTGTAAAATAAATCATCAATTTCATTCATTTATAAACACTGTATAATTTTCACACTTTTTTTAATTTCCCATAACTTGTCCCGTTTTGACCAATGTTCATATAGGAAACAAGTCAACTTTAATTCGAAATAAATAAGTTGTATCTCTTAAATTTTTTATTTTATTTTTATAATTAGCGATGAAGATGAGTTTCGAACCCAGGACCTTTTTGGTCGCTTAAAAAATTTTAAAAATTTAAACTAGACAATCTTTGTGGGAAGGAAGGAGTATTTACTATCCCCTTCCTGTATGGGATATTTTCCATGAAACATGAGAAATCTACAGGGAATAGTAACCACGACTGACCATAAAATATATGCTGGATAATGTACATGTTGGAATTTAGTAGCTATCGTAATTCAAGTCAGACTTTAAATTTAAATACCATTTTAGAGAGAGCTCAGATATTAATGCTCCATCAACCATGGTATACAAGCAGACTACGAGATCTACTTGAATGCTAATGAGTAACATTCGTCAATATCATCACATGTACATAATATCGACAGGTGTTGCATACAACTTTAGACATACAAAGAAATCCAGGAAGGGGACATGGACATGAGTCGTGTCTCTTAAAGTTGTTGTAAGAGTAATGGTGTATACCTTTTCTATGTTGTCCATCATTATGCCTTTGACCTCTGTTATCTGAGCCTTTAACTTGGAAAGCCTACTCATTTCCTCAGGATGGCTCATACAATATTGCATGTGCTCTTTAAGTCTTGGCCTATAAGAAGGAAGACAACATGTAAACAGGGGGAATGGATAAACAGGAAAGTTCAACATAAAGGAAAAGTACATCTGCAGACCCGAATTCCCTGTCAAGGTTGTATGCTATGCTAAACCGGTCTTCAAATAATTCATCGTCTTCATCGGCATCAGCAAGTGGATGTGGTTCAACGTTTCCAATACTAGAACCATAATGTTGCTTGAAATCTTCTTTTACCCTCTCAAGGAACACAAAAGGTACATTCCTACCCATTGTCTCATCCGCAACAACAAGGAAAACTGCAAGCCCAACGAGAACATAAAGAGAGTCACAAACTATATATAAACATGGATGCTAATGCTGCATATGTACACCACCAGCTCATAAAAGAAACAATACCAAATCCACTGTCAAGGAGAAAGTTGAAAGTGTGCCCATCGCACGAGTATGTATACTTGCTACTATTGGAAGGCAATCTCTGCAAGCACTGGACAGCAATTGTACTGAAATTACCAGAGTACGATGTGTGCTCAGCCAGAACCACAGTCCCCTTGGCAACAAAACTATATATGAAGCCCTTCCGATTCATCTCCAAAAAAATCCCTTCTCGCTAAATGCAATAAAACTATCCTACAATCATAAAACAATACATACTCATTCCTCATGTTACAACCATAGTTTGACAAACAACACAAAACAACCTAACAAATGTGAACATATCGGCCAAAATTCTACTTAGTTAATAACTGAGGGTGCTCGTTAGGAATCAGCCAAATTACCACAAACTGATAAATCTAGAGAAATGAAATGTCAAGTGTGCAATTTCCCTTTACTCATTTCACTCGGGAAGATGTTAGGTTTGATTTTCAACGATCAAAATTAATAAACTCTGTAGCCTTAATTAATACACATAATATTGACTAGAATAATTTCTCATGTTAAGTAAATTCCATTCAAATATATTACTCCATTTGATTTAGTTTCTCCGACTACCATAAAACATATACTAAAACAATCGAGTTCAAATTTTAACAGTCAACCATCAAAATTCAAAACTCTACAATCATATTGAACAAAGATCTTCATTTAAACTTCACAACATTATATTAAATCAAACATATTATAATTACAATAATAAATCCAATAATTGCAACACATTAGTAGACATTAGTACTAATATTTCATTTAATCAGAACAACAGATCGTGTTTCTATTTCTACTGAATTAAATTATAAAATTAAATAATAAAATAAATACATAACTTATACACAAATTAGAGAGTAACTGGAACATTATATAAACAAATAGAGAGAAATTAATTGGACCTTGATTTTGATCGATTAGTGTTTGTTGAGGAGTTTGAGCTGCGAACACTGATCGAACGATTCTGATTTTTGGTTTTATTACTCGTACGTGGAGTTAGCTGGCTTCGGGATTTTACGGAAACAATTAACCTTATTTTATGGGGGATTTTTGGCCATTTGCCCCCTATACTATCGGTTAATTACCTATGTAGTCCCTGAAAAAGTAATAATTTCATCATTTTTAAACTTTTCACCCCTTATTTTAGCTTTTAGGGGAGCTAATATAAATGCTCTAGGAGCATATTTTACATAACTAAAATTAGACCCCATATTTCTTCATCAACACACTCCACCTCACCCCTTACCCCTACCCCATCCACCCCATCACCGTCTAAATCTCCTCAAACCAAATTCAAAGATCCACATCCACCAACTCCTTCCCAACCTCCTACTTCCCTCCCCGCCATCATCCTTCATTCCTTCTTCCGACTTCTTCAACCACCACCAACTAAAAATCGCCACCAGCTAAGTCAACTACTATTAACTCTTACTAGTCATACCAATTTTCCATCAAAAGACACCCAACAACTAACTTCAACCTCCTTTAGTGGCGATTTCTTTATAAGAATCTCACTAAAAGTCTTCCGACGAAATTGTAAAACACCAATTATTTCAGCAGAATCAACAACCTTAATTGTCCAATTTCAGTCGGTTGAATTGTTCAATTAAGTTAATTTTAATTTTTGACTTTTTAGTTTTATTATTGAAATTATCTATGTGTTCTGCAATTGTGAAATTGATCTCTTTCAAGACAATTGTCGGGGAGGGAGGTGCTGGGGAGTGGGGTGGGGTAGGGATAGAGGTAGGGGTGGGGTGTGTTGAAGAAGAAATATGGGGGTTTAGTTTTAATTATTTGAAATATGTCTCTTATACTTTAGATTAGTGTTAGGGTCGAATAGTTATTTTGTCTTTTAAAGTTAAAAAAAACGTGCTCGGTGGGCAACCTGAAAAGAACCGATAGTATAGGGGGCATGCCTGAAAAGAACTGATAGTTCAGGGACTATATAGGAAATTAGCTGATAGTATAGGGGGCAAACAGCCAAAAAGCCTTTTATGGGTGTGGAGGAAAACAGGAATACAACCGAACCAACAAAAAACTGAATCGGAAAAAATTGATTTTTTTGGATCTGAACTGATATCGGTTCCTTCTTTGAGGGAATCGAATCTATGTGGTTCAGCCTAAGGAGAACCCAATAAAAACAGAACCGATGACTAATTTTATATATAAGAAATTAAGCTTAGTAAAGTATAATTGGCGAGAGAATTTAACATTGTTAATTATTAGTATGGTATAATAATATATATAAGTGAATATATTTTAAGCTAATAACATATGGATACATATATAAATATAAAAATGGTATCGTGTGACTGAATGTGCATACAACTTTCAAAATTAGTTTGGAAAGAAGTTGGGTAAACGTATGGTACGTCCTTTCCCATCAAGCTATAGTTTGTTGTTTCCAATTTTGTTATGGAGAATCCAGGACTGGTCTATAGATTTTCGAGGCCTAGTGAGAAAATTGAAAATGGGGCCCGCGGCAAATTTTTTTTCGAGGATTCATTTTTATCCATTGAAATGAATATTAAAAATTACACAAAAAATATTTTAACATTATTTGATGCAAAAACGTTACACAAACTGTATCTTCAAATCCATTATCAACTAAGCTTTTTGTATTTACGGGCCTTGCTACTGTTCATTCTCATTATGGATAAGTTAAAGTCAATCAGTTAATTAACTGAATTTTCCAGCTCAACCGAATCTCTAACTGTTTTTTAGCTCCTCTTCCATAACACATCTCTAAATACATAATGTTATTGTATAATTGTTTACACACCATTTTATTCTTGCTCATTCTCTCTTTATTTTGTATATACAAAAAGCTTATATTCAATAAAAGATAAAACATTACTCCCTCCATCCCTTTTTATAAGAACCATTTACTTTTTCACGGTCTCCGAGACACGACTTAAACGTAAATATTTTTAATTTTACATGTGTAAAAATTATAAGAACTTGATATTTCAAAAATATATATTGAGAGGAATCTAACAAGATCCAATATAACTGTATTATTTCTTATCGGTTAATAAAAATTTACGGTCAAAATTTTCGAAGTTTGACCCAAAAAGTCAAAATGGTTCTAAAATAAAGGGATGGAGGGAGTATTTGTTTTTGTTTCAAGCTTCTTCTTGCTTAGTTTTTACAGTTTTTAATCAATCAAATCTTCATTCTTGAATATGGCTGCTTCAAGTCTCACATATACTATGAGAATTGGAAAATCCAGTTTCAACCCTGATGGTGGATTGAGGTTGAGAGGAGAAATAGTGGGTGATGAAAGAATGCTGAACGGATCCATAGATGATGATTTGATGCCATTAACGGTCAACCTCTTTGCAAATGACACAGTGTTTACGTCATTATCGCTTATCTTTACCAAGAACAAAAAAGAAGTTTTTGTCAGTGGCTGGCTTGGGTTTGCAAGGCCCAATGGCTTTCGCCCCAACACCGATGCAGGGCCGGCCCTTACCCATGGCGGGGGAGCGCAATCGCACTAGGCCCCCGTTTTAGAGGGGCCCCAAAATTTCTACAGAATTTCCTACACATACGAAAATTTTCATTTTTGAAATTATGAAAACGAAATGTTTGTATTTCGAAATTAATTTTTTTTGTAGAAGAAGTTCAAGTTTTCAATTTTATTAGACATATATGATCGAAATGTATTTGTTTAAAAAGATTTTATTAATGATTAAAATAATTATTCATAACCTTTTGCCAATATACATATATAACATATAACTCACACGTTTAACATGTTAGATAATTACAATTGTCTATTTGTTTTTAGATATAACTTTTAGATATTCTTACAAAAAATATTAAATGATGTAAATATTTTCCATAAAATTTAATCATTTGTGAACATATATAGCATTGATTTCAAAATATTTTATTTTATTTTTAGAGTAGTTCAAACTTATATATACTACAGTAATATTTATGTTTATTCAAATTTTTTTAACATATACGTATAATTTATTTTGACTTTTTACATTTTTACATCGTTTCTTAAATGTTTCCATAATGTAATAACATGGTTAATTATCTGATTTAAAATAAATTGTTCGTGGGAGTAAATTATGGAAACAACTAAAGGGAGTAAAATCGATAATCAATTAAAAGGGAGAAAAATACGGAAGCAAATGTTGCAAAACGGTTGCATTTAAATTGTTCATGGGAGAAAAATATGGAAACAATTAAACGGAGTAAAATATGGAAACAATTAAAGGGAGTAAAATCGATAATCAATTCAAAAGGAGAAAAATACGGAAGTAAATGTTGCAAAACGGTTGCATTTAATTGAATATTAAATGGGGTGTGTATTTCAACCACTATTAGGAGAGTGGGGCTTATTTTTATCACTTAAAAATCAGATTTTCCCTTCCACATTTACCCTCATTCAATCTCAGGCACAAGATCAAAAACTGCCTAAAACACATTAATTCAATGGTCAGCAATAGAGTTATCACATCAGAAAAAACTCGTTTCAGCTTACGGGAGAACCGAATAAAAACATAACCGATGACTAATTTTATATATAAGAAATTAAGCTTCGCAAAGGATAATTGGCTAGAAGATTTAACATTGTTCATTATTAGTATGGTCTAATAATATATAAATGAATATATTTTAAGCTAATAACATATGGATACATATATAAATATAAAAAATGATATCGTGTCACGAATGTGTATACAACTTTCAAAATTAGTTTGGAAAGAAGCTCGGTAAACGTATGGGACTATGGTACGTCCTTTTCCATCAAGCTATAGTTTGTTTGTTTCTAATTTTGTTATGGAGAATCCTATTTATATTAGGAAACTAATTAGTAGTTATTATTGTACATACGTTTTCTATTGGTATTATGACACATACCTATCTTATTGATAACTTAATTATAGTAGGTTTCGGATTTAGCGTGTATATATATATATGTATCCATAACTTTTAGTTGTAATATCAAAAAAGTAATCTATTGAGGCTGGCGAGATGTTCTGTATAAACATCATCACCTCGATTTTAGTGAAACTCCCTGTTAAATCAATCTTGAGATGTAAGTCGGTATCCAAAACATGGAAGGATTTAATCTCCAGCCCTTATTTTTTACAGTTACATAGACAAGAATGCAGAGATAATGAGTCACGTCATCGGCGAATAATCTTCACCGATATTCAATCCCATCGTCGTGGTCCGTATTCGGACGAATTCCAATGGGAGATGTATAAGAAGATACTGAGATTGTATACTACTGATATGCGATGCGCGAACGCCAGCAATGACTTGTCTATAGAAATTGAATGTGATACGAGAGTTCTCTTTTCAGGGTTCGATTTGGTTTGCCTTGCAAATGACGCTAGTCCAACGATCTATGTTTGTAACCCTGCCACACGTGATATTTTTCTTTTGCCATCTTACGGTCAAATGAGTGTTGATACTACTAAGTATGGACTTTTCGGTTTCGCATATCTTCGTTCAACAAACGAATACATTGTGGTCCGAACATTCCAACCCGAATTCGTATACAATGAGTATAATCTGCTGGACAATGATCCTACACTAGTTGAGATGTTCAAATTTGATGAAAATACTAACCTTGAGTGCCCTTCTTCTTCATCTTGGAGGATGGCCAAGAAAACATCTAAATGTTACTCTATAGACAGATCGGAAGTACGTGACGGTCCTTTCGTGGAAAGAAACATGCATTGGCTTATTCTATCGTTTATAGAATTTCAATATGAGGTTAAAATCTTCTCATTCGACATAGACGACGAATTATTATATGAAATCAATACGCCAACGGGAATTTATCATAGCTATGTTTCGCTTGGTCGGAAACCACGAAAGCTAGAGCTTCCATTCGAGTTGGTGGATCTGAATGGAAAACTGGGGTTCTTAGACAGGGTGATTGTGGATGATAATTGCTTTACTATGAGTTTGTGGATTCTCCAAGAGAGGCATGAGAGTATATGGGTGAAATACCACACCATTGAATTTGATTCCTTGAAGCTTAGGAGTGTTCATAGTTCATGGGGGACAGTTGTACGTTGTTTGTATATGAGTGACAATAATAATAATAATTATAATAATAATAATAATAATAATAATAAGGAGTTACTCATTAGTATAGATAACTGGATATTATACTCTTACAACATTGAGAACAAGGTCTTCAAGGAAATTGAGCCGGTTTTTAATGTACTTATCGGAGGCTTTATCCGCGAGAGCATGTTTCACATTCAACACCGACGGAAAGGAGGAGGATATTGTCATCAAGATCCCCCGATTGCTCTCGCGCTCGACCCTTTGCCCAAATATATTCAACTCCATACAGATGAGTCATATATAAATGTCATTACATACTTGAATTAATCGAATAGCTTAGTGGAAAAAGTGAAACTCACCTCATCGCTAATTTACAAAAAAAAAAAAAAAATGTCATTACCGAGTTATGATTCTATTATTGTTTTTCTTTTTCGTTTTTATCAATTATTGTTGTTATTTAATTGAAACTTAATAACGATTCTTTTCTCTACTATGAATCTATGGCGCATCATAAGAGTGTGTTGAATATATTATCACTCCATTAAATCTATATTGATGTTTCTAAAACTAAAACTAAAACTAAAACAGTTGACAGTATTCCGAGTAAATTGCGGAAATGGTCCCCGATAGTATGACCGAGTTGCACTTTGGTCCTCAATAGTTACACGGTTGCACGTTAGTCCCCGAAAGTGGCCAAAACGTTGCACTTTAGTCCCTACGTCAACTTTTTCACTACCATTTCAGGTTTATGCGTTAAAACTGGGGTAAAAATGTAACTTTTAAGACGTAAAGTTGATTTTTTGCCCCAATTGGTGCTAAAATGGAAGTCCACAACACTAATTGGGGTGAAGAAAAAAGGGAATTTTGGCGGGAGGGGGTTGTGGAGTTTCAGTTTGGCACTTATTGAGGCAAAAAAATCAACTTTAAAATTATATTTTGACCCCAATTTTAACTCCTAAACCTGAAATGTTAACGTAAAACTTGACGTGGGGATTAAAGTGCAACTTTTTGGCCACTTTCGGGGACTAACGTGCAACTTTTTGGCAACTTTTTAATTTTTTTTTTATAAAAATCGTAACCTTAAGGTACCGTATTTGAGTGTGTTTATAAGTGTTTATATAAATTTAAAAATAATATTAATTTTTAAAAAAGTTTAAAGAAATGATTTAAAAAGTTTTAAAATCAGTTAAAAAATTAACAAAAGAAGTTAGAGACTTTTTTATAAAAGTAATAGTTTTTTAAAAAGTTTAAAAATAATTTAGAAAATACCATGTCGTGTGAGCTACATGACAAGTACATACAAATATCGTGTTAGCCACAAGACAAGTCTATTACCGTGTCGTGTGGACAACACGACAAGTCTATTTCATTGTCATGTAGCCCACACGACAACATCAAATTTTTGTATAACCATCTTTAAAGTTTTCTTTTTAATCTTTTTTTTTATGTTTATTTTACCAAATAATGGCTTCAGAGTCCATGATTATATGACTATCACCTTATGTAGTGATGTTTTCTGATGTCAAGGTAGATGGATTCTTCCTCGAGAATTTCAAAGATAAGGAGCGGTGAGTGTGAAAGATTGCAGTGGCTGAAAGTATTGACCTTATTAGCTCAGTGATAAATGGTTTCCTAGTAATCTTAAGGTTCAATTATAGCTCTAATTGGAATGAAACTAATTACATAGTTGTGCATATGCAGTGCTTGATTATGCACAAACTGCTCTAATTGCTTCAGTGTTCATCTTTAAGGTGAATAGTCTTCTGTTTTGAAGAATACATGTAACGTTTTCCCCTCGTCTTCTGTTGATTACAACCATCTCTTAGTAGCTAGGTTTTTCTTTCAAGTTGCAAACTGATTATGAAAGAGTGTCAGCTCCCACTGTGTATCCTCCACCACCACCTCCTCCCGCTCCCAAGGTAAATATACACAATGATCCTCTTAAAATTTTTACGTCAAATCTCTTTCTGCAATTATTGATTATAATTTGCTCTTGCATGATTGCAGTAGAAGCGCTGCCTAGTCACGTTGACGGCTGCAACAGTGGAGTAAATTAGAAGATTATTCCATGATATGTAGGATTCACTTCTCAGATTGTTCTGATTCATGTTGTGAGATTTCAGTACAATGGGCGCTTCGAGCTACATACTTTTTGAGCCCTGCACTTGGCATTGGGATAGTCCTGTTGGATTTAGAAGATTAGGCTCTTATGTGTTGGTCCCATTATTCAACCTTGCTCAGTTTCAGAAGCTGGTCCAAGGATTATTCGACATAATTTTGCTACTCGTTTTATAAAATGAAATCCATTTAGTTGCCATTTGATTAGTACAATTCAGGATATAATTCCTTAGCAAAACAACATAGGTTCTTCTGAAACCTTATTACAGTTGAGTAACAAAGTAATTACGATCCCAGGAGCAAGGAGTTCCAGAGTGAGTCGAGGCAACCATTACCACGCCGGCCTATATGATTATCCGGTATGCTTAAACAGTCGAGGCACCACCACCACCACCAACAACCTTTCTTTTCTTTTTCAATACAAAAAACCACCACCAAACTTCAACCATCATCCTTATTTTTCACCAACCACCACCAACCTTCAATTCATAAAAACACCACCACTAATCACCACCTTTCTTCTTCAATGCACAAAACTACCATCATCAACCTTTGTCAATTGCATGGGGAGGGTGCTATGATTTTGCAAAAAAAAGAAGTCAAGAGTGCTCCAAGGTAAAAAAGACTCTTCAAGAAGTGCTAATCTTGTCAAATTCTCGGAAGAAAATGGTATGGATGTAATTTGTTTTAATTTTGAGGGTAAAATAGTCTTTTCATGATGAAGAATGCTAGTCATTTGCAAAAAAAGTGATGGATGCTCCAAGTTTAAAAAACACTTTCAAAGGTGCTAGTTTTGCCATTTTCTCTTAGAAACAGAATATCTAATGAAAACATTACTGTCGAAAATCTAAACTAAGCTAAAAACATCATAAGATGAAACAAGTCCTCAGAATCGATCACCAAAGAGTATGCAACATGAAAAACAACTTCTTACTTAGATCATATATAGTACACCATGATCAAAACTTTAACTCCCTAAAATTGGGCGATCGAATGACCCAAATAAGAGGCAACATATGTTCTTCCTCTTCTGCTTGTGGCTGATAATGTTTTTGAATGGTGCCGTCTTTCAAGCTATAAATAACATTATATATGGGAGAATTTTGGTCATAAAAGTTTGTATCAATGGAAGAATCGTCTGTGAAGTATATGGAATTTGGTTTACATTCCTTGAAGTTCAAAGCTGAAACTGCCATTGAGAGATTGTCTCCGAGAAGCAAAGCATCATTATTCAAGCTCTTCACCTCTTCTAACTTCGCCTCATTTCCATCCCTTGGTAGAACTACTTTGTACACTGGAAACCTAAAATTATGTCTCACTCCTGACGCTCTTCCCCCGTTGCTATAATCATATAATTTTCTGACAAGTAATAGGTCCCCTTTAGAGGATTCCACAAGGTATTCATTTGGACTACATATTTCTGCTTCTGTCTGTAAGATAAATATTGGTTGAGGAGCTTCAAGCTTGTCCTTGCTCAAACTCCCTATAATGTCGAGCCAGGACTTGTGATATCAAACCTATTCCTTGGTAATTGGTACCAAATTAACCACAGCTGTTGGATGTTCCAAATCATCACATTTTATGATCCAATGGTCATAAATGAAAAGGGCATTTGTGGCTTAGTTTTTTTTTAAAAAAAAATTAATAAATTAAAAGTAAATAAACTATCTAAATACCATAACGTTTATCAATCATCTTCAGTCCCTTCATTTTCGTTGATTTTCCACCTAAATTTCAATCAAATCCTAAATTTTAGCCTCTTAGTAGCAAAACGATTTTTAGGTGTTCTAGTTCTTCTTCTTTATTTCTCTTGTTCACCAAATTCAAAATTTTGCCATACCAAAACGATCAATTAAAATTTTGCCATTGAGTATGGTGTTTGAAGACCCCATGAGTTTTACACAATTACTTTCTCGTTAGTTATTTAATTATATATTTGTTCATTGTTATTTTTATATTTTTTTGTAATTAATGTGATTTTAATTATTTTTCGTGATGGTTATGGAGTGCAAAATTGTGATTCATTGGAAGAACATCTCATGAATCCGGATTATTCCACCAATTTGATTACCGAAGGTTTGTTTAATTTTTTTTTATGATTTTTGGATTTTGGAATGATATTGACTGTTACAATGGATATTTGATTTTGTCGTTCTTATTTAAATTGGAATGTGTGATTTTTATTGAACCATACGGTACTAATACAGGATAGATGCTTGAATTATATCTATTTTGATATTGGATATGAAAATGAATATGAATTTTAATTTATGATGTTCATAATTTTTATTTTTTTGATAATTAGTGATGAACATGATGTTCACAATTATTGGAATTAAGGTTCTATTGAATTTCCTCCAACAATCTCCATTCTAAGCAGTAAGCAAGTTAGTTTTTGAGTTTCGAAATAATTTGATATGTTGGTTCTATTGAAACAGTCTCCTTACTAAGCAGTAAGCAACCTTAATTATTGGAATTAAGGTTCTATTGAACTATGCATATCCGTCTCTCTTTCTCTCTGATTGAGCATTTTTACTTTGTGATGACAGTGATATAAACATGTTTCAGAAGTGTTTGATGAAATGTCTAAGTGATGTGGTTAATGATAAATAACAAGTGATTTCCTAATTGGTATTGCAGGTAGAGGATATTGTTGTCTTGGAGGTGGATTCTTCAGTGGGGAGTTCGAGTTTGTGTTTAAAAGTTTTGATCGATGAAGGTTCAAGCATCAACGAACAAGATGAAGATTTAATTTTTTTAGTTAGATTTAGTTTATTTTTGTGTGTGGATATTTTTAGATTTTTATTTTTATTTTGTAATGGTAACATACCATGTATATGAATATTGAATTTTGTATGTTAGGATGAATTATTTCATTTGTGTTTTATATTTTATATTAATTAAATAGTCATGAATAATAAATTTTGTATTTAGGATGAATTATTTGATTTATATCTATATTTTGTACTACTTAAACATATATGAATAATAAATTTTATATCTTAGGTAAATTATTTGATTTGAATTAAATAAATATTAATGAATAATAAAGTTTGCATCTTAGGATGGATTATTTGATTTATATTTATATTTCGTATTACTTAATATATGGATAATTAATTTTGTATCTAATGATGAATTATTTGATTTGTATTTTAATTTTGTATTTATATATTCTTTTTAGTGTTTAATTTTTTATTTTAGCCCCAAGTTAAGTTGTAATCGCATTTCCCTCTAACATAAGGGTTGAATTTATGTTTTTGCCCCAAAATCAATCACTTTTCGCCAATTTCCGTCCATTTTTAACGTTCAGCTTAAATTAGGGATTAAATTGCACCAAATGTATCAATTACTGGGACCATATTTTGGGATACACTAACTAACGAGGACCAAAGTGCAACTGACACATATTTACTGGGACCATTCTGGCAATTTCCTCTTCTTTCCTACAAAATTAAATCATGCAAAGGTTTATCAATTTTATAATCTAATTTGTTTGATTTGTATTTAATTTTCTTTTTTATAATTGAAGTTTTTTTTTGTTATTTACAAACTTTTTTGTTTGTTTTATCACAATAACTCATCCTTTATAGGATATGATGCTGAAGCTTCAATTATTATTAAAGATTAAATAATGCAACTAGTTACTTAAATATTTATCATTTTTTATTCCCATCTTATATGTTTTTAACTTAATCACAGTCACAGAAAAGTTGTTAGAACGTGGAATTTATCCTATCAGAATTGCAAAAGGTTATGAAATGGGTTATGAATAAAAATATATATTATCAATTTTAGAGTTTATTTGTACTCAAATATGCTATGTAGAGTACATATGTACTCAAATATGTTTCCATAGAGTACATATGTACTCTGAATATAAGTATATATATTATCAATTTTCGAATTTATTTGTACTAAAATATGCTTCGCAGAGTACATATGTACTCAGATATGTTTTTGTAGAGTACATGTGTACTCTGAATATAAATATATATTCTTATCAATTTTAGAGTTTATTTGTACTCAAATATGTGTCTATAGAGTAGATATGTACTCAATTATGTTTTTGTGGGGTACATATGTACTCAAATAAAATATATGTACTCTGAATATATATATTATCAATTTTAGAGTTTATTTGTACTCAAACATGCTTTGTACTCAAATATGTTTATCTTTAGTATATATGTACTCAAATATGTTTTTCTAGAGTATACAAGTACTTTGGATATAAATATTCACATTATCAAACAAAAGGTATTTTTGTACTCAAATATATGTGTCTTGAGTATATATGTACTCTGTTGGCATAGTTGGCATGTAAGGAAGTTGGCACCGAGTTTGACTTAGATTTTGTAATATAATATTTCTGGGTAATCTTACTATGATCTTTTATATTATTGTTAAGCAGATGCATGTCAATCCTGCCGCTGCTGAAGCTACCATCTTATCGTTGTCTCAATCTCCTCACCCTTACCAGAAATGTCAATACATTATGGAAATTTCATGTGTTTTTATAGGGACGTTCTTTCTCATACGATTACACTCATTATTATATAGATAGAACTCAAACTTTTGGAGTTGATTCTTAGAGGTACTTCCATTTCAAGCCTGCTAGTTGGACTTAGTGTACTAGACTAGAATCCTCAATCCTCTAACTAGTTAGCAAATCCAGGATGTATGTATGTGGGATCTTATCATCATATACACGCAATTACATGTTTGGTCTGGTGGCAAGCAAATACATTCATTTTCATGATTCTATTTGTTTAAATACTTGCTTAAATTACATATTTATCAAGTTGCCCTGTTGCAGTTGTGTGGTCAACACACCCAAACCACACAACACCTTTTCTTTGCGAGTGTATTTTCTAGTGCTATTAATGGATCGGGTAATTCGTAACCCGCACGTTACTCGACTCGGAAAACCCGGGTCCGTTACCCGCTCGTGTCCTTATCGAGCGATACACGAGGGTAATACATTTGCTACCCGGCTCGTTAGAACCGGGTAATTACCCGACTCCGGAAAATAAAACCCGGATGGGTAACTCGTTACTCGCTCGAACCCGACTCGTTAATAGCACTAGTATTTTCTGCAACCATTTGGAGGAAAGCGTTATTACATCTCAATGAGTATCGTGAGCCTAAGGGATGGTCGGATGAGTTAGAGTGGCCGTAGGGCTGTAAACGAGCCGAATAATACCGAACATCGGAAGATTCTAGTTCGGCTCTATCGTCCTCGAGTCGAACTGTAAACGAGCCGAATAATGGTCGAGTATCAAAATGAGAAGCTCGGCTCTAAGTTTGTCAGACGAATTCGAGCCGAACTCTTGCCGAACTGACCGAATAATTTGGTTTGAAGGTGATGAAACAAAATTAAATTCGACTAAATATGCTAAATCTACCAAAGAAAATAAAAGTAAAACTAAAGTATATATCAAAGAAATTGACGATTAATGGATCTCATACATATCTATATTACAATATTATTACATAATTTCACATGGTGAGTCGAGCCGAGCTTTTGCAAATCGAGCCAAATATTGATTTTCAAGCTTTGGCTCTACGTTTGCTATTCCGAATCGAGCAACGAACCGAACTTTTTCGAGCCAAATACCTAAGAAAACATAAGAGAAAAGTATTAGTTCATATAAACAAAAAACGAAATAACAAAACAAAAATGATATTACCTCTCTCAATTTATCTACAAAAATAAACAAAAGAAAATGTTAGTTTAGAACATAAAAATTAAATGAGATGTGAATTGAGTGTTAAATAAAAGAGATGTGTACACAATCTTTTTGGATGTGAAATGAAATTTAGGGTTAAAAAGGATGTGAAATTATCAATGGTAGTGTTTATATAGAGAGGGATAGAAAGTTCTAGAATATTGCGATCCTGTCGCTACCCGTCGCCATACCGACGCCACATTTTTCCAAATATTTTGAATTTCCCGCAATTAACAATTGGCGGGATAGTTGAAATTTTCAATTTTTTTTGAATCCTGACGCTATTGGTCACTAAACCGACGCCATTGTTATGCCATTTCGAAATAGGTTCTCAAATAATCAATACAACATATTAGAAATATAAATTTGTACATGCTAAATATACTAAGGTAATTAAAAGACAAAAAAAAATACATTTCGATGTAAACACAATCACTTACGTGAGTGTGAAAGACTTAATCAACACACGAGAATTAACGTTATAGACAATAACTATTTGCACAGCAAAGATTGTGATATGAGATAAGGCATCACTCTAGAATATAATGTTTACTACTATAATGTGGAATAGTTATTTCCTTATAAACATTTCGGCATCCAATGGAAGAAAAAGAAAATAATTCTAACGCCGTTGAACACGAAATTAACATGAGTTCTTGTAAAAATCAAGAAGTCCGACGCTATTGGCCACTAACTATACTAATAAGACAATTATGATGGATAGTTAAACGAAAAATAACATAAAATATATTTCGATGTAAACACGATCACATATATAGGTGTGTAAGACTTAATCAAAACAGGAGAATGAGCTCGAGTGACAATAACCATCTTCACAATCGACATTTGTGATATGAGATAGGACATGAGTATAGATCATCATGTCTACTACTTTAATATGAAATAATTAATTCCTTATAACAAGGCCGGCATCCAAAGGAAGAAACAAAAAGAATCCCGTCGCCTTTGGACACGAAGCCCACGCGAGTTCGTGAAAAAATCAAGAAGCCCGACGCTATTGGTCACTAACCTAACACTAATTCTGGGAAAAAGTCAAGCATTCTGACGCCATTAGACACGAACCCGACTCGATGTTCCAAAATAAATTGATAAAATTTGAAATTAATTCTAAAATAATCACTCCACATATGAGAAATATATATTGTGTGTCTTTAATATACTAAGTTAATCACGATTGATACTTGAAAAGATAAAGAATTAAAAACAAATTTCAATATAAATACGCCCACATATATGAGTGTGAAGACATAATCGAAATCAAGAATCAACTAGAGTGACAATAACCATTTTACAACCTACGATTGTGATATAAGATAAGACATGATGAGTTTAGATCATCATGCGATTACTTTGATAAAATTCGAAATAAATATGTTGCTAAGGTAACATCGGGCTAGTTTTTATTTTATTTTTTAATTAAATGATAAATTTTGATGACCCCGGAAGCAAAAATTTTAATTTTAACTTTTTTATTAATGCAAAATATTTATAGTTTCATTTAATAAGTTTTTCATTTAAATGTAAAAGTTCTTTTAAATAAAAAATTAATCCCGACGCCATCTGACGCCAACATGAACATATTTTAATTAAATTTATTTTTTAATTTAATTTAAAATAGGCTTAGTTTAATTAAAAATATAAAATATTATTACCGTCGCCAGGCCGACGCCAACAT
The DNA here is from genome assembly GCA_003412495.2 of Echium plantagineum. Classification (NCBI taxonomy): domain Eukaryota; kingdom Viridiplantae; phylum Streptophyta; class Magnoliopsida; order Boraginales; family Boraginaceae; genus Echium; species Echium plantagineum. The sequence goes on along the minus strand of CM016566.1, from coordinate 2,479,267 downwards.
AAACATATTTAAATTTAATTTATCTTTTAATCTAATTTAATATCCTTTTAATTGTAATAAAAAACACAAAATATTATTATCGACTCCATTTGACGCGAAAATGAAAATATTTCAAAAAGTTAGCGTCAAATGGCGTCGGGTGTGGAATTTCAAGAAAACCCGACGCCATCCCGACGCTAGACTGACGCCAAAAGGTTAACCCATATTAATATCCGGGTCACATATTTCCCGACGCCATATGGACGCTATCCTGACGCTATTTTTCAAAATTTTGGCTTCGGGATTTTTGCCCGACGCAAATGCCGTATTTTTCAAAATTTTGGCGTCGGGATTTTTGCCCGACGCAAAGTTTTTGTCTTAAAACTAAAACCCTATTCTTTTTTATGGTTGAAAAACACACAAAAAAAAGGCCCGCAAGGCCCGCGACCGCTAGCTACAGGCCCACTACTACACCGACAAAAGCATATTCCGCTATTTAGGATGAACCACACGGAGGCGATCTCAAACAAAAATATATTCGCTCGGCCAATCATCGGAATGTGTATGAGATATCATAAGGGCCCAATATCTCAATAGCACCTTTGTCTAAAGCTTCGAATGAGACTTCATATCCGAAACGCAGGAACGATCTGACTAGAAAGTCATTCAAAATTTGGTCGAAAAACAACGTTTATAGAAGAAACTATAGAGTCGATTTCAAAAAGTACTAGTTTGAAACACTCGTTGGAATTGATCCGCTATCGGGCAAACGCGGCTACGCCACGCAAACGAAACCACCGGGAAATCAGTGAGTATAATTATGGATTCATGATGGTTTCACTACTGGAAAATACGGCAAAAGCGTGGGTCGATACCGACGCTAACCTGTTGCAAGAGGGGGTTTGGCGTCGGGTTAGCGACAGGAATGACCCATGAAAATATTTCGTCGCTAAATCCCATCCCGACGCCAAACCGACGCATAATATAAAGCCACTTAACCCGTTTAATTCGGATCTTTCCCCACTCCATACCGACGCTAACATTTAATTAATATTCATTTATTATTTAATTAAATTATCATTATTATTTATATATTATTTATTTATATTTTAATATTTTAAATACCCGACGCCATTCCGACGCTATATATTCAAGTACATATGTTGAAGCCTGTCGCCATTGGACGCTATATATTCAAGTACATATGATGAAGCCCGTCGCCATTGGATGCTATCCCGACGCTATTTCTCCAAATGGTAAAAAAAAAAATTTGCAGCCTGGTTGCTACAATATTGTGCAAACTAGACTGCAACTTCCATCGAAAACAAAGATCAACGAGAGCAAATAAACCACAAAATCAAACATAAACATTTAACATCAACTACTATTAAATACAAATCATATATCCATACTAAACACTTAATTAAAAAGTAACAAATGTTACAAAACTATCAACTTTAATATACAAATTAAAATCAAATGAAATTAGTGATAATGATTACCTCTTTAATTTTTCTACAAAAACAAAACAAAACAACTATTATTAGTTCATAATCTAAAAACAAAACAAAAAACAATAACTATTAGTTCATAACAAATCAAAAGACTTCTTAAGACTTTAAATTTACCTAAGAAAACATAAGAGAAAAGTATTAGTTCATATAAACAAAAAACGAAATAACAAAACAAAAATGATATTACCTCTCTCAATTTATCTACAAAAATAAACAAAAGAAAAGGTTAGTTTAGAACATAAAAATTAAATGAGATGTGAATTGAGTGTTAAATAAAAGAGATGTGTACACAATCTTTTTGGATGTGAAATGAAATTTAGGGTTAAAAAGGATGTGAAATTATCAATGGTAGTGTTTATATAGAGAGGGATAGAAAGTTCTAGAATATTGCGATCCTGTCGCTACCCGTCGCCATACCGACGCCACATGAAATTTTCAATTTTTTTTGAATCCTGACGCTATTGGTCACTAAACCGACGCCATTGTTATGCCATTTCGAAATAGGTTCTCAAATAATCAATACAACATATTAGAAATATAAATTTGTACATGCTAAATATACTAAGGTAATTAAAAGACAAAAAAAAATACATTTCGATGTAAACACAATCACTTACGTGAGTGTGAAAGACTTAATCAACACACGAGAATTAACGTTATAGACAATAACTATTTGCACAGCAAAGATTGTGATATGAGATAAGGCATCACTCTAGAATATAATGTTTACTACTATAATGTGGAATAGTTATTTCCTTATAAACATTTCGGCATCCAATGGAAGAAAAAGAAAATAATTCTAACGCCGTTGAACACGAAATTAACATGAGTTCTTGTAAAAATCAAGAAGTCCGACGCTATTGGCCACTAACTATACTAATAAGACAATTATGATGGATAGTTAAACGAAAAATAACATAAAATATATTTCGATGTAAACACGATCACATATATAGGTGTGTAAGACTTAATCAAAACAGGAGAATGAGCTCGAGTGACAATAACCATCTTCACAATCGACATTTGTGATATGAGATAGGACATGAGTATAGATCATCATGTCTACTACTTTAATATGAAATAATTAATTCCTTATAACAAGGCCGGCATCCAAAGGAAGAAACAAAAAGAATCCCGTCGCCTTTGGACACGAAGCCCACGCGAGTTCGTGAAAAAATCAAGAAGCCCGACGCTATTGGTCACTAACCTGACACTAATTCTGGGAAAAAGTCAAGCATTCTGACGCCATTAGACACGAACCCGACTCGATGTTCCAAAATAAATTGATAAAATTTGAAATTAATTCTAAAATAATCACTCCACATATGAGAAATATATATTGTGTGTCTTTAATATACTAAGTTAATCACGATTGATACTTGAAAAGATAAAGAATTAAAAACAAATTTCAATATAAATACGCCCACATATATGAGTGTGAAGACATAATCGAAATCAAGAATCAACTAGAGTGACAATAACCATTTTACAACCTACGATTGTGATATAAGATAAGACATGATGAGTTTAGATCATCATGCGATTACTTTGATAAAATTCGAAATAAATATGTTGCTAAGGTAACATCGGGCTAGTTTTTATTTTATTTTTTAATTAAATGATAAATTTTGATGACCCCGGAAGCAAAAATTTTAATTTTAACTTTTTTATTAATGCAAAATATTTATAGTTTCATTTAATAAGTTTTTCATTTAAATGTAAAAGTTCTTTTAAATAAAAAATTAATCCCGACGCCATCTGACGCCAACATGAACATATTTTAATTAAATTTATTTTTTAATTTAATTTAAAATAGGCTTAGTTTAATTAAAAATATAAAATATTATTACCGTCGCCAGGCCGACGCCAACATAAACATATTTAAATTTAATTTATCTTTTAATCTAATTTAATATCATTTTAATTGTAATAAAAAACACAAAATATTATTATCGACTCCATTTGACGCGAAAATGAAAATATTTCAAAAAGTTAGCGTCAAATGGCGTCGGGTGTGGAATTTCAAGAAAACCCGACGCCATCCCGACGCTAGACTGACGCCAAAAGGTTAACCCATATTAATATCCGGGTCACATATTTCCCGACGCCATATGGACGCTATCCTGACGCTATTTTTCAAAATTTTGGCGTCGGGATTTTTGCCCGACGCAAATGCCGTATTTTTCAAAATTTTGGCGTCGGGATTTTTGCCCGACGCAAAGTTTTTGTCTTAAAACTAAAACCCTATTCTTTTTTATGGTTGAAAAACACACAAAAAAAAGGCCCGCAAGGCCCGCGACCGCTAGCTACAGGCCCACTACTACACCGACAAAAGCATATTCCGCTATTTAGGATGAACCACACGGAGGCGATCTCAAACAAAAATATATTCGCTCGGCCAATCATCGGAATGTGTATGAGATATCATAAGGGCCCAATATCTCAATAGCACCTTTGTCTAAAGCTTCGAATGAGACTTCATATCCGAAACGCAGGAACGATCTGACTAGAAAGTCATTCAAAACTTGGTCGAAAAACAACGTTTATAGAAGAAACTATAGAGTCGATTTCAAAAAGTACTAGTTTGAAACACTCGTTGGAATTGATCCGCTATCGGGCAAACGCGGCTACGCCACGCAAACGAAACCACCGGGAAATCAGTGAGTATAATTCTGGATTCATGATGGTTTCACTACTGGAAAATACGGCAAAAGCGTGGGTCGATACCGACGCTAACCTGTTGCAAGAGGGGGTTTGGCGTCGGGTTAGCGACAGGAATGACCCATGAAAATATTTCGTCGCTAAATCCCATCCCGACGCCAAACCGACGCATAATATAAAGCCACTTAACCCGTTTAATTCGGATCTTTCCCCACTCCATACCGACGCTAACATTTAATTAATATTCATTTATTATTTAATTAAATTATCATTATTATTTATATATTATTTATTTATATTTTAATATTTTAAATACCCGACGCCATTCCGACGCTATATATTCAAGTACATATGTTGAAGCCTGTCGCCATTGGACGCTATATATTCAAGTACATATGATGAAGCCCGTCGCCATTGGATGCTATCCCGACGCTATTTCTCCAAATGGTAAAAAAAAAAAATTTGCAGCCTGGTTGCTACAATATTGTGCAAACTAGACTGCAACTTCCATCGAAAACAAAGATCAACGAGAGCAAATAAACCACAAAATCAAACATAAACATTTAACATCAACTACTATTAAATACAAATCATATATCCATACTAAACACTTAATTAAAAAGTAACAAATGTTACAAAACTATCAACTTTAATATACAAATTAAAATCAAATGAAATTAGTGATAATGATTACCTCTTTAATTTTTCTACAAAAACAAAACAAAACAACTATTATTAGTTCATAATCTAAAAACAAAACAAAAAACAATAACTATTAGTTCATAACAAATCAAAAGACTTCTTAAGACTTTAAATTTACCTAAGAAAACATAAGAGAAAAGTATTAGTTCATATAAACAAAAAACGAAATAACAAAACAAAAATGATATTACCTCTCTCAATTTATCTACAAAAATAAACAAAAGAAAGGTTAGTTTAGAACATAAAAATTAAATGAGATGTGAATTGAGTGTTAAATAAAAGAGATGTGTACACAATCTTTTTGGATGTGAAATGAAATTTAGGGTTAAAAAGGATGTGAAATTATCAATGGTAGTGTTTATATAGAGAGGGATAGAAAGTTCTAGAATATTGCGATCCTGTCGCTACCCGTCGCCATACCGACGCCACATGAAATTTTCAATTTTTTTTGAATCCTGACGCTATTGGTCACTAAACCGACGCCATTGTTATGCCATTTCGAAATAGGTTCTCAAATAATCAATACAACATATTAGAAATATAAATTTGTACATGCTAAATATACTAAGGTAATTAAAAGACAAAAAAAAATACATTTCGATGTAAACACAATCACTTACGTGAGTGTGAAAGACTTAATCAACACACGAGAATTAACGTTATAGACAATAACTATTTGCACAGCAAAGATTGTGATATGAGATAAGGCATCACTCTAGAATATAATGTTTACTACTATAATGTGGAATAGTTATTTCCTTATAAACATTTCGGCATCCAATGGAAGAAAAAGAAAATAATTCTAACGCCGTTGAACACGAAATTAACATGAGTTCTTGTAAAAATCAAGAAGTCCGACGCTATTGGCCACTAACTATACTAATAAGACAATTATGATGGATAGTTAAACGAAAAATAACATAAAATATATTTCGATGTAAACACGATCACATATATAGGTGTGTAAGACTTAATCAAAACAGGAGAATGAGCTCGAGTGACAATAACCATCTTCACAATCGACATTTGTGATATGAGATAGGACATGAGTATAGATCATCATGTCTACTACTTTAATATGAAATAATTAATTCCTTATAACAAGGCCGGCATCCAAAGGAAGAAACAAAAAGAATCCCGTCGCCTTTGGACACGAAGCCCACGCGAGTTCGTGAAAAAATCAAGAAGCCCGACGCTATTGGTCACTAACCTGACACTAATTCTGGGAAAAAGTCAAGCATTCTGACGCCATTAGACACGAACCCGACTCGATGTTCCAAAATAAATTGATAAAATTTGAAATTAATTCTAAAATAATCACTCCACATATGAGAAATATATATTGTGTGTCTTTAATATACTAAGTTAATCACGATTGATACTTGAAAAGATAAAGAATTAAAAACAAATTTCAATATAAATACGCCCACATATATGAGTGTGAAGACATAATCGAAATCAAGAATCAACTAGAGTGACAATAACCATTTTACAACCTACGATTGTGATATAAGATAAGACATGATGAGTTTAGATCATCATGCGATTACTTTGATAAAATTCGAAATAAATATGTTGCTAAGGTAACATCGGGCTAGTTTTTATTTTATTTTTTAATTAAATGATAAATTTTGATGACCCCGGAAGCAAAAATTTTAATTTTAACTTTTTTATTAATGCAAAATATTTATAGTTTCATTTAATAAGTTTTTCATTTAAATGTAAAAGTTCTTTTAAATAAAAAATTAATCCCGACGCCATCTGACGCCAACATGAACATATTTTAATTAAATTTATTTTTTAATTTAATTTAAAATAGGCTTAGTTTAATTAAAAATATAAAATATTATTACCGTCGCCAGGCCGACGCCAACATAAACATATTTAAATTTAATTTATCTTTTAATCTAATTTAATATCATTTTAATTGTAATAAAAAACACAAAATATTATTATCGACTCCATTTGACGCGAAAATGAAAATATTTCAAAAAGTTAGCGTCAAATGGCGTCGGGTGTGGAATTTCAAGAAAACCCGACGCCATCCCGACGCTAGACTGACGCCAAAAGGTTAACCCATATTAATATCCGGGTCACATATTTCCCGACGCCATATGGACGCTATCCTGACGCTATTTTTCAAAATTTTGGCGTCGGGATTTTTGCCCGACGCAAATGCCGTATTTTTCAAAATTTTGGCGTCGGGATTTTTGCCCGACGCAAAGTTTTTGTCTTAAAACTAAAACCCTATTCTTTTTTATGGTTGAAAAACACACAAAAAAAGGCCCGCAAGGCCCGCGACCGCTAGCTACAGGCCCACTACTACACCGACAAAAGCATATTCCGCTATTTAGGATGAACCACACGGAGGCGATCTCAAACAAAAATATATTCGCTCGGCCAATCATCGGAATGTGTATGAGATATCATAAGGGCCCAATATCTCAATAGCACCTTTGTCTAAAGCTTCGAATGAGACTTCATATCCGAAACGCAGGAACGATCTGACTAGAAAGTCATTCAAAACTTGGTCGAAAAACAACGTTTATAGAAGAAACTATAGAGTCGATTTCAAAAAGTACTAGTTTGAAACACTCGTTGGAATTGATCCGCTATCGGGCAAACGCGGCTACGCCACGCAAACGAAACCACCGGGAAATCAGTGAGTATAATTCTGGATTCATGATGGTTTCACTACTGGAAAATACGGCAAAAGCGTGGGTCGATACCGACGCTAACCTGTTGCAAGAGGGGGTTTGGCGTCGGGTTAGCGACAGGAATGACCCATGAAAATATTTCGTCGCTAAATCCCATCCCGACGCCAAACCGACGCATAATATAAAGCCACTTAACCCGTTTAATTCGGATCTTTCCCCACTCCATACCGACGCTAACATTTAATTAATATTCATTTATTATTTAATTAAATTATCATTATTATTTATATATTATTTATTTATATTTTAATATTTTAAATACCCGACGCCATTCCGACGCTATATATTCAAGTACATATGTTGAAGCCTGTCGCCATTGGACGCTATATATTCAAGTACATATGATGAAGCCCGTCGCCATTGGATGCTATCCCGACGCTATTTCTCCAAATGGTAAAAAAAAAAAATTTGCAGCCTGGTTGCTACAATATTGTGCAAACTAGACTGCAACTTCCATCGAAAACAAAGATCAACGAGAGCAAATAAACCACAAAATCAAACATAAACATTTAACATCAACTACTATTAAATACAAATCATATATCCATACTAAACACTTAATTAAAAAGTAACAAATGTTACAAAACTATCAACTTTAATATACAAATTAAAATCAAATGAAATTAGTGATAATGATTACCTCTTTAATTTTTCTACAAAAACAAAACAAAACAACTATTATTAGTTCATAATCTAAAAACAAAACAAAAAACAATAACTATTAGTTCATAACAAATCAAAAGACTTCTTAAGACTTTAAATTTACCTAAGAAAACATAAGAGAAAAGTATTAGTTCATATAAACAAAAAACGAAATAACAAAACAAAAATGATATTACCTCTCTCAATTTATCTACAAAAATAAACAAAAGAAAAGGTTAGTTTAGAACATAAAAATTAAATGAGATGTGAATTGAGTGTTAAATAAAAGAGATGTGTACACAATCTTTTTGGATGTGAAATGAAATTTAGGGTTAAAAAGGATGTGAAATTATCAATGGTAGTGTTTATATAGAGAGGGATAGAAAGTTCTAGAATATTGCGATCCTGTCGCTACCCGTCGCCATACCGACGCCACATTTTTCCAAATATTTTGAATTTCCCGCAATTAACAATTGGCGGGATAGTTGAAATTTTCAATTTTTTTTGAATCCTGACGCTATTGGTCACTAAACCGACGCCATTGTTATGCTATTTCGAAATAGGTTCTCAAATAATCAATACAACATATTAGAAATATAAATTTGTACATGCTAAATATACTAAGGTAATTAAAAGACAAAAAAAAATACATTTCGATGTAAACACAATCACTTACGTGAGTGTGAAAGACTTAATCAACACACGAGAATTAACGTTATAGACAATAACTATTTGCACAGCAAAGATTGTGATATGAGATAAGGCATCACTCTAGAATATAATGTTTACTACTATAATGTGGAATAGTTATTTCCTTAAAAACATTTCGGCATCCAATGGAAGAAAAAGAAAATAATTCTAACGCCGTTGAACACGAAATTAACATGAGTTCTTGTAAAAATCAAGAAGTCCGACGCTATTGGCCACTAACTATACTAATAAGACAATTATGATGGATAGTTAAACGAAAAATAACATAAAATATATTTCGATGTAAACACGATCACATATATAGGTGTGTAAGACTTAATCAAAACAGGAGAATGAGCTCGAGTGACAATAACCATCTTCACAATCGACATTTGTGATATGAGATAGGACATGAGTATAGATCATCATGTCTACTACTTTAATATGAAATAATTAATTCCTTATAACAAGGCCGGCATCCAAAGGAAGAAACAAAAAGAATCCCGTCGCCTTTGGACACGAAGCCCACGCGAGTTCGTGAAAAAATCAAGAAGCCCGACGCTATTGGTCACTAACCTGACACTAATTCTGGGAAAAAGTCAAGCATTCTGACGCCATTAGACACGAACCCGACTCGATGTTCCAAAATAAATTGATAAAATTTGAAATTAATTCTAAAATAATCACTCCACATATGAGAAATATATATTGTGTGTCTTTAATATACTAAGTTAATCACGATTGATACTTGAAAAGATAAAGAATTAAAAACAAATTTCAATATAAATACGCCCACATATATGAGTGTGAAGACATAATCGAAATCAAGAATCAACTAGAGTGACAATAACCATTTTACAACCTACGATTGTGATATAAGATAAGACATGATGAGTTTAGATCATCATGCGATTACTTTGATAAAATTCGAAATAAATATGTTGCTAAGGTAACATCGGGCTAGTTTTTATTTTATTTTTTAATTAAATGATAAATTTTGATGACCCCGGAAGCAAAAATTTTAATTTTAACTTTTTTATTAATGCAAAATATTTATAGTTTCATTTAATAAGTTTTTCATTTAAATGTAAAAGTTCTTTTAAATAAAAAATTAATCCCGACGCCATCTGACGCCAACATGAACATATTTTAATTAAATTTATTTTTTAATTTAATTTAAAATAGGCTTAGTTTAATTAAAAATATAAAATATTATTACCGTCGCCAGGCCGACGCCAACATAAACATATTTAAATTTAATTTATCTTTTAATCTAATTTAATATCATTTTAATTGTAATAAAAAACACAAAATATTATTATCGACTCCATTTGACGCGAAAATGAAAATATTTCAAAAAGTTAGCGTCAAATGGCGTCGGGTGTGGAATTTCAAGAAAACCCGACGCTATCCCGACGCTAGACTGACGCCAAAAGGTTAACCCATATTAATATCCGGGTCACATATTTCCCGACGCCATATGGACGCTATCCTGACGCTATTTTTCAAAATTTTGGCGTCGGGATTTTTGCCCGACGCAAATGCCGTATTTTTCAAAATTTTGGCGTCGGGATTTTTGCCCGACGCAAAGTTTTTGTCTTAAAACTAAAACCCTATTCTTTTTTATGGTTGAAAAACACACAAAAAAAAGGCCCGCAAGGCCCGCGACCGCTAGCTACAGGCCCACTACTACACCGACAAAAGCATATTCCGCTATTTAGGATGAACCACACGGAGGCGATCTCAAACAAAAATATATTCGCTCGGCCAATCATCGGAATGTGTATGAGATATCATAAGGGCCCAATATCTCAATAGCACCTTTGTCTAAAGCTTCGAATGAGACTTCATATCCGAAACGCAGGAACGATCTGACTAGAAAGTCATTCAAAACTTGGTCGAAAAACAACGTTTATAGAAGAAACTATAGAGTCGATTTCAAAAAGTACTAGTTTGAAACACTCGTTGGAATTGATCCGCTATCGGGCAAACGCGGCTACGCCACGCAAACGAAACCACCGGGAAATCAGTGAGTATAATTCTGGATTCATGATGGTTTCACTACTGGAAAATACGGCAAAAGCGTGGGTCGATACCGACGCTAACCTGTTGCAAGAGGGGGTTTGGCGTCGGGTTAGCGACAGGAATGACCCATGAAAATATTTCGTCGCTAAATCCCATCCCGACGCCAAACCGACGCATAATATAAAGCCACTTAACCCGTTTAATTCGGATCTTTCCCCACTCCATACCGACGCTAACATTTAATTAATATTCATTTATTATTTAATTAAATTATCATTATTATTTATATATTATTTATTTATATTTTAATATTTTAAATACCCGACGCCATTCCGACGCTATATATTCAAGTACATATGTTGAAGCCTGTCGCCATTGGACGCTATATATTCAAGTACATATGATGAAGCCCGTCGCCATTGGATGCTATCCCGACGCTATTTCTCCAAATGGTAAAAAAAAAAAATTTGCAGCCTGGTTGCTACAATATTGTGCAAACTAGACTGCAACTTCCATCGAAAACAAAGATCAACGAGAGCAAATAAACCACAAAATCAAACATAAACATTTAACATCAACTACTATTAAATACAAATCATATATCCATACTAAACACTTAATTAAAAAGTAACAAATGTTACAAAACTATCAACTTTAATATACAAATTAAAATCAAATGAAATTAGTGATAATGATTACCTCTTTAATTTTTCTACAAAAACAAAACAAAACAACTATTATTAGTTCATAATCTAAAAACAAAACAAAAAACAATAACTATTAGTTCATAACAAATCAAAAGACTTCTTAAGACTTTAAATTTACCTAAGAAAACATAAGAGAAAAGTATTAGTTCATATAAACAAAAAACGAAATAACAAAACAAAAATGATATTACCTCTCTCAATTTATCTACAAAAATAAACAAAAGAAAAGGTTAGTTTAGAACATAAAAATTAAATGAGATGTGAATTGAGTGTTAAATAAAAGAGATGTGTACACAATCTTTTTGGATGTGAAATGAAATTTAGGGTTAAAAAGGATGTGAAATTATCAATGGTAGTGTTTATATAGAGAGGGATAGAAAGTTCTAGAATATTGCGATCCTGTCGCTACCCGTCGCCATACCGACGCCACATTTTTCCAAATATTTTGAATTTCCCGCAATTAACAATTGGCGGGATAGTTGAAATTTTCAATTTTTTTTGAATCCTGACGCTATTGGTCACTAAACCGACGCCATTGTTATGCTATTTCGAAATAGGTTCTCAAATAATCAATACAACATATTAGAAATATAAATTTGTACATGCTAAATATACTAAGGTAATTAAAAGACAAAAAAAAATACATTTCGATGTAAACACAATCACTTACGTGAGTGTGAAAGACTTAATCAACACACGAGAATTAACGTTATAGACAATAACTATTTGCACAGCAAAGATTGTGATATGAGATAAGGCATCACTCTAGAATATAATGTTTACTACTATAATGTGGAATAGTTATTTCCTTATAAACATTTCGGCATCCAATGGAAGAAAAAGAAAATAATTCTAACGCCGTTGAACACGAAATTAACATGAGTTCTTGTAAAAATCAAGAAGTCCGACGCTATTGGCCACTAACTATACTAATAAGACAATTATGATGGATAGTTAAACGAAAAATAACATAAAATATATTTCGATGTAAACACGATCACATATATAGGTGTGTAAGACTTAATCAAAACAGGAGAATGAGCTCGAGTGACAATAACCATCTTCACAATCGACATTTGTGATATGAGATAGGACATGAGTATAGATCATCATGTCTACTACTTTAATATGAAATAATTAATTCCTTATAACAAGGCCGGCATCCAAAGGAAGAAACAAAAAGAATCCCGTCGCCTTTGGACACGAAGCCCACGCGAGTTCGTGAAAAAATCAAGAAGCCCGACGCTATTGGTCACTAACCTGACACTAATTCTGGGAAAAAGTCAAGCATTCTGACGCCATTAGACACGAACCCGACTCGATGTTCCAAAATAAATTGATAAAATTTGAAATTAATTCTAAAATAATCACTCCACATATGAGAAATATATATTGTGTGTCTTTAATATACTAAGTTAATCACGATTGATACTTGAAAAGATAAAGAATAAAAACAAATTTCAATATAAATACGCCCACATATATGAGTGTGAAGACATAATCGAAATCAAGAATCAACTAGAGTGACAATAACCATTTTACAACCTACGATTGTGATATAAGATAAGACATGATGAGTTTAGATCATCATGCGATTACTTTGATAAAATTCGAAATAAATATGTTGCTAAGGTAACATCGGGCTAGTTTTTATTTTATTTTTTAATTAAATGATAAATTTTGATGACCCCGGAAGCAAAAATTTTAATTTTAACTTTTTTATTAATGCAAAATATTTATAGTTTCATTTAATAAGTTTTTCATTTAAATGTAAAAGTTCTTTTAAATAAAAAATTAATCCCGACGCCATCTGACGCCAACATGAACATATTTTAATTAAATTTATTTTTTAATTTAATTTAAAATAGGCTTAGTTTAATTAAAAATATAAAATATTATTACCGTCGCCAGGCCGACGCCAACATAAACATATTTAAATTTAATTTATCTTTTAATCTAATTTAATATCCTTTTAATTGTAATAAAAAACACAAAATATTATTATCGACTCCATTTGACGCGAAAATGAAAATATTTCAAAAAGTTAGCGTCAAATGGCGTCGGGTGTGGAATTTCAAGAAAACCCGACGCCATCCCGACGCTAGACTGACGCTAAAAGGTTAACCCATATTAATATCCGGGTCACATATTTCCCGACGCCATATGGACGCTATCCTGACGCTATTTTTCAAAATTTTGGCGTCGGGATTTTTGCCCGACGCAAATGCCGTATTTTTCAAAATTTTGGCGTCGGGATTTTTGCCCGACGCAAAGTTTTTGTCTTAAAACTAAAACCCTATTCTTTTTTATGGTTGAAAAACACACAAAAAAAAGGCCCGCAAGGCCCGCGACCGCTAGCTACAGGCCCACTACTACACCGACAAAAGCATATTCCGCTATTTAGGATGAACCACACGGAGGCGATCTCAAACAAAAATATATTCGCTCGGCCAATCATCGGAATGTGTATGAGATATCATAAGGGCCCAATATCTCAATAGCACCTTTGTCTAAAGCTTCGAATGAGACTTTATATCCGAAACGCATGAACGATCTGACTAGAAAGTCATTCAAAACTTGGTCGAAAAACAACGTTTATAGAAGAAACTATAGAGTCGATTTCAAAAAGTACTAGTTTGAAACACTCGTTGGAATTGATCCGCTATCGGGCAAACGCGGCTACGCCACACAAACGAAACCACCGGGAAATCAGTGAGTATAATTCTGGATTCATGATGGTTTACCACATCTTTGATGGAGCGATTACGTGGGGTTGCATGCGCCTCGAATGCAGAAGTCCATCTATGAAGTCGGATTCTCAGTGATAAACTCTCTCTTGATTTTACTTCAAGTTTACAAAAACGAGCTACTTTAAATCTTGATAGTTTACTCATTATTGAAAGCTTTTGAGTGAGTGTGAGTGTGAGTGTGAGTGTGAGTTTCATTTTTCCAGTAGGTACTTGACTTTCGTTATGATATCGATCTCTATTAGCTCCATTGAATCATGGCCTTTACTGAGCTTCAATGTATTGTGGCCTTCTATAATGATGTTCCTGGACTACTTGGTGGCATACTTTCTCATTATGTGCACCTCATTGAGTAATTTTTTTGTCATTTAGTCTGCAGTTGTTTATCTTCTACTAAACTTCATATCTGACTGGGACGCGAAACTGCAGTTGTTGTGGACTTCTGCAGTTGTGATAAATTAGAATCTAGAATTGTTGGAAGCTTGGAGTATATTTCCTGTTTTATCTCTGTTGTGCTTTCTTTCTACCATCTACAATTCTACATGCTCTCTTTTGTGGTTATTACTTGATGTTAGTCTCTAGTCTCTACCAATGATATTTTACCCATTTGATTGCTTCATACCCACCACATTGGAAGTGGTCTTCTAGTTCTCTATAGGTAGAGGTTTCATGAGCCAAGTCAAACCTCTCGGTTAAACTGAAATGCAGGTAGTATGTTAAGAAAAGAGATGAAGTTAAAATAAAGAACATAAAATGGCTAAATAAAAGGGGGTTTCCTGGTTGAAACTAATTTCATGCCAATTATTTCCAAGATAATTGATTTTTGCATGTTTTGCTTTAAACGACTTTATGAAAGTAAAGTTAGATTGCAATTTCATTTTTGTTATCACACATTAGAAAGAAATGACCTAATTTTTTTTTTTTTGTATTTCTACAACTGAACTAAATGGAAGTATAGTTGAAATATTGCTCCGGTAAGAATGGTTGGGCCCGTCCCATATTCGTTGGGCCCGGTTCGTTTGACACGCCTGACTCTAATTGTCTATTGATTAGAAAGTTATATATTCATTATTTGTAATGATATTACATTAATAGGCTAATTTAAAAGTCAAAATTGGACGGCCCCAGATCAATGCTAGAGATGTTAACAAGCCGGTCCGAGTCTGTTTTGGCCAAAACCGGTTCGACATCAATCAAACCAGTTCACTCTCAAATTGGTTCGTTAATAAACCGATTTGAAAGTTCAATTCATAATCGGTTTGAAATAAAATCGTGTAAAACCGGTTCGTTAATTGAACGTACAAAATCGGAAAAAATCAGATCGTCAATCTGTTCGAAATAAAAATTGCTCGCTCGAATTGCTAATCGTTTCACTCGTAATCCGTTTTCCACTCGCAAATCGGATACTTCGGCCATGTTTGGTATATTTTAAAATGAAAATGAATATTATAAACGGTTTAACGAACGATTAACGAGCAGGCGAACGACTAAAAAACGAATTATGAACGAATTGTTATCGGTTCGAAAGAAAACTATATTTTAATAAAATCAATTTTATAAATTGTTTTAACGAGTTATTAACGAGCGAGTGAAAACGATTTACGAATTGTAGAAACGAATCCTAACCGGTTCGAAATCCAAAGAACCGATTTGCGAGAGATTTATGAGTGGACATGTTCCATACCAGGCCTACTAAGTCCAGAAGGCCCAACCCTAGTTCTTTTATTCTCATCTCCTAGGCTTTTGCACAACTTCTTCAAAGCCGCAGCTACAACAACTTCTTCTCAGGCGATTTTCTTAAGGTTTTTTCTAATTACTTTTTCATATCATTAATTTTACGCATCATTTAATTGTTTAGTTTAATTACTATTGTAGATTAAATGACACACATTACGTACACTAAACATTCTAGCATTATACAACATATGAGTAAGTTATTTGAGTTTTAACTGTAAAAATTCAACTATAAAAGTCAAAATTGGACAAAATATATGGGATGTAAGGAGTGTACAGTTTGCTTTTTTTTTTTATACCATTGGTAGCATATTTGTCAGACTCTGATTTATGCATTGCGCTGTTTAGAGATTTATATATAGAACACTGAATTTGTGTAATTGTTGTTTTGTAAATGGTTTTTTTTGTTAGATTGTTTTTTCACTACCTATTATATAGTTTAATGTGTGTGAAAAGTAAAAGATGAAGGATCTGTGTGCTGATGATGAGAAATTGTATTCTAGAATACTATCTGTATTGATCTGTGTAGTGTTGACAATCTTTCATGTTAATATCGTTGGAAATGCCTTAGCTATCTTGTATGTAACTGGGAATACTTTAGTTTAATGCTTACGAACGAGAATAATCTCATTCACACCTGATTGATAAGTTCAATGTTGGAAGGTGATATTGCTTCATATATATTTGTATAGAATGCTACTGAATTTGGATTTAGTCTGCTAACATTTGCGTTCTGTTGATGAATTTGTCTCTTGTTTAGAGTAAGGAGCTGCTCCAAATATGGGTCGCGTTCGTACTAAGACCGTGAAGAAGTCTTCCCGACAGGTAATTGAGAGGTACTATTCCAAGATGACTTTGGATTTCCACACAAATAAGAAGATCCTGGAGGAGGTTGCAATTATCCCATCAAAGCGTTTAAGGAACAAGATTGCAGGTTTTTCAACTCACCTCATGAAGAGGATCCAAAAGGGTCCAGTGAGGGGTATTTCACTGAAACTGCAGGAAGAGGAGCGTGAGAGGCGCATGGACTTTGTTCCTGATGAATCCGCCATCAGGACTGATGTCATTGAGGTTGACAAGGAAACTATCGACATGCTTTCAGCCCTTGGTATGGCTGACCTTCCTGGTGTTATCAAGCAGGAAATTGAACCACAGGCCATGACTACCGCCCCTGCATTTGGGCGTGGTGCTGGCGGCTTTGCAAAGAGATACTGAGCTGAGATGTGGCTCTTTAGTTGAGTTTGCTGCGTTTCCAGAATTTTTTGTGTTATTTTTATCTAGTCGAATATTGTTAAAATGGATTTGCTTGATCAAAACTATTTATTATGATTTGAAAGTAATCTCATGTCCTTTGGTATATGATGTTCAATTTGTTGTCTTGCTTACAAAGTAGCATGTTTAGCTAAACAGGGGTAAGGGTCGGATGTGCTGAAGAATAAGGGGTGGGGTTGTTTTGCTATTTAAAGATAAAGAGGTATGGTTCATGACTGATGAGACAACTTGAAAGTCGATCGCTAATTCACGAGGCAATTGACCAAAAGGCCTATGTTATAAAATATGTATAATTATTGATAAAATACGGCAAATTGTGAGAAAACGATTAAAAAAAAGTCTAAGTAGACTATATCAATTGGAAGAATTGTTTATTACAGGAGTAAATATGAAAATTTTTAATTAAATAATAATATGAAAACAAGTTCAAAAATTTATACTTAATGATACATATTTTACTATTTGGTAGAACAATGAACCGAGAGTAATTTCTTACCAAAGGTTTTCATTGAAAAACCCATTAATTAAAAGAGCAAATAGGTTCATTGATTACTCACGTTTGTTAAAAAATACTAGTGGATCACCTAGTAGGATTTTGTATACTTTGGATCACTCATGTTGGGTATTATGTATATTTTAGGTCACGCGTTTTTTTTATACAGCTCTTGATTTTTCGAAACTTTTAATATTTTGATAAGAATATTTTAGTCGTTATCCCATAATTTGTTAACTTCCATCAACTAATTTTTATTAACTTCTATTACCCTCTAATTAAAATAATTTGTATTAAGTATCATACTATAACATTGCCAACAAATGGGTAACATGATATACATCGTCTGTGCTCATAACAAAAACCCCAACTTATGTTTCTCTATAACTAAATGTTTAAATCTATTTTGAAGAAATAGTATGACTTAGCAATGTAGTGCTATTAAAATTGTACAGTTTTTCGGTAAGTTGATGGAGTATTATTAGTAGCACATGCATGATTATCAGGGATAAAGAATCTATTTGTTTCAAAACTATGAGTTATTATAAATTGAAACAATAATTATCATGGGGAAAATGTAACAAATGTTACAAAAACAAGTCATTCTAATAATGTCACATGAAAAACCTAACTCCGAAACCAACTAAGACATTATATTGAAACATGAGTGATCAAAAAGGTCATAATGAAACATGAGTGATCGAATGATGAATACTATGAAAATCGATGTGCCATTAACCCTATCAAAATTGTATCATTTAACTATTGATATTACAAGTGAATTTTAAGTGTTTATGAGCCAAACCTACTTCTAAGATACAGTATACAAGAGACATTGTTGGCAAAAGCATAGACGTGCGTTAAATATTTTAGCGAACACACGTAACGTACATATGAAAAAACAACGAACGCATGTTTCAAACATTCACATCGTATGCTTTATACAATCCGTGCCTTAAAAATATATGCACCATGCTCCACCCTGAAAATGCAGGCTGAAAATAAGCTCTAAGAGGAAAGAGAAAAAGAAGGCAACGACAGATGCTTAGAAACCATTACTCATCCACCGGGTATTCAAAAAGATCCACTTTCTCGACATTAAAATAAAAAAGCATCCAAGGAATGAAAGCTATCCAATTCAATCAAAACATCGAACAATAACATAGAGAGAAGTGTATGTAAAAACATGTAAAAAATAGTTGAACTTTCCGCGATTACATAAGAACCGATAGAAACTGCAACACTCTTAGCTGATAGCAAGTAGATCTTCAGTCTCCCCGCGATCATTCCTTCATCGACTCTTGTTTTCCTCGAGTCTACAAAAGGTAAATGATTATCCCATGCAGACTACTTAGGTCTTTCCAAAGTCAAGCTTTATGCATAACATATTATAAGCACTACCACATAGAATGAATATAACATTCATTTAAGCAAGTGATAAAATATTTTAATGAAATTTTGAATGTCAATATATTGGTAAAATGGACTTGAAAGTAATGAATTGTTGATATATACCTCGTAATGAGAAAACCAGATGGCTTAGTCTGAATCTTCATATACCCCTTCATCATCGGATGGCTCATCAAAAGTTCGCAGATCAAGCTGGTAGCGTAGAAGACCACCAATGCCTCCAAACCCTCTGCAGAATTGCGACCCTTCTTGAGATTTATTAGTTACAAACTCAAGACTACAACCAAACTGTTTGTACTTTTCAGCAAACCATTCCAGTATTGGCATTTTCTCTACAACTTCCAATTCAGCAGATGTCTCTGCATCTTTATACTGGCCTTGATCGGTTTCTTGCTCTTTGTTCAAGTGCTTTATGATAATTTCACCGGTGACAGCATTTTTAAGCTCATATCGATTGATATCTAGACCTTCCCACACAATAAGAGTCTCAACCGCACCCAACTCCAGAGCTTTTAGAGTGTCATCCACAGCAAAAACGTACTTACCTGTGTCTTGGCTAATTTCCTCAAAGAATTTCCCTATCAATTTCTTTTCCTGGATAAACTTTACATTCGAGAGAATTTCACCAGAAAGTTCAATGGCTTGATTGAAACCATTCTCCCCACCGTATGAGACATCAACCACATTTAGTATCTTGGTCTGGAGGCGAGCATCGAACATATCAGATTGGCTTAGTTCTGTCTTGAAGTCAGCCGATCCTGCAAGTATCAATCCTGATACATTAGGCTGACTCGTGGCAGGGTTAATATAAAACTGTGTTGCCAGCTCAGCAGTCTTTCTGACATAATTATGACGCTTCTCCATTCGCAAACGAGCAAACCGAAGGGCTGATTGTCCTCCTCTGCCATGTTTCTTCGGGAGATCCACTGTGAACTTATGAATCACTTCTCTGGTATTACCACTTAAAGTACCAAAAAGAGTGCCGTTTCCATCCATGATAATAAAACCAAACTTCTCATCGGATTCCAAAAGTTCACCAAGTGGTCCAGTGTGGAACTTGTTGTCACAAAGATAAAGAGATGCATTGATGGGCCTAAAAGGCTCAAGGTCGATGGTTACCTTTTTTTCCTTTCCATCTTCAGTTATTATGGTTCCAGTATATAAAATTAATCCATTAGGAGGAACCTTGTTGTACAGCTTAAGTTTCTGCTGAGCAGAAGTGATTGCACCCAACACAGATTGACGATTGACCCTACTCTTAATATTAGAAGCAGTTCCATATTCTTCAGCAAGCATCCGAGTAACTCGAGAGATTTGATCACCAGGCGGTATGATAAGAGAGATCATGCTGGTACCATTTCCTCGTACAGATTCTAAACCCTTAATCAATTTCTTAACCTTCCATATTTGAATATTCTTATCGTTCTCTGCACCATCAGCCATGATGAGACAAAACTCTCAATTTAAATGCAAAGAACCTGGCAGGATGGCATAAGAATAGATTAAAACCATGGCAATCAAATAATTGAATAATATTAAAAATTAAACAAAATAACTAACAGAAGTATTGAGCATAAAATTTCTAAACATATGATTGCTAGTAACCCATACTTCAGCGATCTCTAACAGATATAATATTAGCTGAACACCAAAACCACCACACACCTTTGCATAAGGTTCTGGAATTGAGCCTCAAACAGACTTCATGATCTATACACAACGAGTTGCCAAGGACGAGATTTTTAACCCGAGAAAAGAAAAACAAATCTTTGAACAAATCACTTAAGAAACCCAAAATGACATAATAATCATAACTAAAGGAACCCAAACAATTCTTAATACCAATAATCATTTTCGCTTAAGATTAAAAGATATTCACAATCCTCACATTCCCTAACTAATCAATGATGTAGTAAGAAGCTATGGATACAAATAATATGATCGTTGTTGATGCGAACGAATAGATACTATTCCTTCAAAGCGTTGGTTGATTCACAAAACTGAATGCTTATTTCGTAGAAACGTGCAAGAAGTTTGGGAGATAAATCCCACTTTTCTGAATTTTTAATCAATAAAACAACTACTTTCTAACACATCAACTAATCCTAATAAAACTAGGACATTGACATTCAATCAACGTTGCAAATCCTATCTAGAGTAGAGTCCAGTCTAAATTACCATACCATAAAAATAAAAACCTTAAAATAAATAAATTAATTAATTACTAAATCTTAATCTATATCAAACAAGCTTGAATTCTCAATACGAAAAATACAACCAAGAAAATTCAATTAAATAAAGTAAGTGAAGTTAAAGATTGGATTTTTATATAGTCAGACCAATTTATATAGCTTAAAGGTTGGATTTGTTTTTTATATAGATTCGAAAATAAAGAAAAGGGAAATTTATATATAAAGCGAAGATGACAAGATGTTGTAGCTTACACGAAAATGATGTAGCTCTGAGGCTCTCTTGCTCAAACTACAAAACTAGAAAAATATTCTTGATTCTTGATTGTGTAATTGTGTTATGTGTAAAATGTTTCTTTTTTCTCTTTAATGGGCCAGGCCCATACATACCTTTATTTATGTAATATGGACTCTACATATATTTGGGTTGGCACTTGGGATGTTGCTATAAATTCCTTGATCGCATTTATAAGATATATTTATTCAGTAATTTTTACATGAATTTATTATGATAACACTAAATTACAAAATATACATGTGCATGGTGAGAATCACTAAATAAATATATCATTTTGTATGTAATACGATTTAACTCATATAAGGTAAGGTTTAAGTAACTTTGAAAACGTGATCAATGTAGATTTTGTGTTTTAGAAACCTTTTTTCATGAATACAACTCGCATTATGCCACACTATTTGTGTATTTTAACAATGAAAATTACATATTATATATGTATGTTTCAAACAAGTGAAAGTTCATTTAAAACGAACAAGAAAATTGTTTGCATTATTGAATAATTGAAATGGCTTAAAAATATTTGGTGTGGTAGGTCTTAAATATATTAAAGATATTTAAGACAATAAATTGTCTAAGATTATCAATTGGCACAGTCGAGAGTTTGAATCTCATGTAGGGAAGAGAGATTTGTAGTAATCTATTGCAAAATAATACCTCTTATAGAAAAATATTGATCCCAAACTGCCATATAAGTTTTATCACTTGGGAATATGAAACAACCCGAGTCTTGAGGTGGAGTACCGAGCCGCTAGAGGCACATCCATGATTCATCTCTCTGTTGGGCGATGGACTAGCCAAGCGGGGCGCCTTAAATGAGCGTATCATTTATCATAGCCTATACTATTGAGAAAATGATTCTAAATTAGTTAAAATAGTGACAAGAAATCATTGTCCTATTTATCCATTGAAGTAAAAAAAGATTTCATGGGATGGTTTTCACTGGTCTGGAACACAGAAACCTCAACAACTTCGAAACTAAATCATTGCTCTAAGTCGAATTGCAAGTCGTGCATTGCAGCATAAAGATCATCATTGATTAGGAAAGCAAGCGACGACACATTTAGCATCGACCAATCTAACTTACATACTTGCTATATCTTGAAGACGCAAAAATAAAGAATACTCCGTTCTTAATTCTTCAGTATTATCTCGTAATCTGATAGTGAGAAGAAACTTTTGAAGCTCACCAACTAAATCTCTTGATGATACTTGATAGGGTAACTCTCTAGACCCTTAAGCAGGAGGACCAAATTTGTTGCCATCTTTAATAAATTCACCAATTGATTTGAACCATCTCAGAAGCGTCCCATGATCTTTTGCGTAGAGCCAAGCTTGCAAAAATGCAAACAGGCTTTCATCAATGCCTCTCTCCTCGATGTAATCATGGAGCGCATGCCTCATCTTTTCATCAAGCTCCCTGTTATCACACAATTTTCAGTATAGTAATATATTAAGAAAAATACATCAGCCTCACAAGGTAGATGATTGATGAATACGACCCATCTCACAGCTGCCGAGCCATCATTATAGATCAGATATAACAAGAGAAAAAAATATTTACATTGCCGGTCACTAGTCAAGAACTCAAGATATCAGTGGAAGGGGTAGACGCAATCACCTCTTGGTACTGATTATAGTTCGGAGGAGACTGAAAAAACTATCTAGTCATCTATAATGTATGCTTGCGTGCAAGATTTTCGAATATGCCAAGTTGAAGCTCTATAAACTAGCCTTCCTATAGTTCTTATTAGGATAACGAAGTGCCTCTGAAAGACCATGTCTAGAATAATGATAGCTACAAAATAATACTTGTACGCCTAAAGATGCCGACATGTTTAGGAGTTGCTCGTCGGCACTGGGAAGATAAGACCGTACCAGCTCTACTTAAGGATAGTTGCCATTCTCACATGTTTAAGGGTTGATCATCAGCAACGGCAAGATAAGACCACAGCCATATTTCATGATAACCTTCCACACAGTTACTTCCCAATAAATTGAAAAAATATCAATACTGGAAGCCAAAAATCACCTATCAATACTTGGAGGGAGCGAATGCAACTTACTGAAACCCAGGACCGTAATACTCTGTGGGCGCAATAAGAAATCCTCTGGATTCACTCTTTGGCCTCATCGAGACAGAATGAATTCCTAAAGCATCCGGGTATAATCCACAAAGAATATGCAAAGATGACCGCTCCCTTGGTTTTGAGATATCAACGTGGACAAACAATTGATTAATAGCATCATCAACTCCACAACCTTCATGGATTACATTAGACAACCGCATAACTGAAATGCTTATTTCTTCTTCATTATACATTCTCTTCAGGACAGGACCATCATGATCAAGTGATGCTTTAACAACGGTGAATGGGGAAGGAGGACTGATTTTCTGCAAATTGTATGTTTTTTAAAAGGATAAAGGAAACATGAATTGATTTGAATGATAACTATAATGGCAGTAGAAAACTTCATTTAAAGTACTATACCTCGATATATTTTTCACCAAATATTACACAACAAATATTGACACATTTACGCCCAGAATTTAATTGCGAAACACTAAATTCAAACTTGATAAACTACATAAAACTAGGCACACATCTGCATATTACATGTCCTATAGAGTCGAATTTATATTCTATGGCTCTAGCATACAACAAAATGAATCGAATTGATTCATTACACTACCCACGCTTTTTATTTATATATTCTGAAGGAATAAATATTGTTTGCACTCCTCTCTTAGTCAATCTTAAAAATAGTCTCCTTGTTACCGAAGAGTAAGGTTTCATACTATCCGACCCTCTCCTATCCCACTTATTTTTCAACACATTGGCATATATTGATGAACTACACAATTATTTAGCAGAAGCTGTAAATTATTTAGAAGTAAATATGAAAAATGAACAATATGATTGAATGATCACATAAACGTTATAAATAATAATATATGTGCGATCATACAGGAAGAGGATTCATTTTGGAGACTTGAAGATAATGTTCTTTGAGTAATTGGAGGAGCATTGTGTTGACCTCCGGAGACGCCGTTTTCGACGGCGGCGGCGCTCTTGTTGCTAACATACGCGACGGTTGTTGCTGCCGTGCTGCGGCGGCGCGTGAAAGAGTGGTTCTCCACATCTTCTTCTTCAGCTTGCGAATGTTTGTACAATTGTACGTAGTGTGCATTTCCCAAAATTGTTGTCAACTTTGGTCAATTTCTTGCTAGGCTTAGTTCGGTTGATTGGCTCGCGTGTGGCCCAAATCATGTTCGAACTTTATTGGCTCGGTTCGGACTCCACTCGAGGTTCGAATAAACTTTAAAAAGTCAAATCAGTTGAACAATTCAAAGGTTCCAAATTCTAGTAGAGCGATTCCAATTTTCTTAGTTAAATGAAAAGATATAAATTGTACTTAAAGGAAATTTTGAATCTTTACCCAGCCGGTCCCTTAACTAGACGGGTTACAAATCGAAGGATGTACATAGTAGTTCTGCAAGGAAGATCATCAACGAAATACAAAATCAAAGGGAATGCATATCTTTCAACAAAGTATTGTCGCCACCCCAATTTGCAATTACTCATGCTCATGCTTTATTGCTCTTCTATAAGTTTTTTCTTTTTCATTTTTGTAAACTAACGATGAAAAATATTAATACAATGACATTTTCGATAATGTATATAAATTTGGAACTAATTGACAATGTGAGAATATATGAAATAAAATTGTCTTTCACAAAATTTGAACCCAATATCTTTTGATAAAAAGCTCGATTAAATTCACCAGACTATTAAAATATCCCATTGTACTCTTTGAATTGAAGAAGTCAAACACAAGAAGAATGATGATGATAATTATGTGTGTGTGTCTATGACTCGTTCTACATCTATAAAAATAGTAAAATATACTCATATTGAGTAATACAAGTAGTATATACCCAAGAGCAAGAGCAATTAAAGTTTAATACGGAATATATATACCAACTCTCCGTGTTTCTTGATATAGACTTTAGACCATTATTTTGTCAAATTCCTACTCCTTAGTCAATATATATATAGTCACACCACTCTACTTCTTCTATCATTAAATCATAGGTCACAAATATTAATTTTCATAACTACTTCATCGTAATATTATTTTAGATTGTTCAATTAAATTTTTGATATGAAAAAGATGATATTCATGTTATTGATAATTGTCACGTTGGCTTTACAAGAGGTAGACGGGTCAAGAACACTTGGAGGAGAGGAGTGGATGAAAAGACACAAAAACATGGTAATTCAAGCGCTTCCAAGAGGTCCGGTGGCACCTCCTAGGAACAACCCATGCACTTACATACCTGGCGAGAATAACCGTGGGCGATGTACTATAGCGACGTTGACTACCATGACCACGACCACGACCACCACGACCGGTAATAATCATAATGAAGGGATCAAGAAAGAGAGGCAGCCAAAAGAAAGATAGGAGTCTTTAATAACAAACATAAATATAGTGCTAATCGATTCTGCAACATAATTAGTTCTTTATTTTACCCACCATTTCCTTATGTATATTTTCTCTCTGGTTTTGGAGATGTCAACCTCTCTGTTACTGAAATAATTAGAAACTAGCTAGATAAAATATTCCATGCAAAATCAAACAATGCCGATTTTCATGCATGCATATGTTCACATCAACTTCAAATATGTAACCAATAGTTATAGGCTTATAGCATCGACAATTACCCATGTTTTAAAATGACAACAATCAACCACCTAGTACCGTGCGTATACTTGGTAGTTTATTAGAAATGAATTAAAGTGTAACATAATATAATAAATATGATTTATTTCGGTTACACTCATTTAAAGTTAAAGATAGGTGAATAGGATTAATTATGGTTATTTTGTCACAATTATTAATTAAAATGAATTAAGGTGAAACATAATATAAATATGACTATTAAGTTTGTGTCATATCTGGTCATCTCGATTATTGAAGTTCGAATTGTTTCTCTTACACTTTATGTAATACTCGTGTTCCATTCAAATGATACCACATGCATATTTTATTAAACAAATTATTTATAAAAGCTTAATACAATATAGTATACGATACACGTATTATAATCTCAACACATGCTACTTAAAATATGGTTAAAAGTGTAACATATGATCGAGAGCCCATAGCCGCAAGTTTCCATGACAAGATCCGATGTTACAGGAATTCTTGCAACAATGTCACTTCCACACAAACAAGCACGAACAACAAGGACACACATACAACAAATTCAAGATAATAAAAATAGGGACAATTCAGTTCATCACTGGTTTGATAAATTCAAATATTAGATAAAACAAAATAATCCATCTTCTTGAATTGTGACATGCATTTCATTATTCGTTTGATGTGCTGATCATTATATGATTTAGCCTAAAAATGGTATGTAATGCTTCAGGGCAATTCTTGATACTCCGTCCCAAAATAATTGTCAAGTTTTGAATTATGATAGTTGGACTTCTTTTAATTTTGAGCTTCAATATGTTATATTTGATGAAGATTATATGAATGATAGTATTTTACTAATATGGTAATATTGGTTCAAATTGAATGTTATGTGTCTATTGAGATTTGAGGTCGTGAAGTTTATTAATTTTGACAATATTCGATTTGATGATATTCTTGGAATGGAGGGAGTATCAAACATTAAAGATTGTTACTCTTGTTATTGTTCATTTAGGTTGTTGTTAGAGGATGATTGGTTTTTTTTTTTGTCTTGATGAAATGCTTGTGAAATTTAATTAGGTACTTTATTTTCCTTTTCGATTCTTGTTAGAAATAATTAAGATTTTTGAGCTGATGTTAATGAATTGTGATGTTATGAGAATTGGTGATGATAATTTTGTGTAAAGTAAACAATTATCCAGTGACTGGATTGGTGCTGGCTAAAGATGGTCTCAGACATTAAAAAAAAAGCTATTCGATTGGCGATACATTAACATTAACATACCCCAATTTTTTTCGAAGAAGTTTCATCCTATGCGGCCTTACCCCCCTGTGCAACGTGGAGGCAGTTTCGATGTTAACCTAAGAGTGGAGTATAAATAAATTACAAATGCATATCTTTGATTTACTACTTATGGAAGTTTGGAGAGAAATTGCAAGATTGTGTAGCTTATGCCACAAGACTAATATGATGGCAGTAATAATACATCTGAGTTTGAAGAATATAATAGTTATGTTAGAACTTCAGTATAACAGTGTCCTTGAGGCTTTTGCTATTAGGTGGCATGGACTTGTAGTATTGTCACGCACATAAGAATAAAGTTGTCGTCTGCCCACCATCTATCATTCGTTGTTTCAGGGAACTTCGGTTAATATAATCACGGGCTCTCATGTCTGGGTTGAGGACAATGCAGAAGCTTGGATTGATGGACTAGTGAACAAAATAAAGGGGGACCAAGCTGAGGTCCAAACAAGCAATGGGAAGAAGGTAGGTTTTACGCGTACTCTGTTGATTATACTTTTCATGAGTTGATCAGAAGATATCCCTGAATCGTTTATGATAGTTATGGTATCTTAAAATTAGTATCGTTGATTAACTCCTCTGGCTCATTTTCAGATTGTCACGAAGTTATCCAAAATATACCCCAAGGATATGGAAGTTCCACCCGGGGGTGTGGATGACATGACAAAGCTTCATTATATGCATGAACCAGGCGTTCTGGAAAATCTGAAAATCCGATATGAACTAAACGAAATATATGTATAAACTCTCATGCTAAATGTGTTTAGTTATAAGTCATATTTCTCTTCGCCATGGCTCCTTCAACCATTACTCACTTCTTTTTTTGGTTGGAACAGACATACACAGGAAACATATTAATCGCCATCAATCCATTTCAAAAGTTGCCTCATCTATATGATAAATATATGATGCAACAGTACAAGGGAGCTGGATTAGGTGAATTAAGCCCTCATGTATTTGCCGTTGCTGATGTTGCCTACAGGTCAGTTCGCATTTTCTAAATCGCATATAATTATGGAAGCAAAAAAACATGCAACGTCCATTACTAATCTGTGTATGGATCACATGTTCTGACCTTAACGTGGATACAGGGCCATGATCAATTATGGGAAATGCAATTCTATCCTTGTCAGTGGAGAAAGTGGTGCGGGCAAAACAGAGACGACAAAAATGCTCATGCGCTACCTAGCCTTTTTGGGTGGCCGAGCAGCAACTGAGGGGCGCACAGTGGAACAACAAGTTCTTGAAGTATAATCCATTTAGTAGGTTTGGTTTTCTTTTCCATATCATGACAATATTTGTATCTGAATGTATAATTGATCTATGTGCAGTCGAATCCTGTTCTTGAAGCATTTGGAAATGCCAAAACTGTTAGAAACAACAATTCCAGGTATACTTTACTATACTCACAAAATGATGGCCCCCCGTGATGCATTTAGATCGATAAATACAAAGAAAGAAATAACAGGAGCTATTGATAGTGTTCATCATGCATGTTAACATAATCTTGTCGTTGCAGTCGTTTTGGTAAATTCGTTGAAATTCAATTCGACAAGCATGGGAGGATTTCTGGAGCAGCCATTAGGACTTACCTTCTGGAGAGATCCCGTGTTTGCCAAATTTCGGATCCAGAGAGAAATTATCACTGCTTTTACCTCCTATGTGCAGCACCACAAGAAGTATTTTCTTGCTATAAAGTCCTAAAAGAATTTCCTTATATATAAAATCTATATTAATTGCTGTCTGACAAACATAATGCTACCAGGAAATTGAGAAGTACAAACTGGAACATCCCAAATCATTTCATTACTTAAACCAGTCAAAATGTTTTAAGCTGGAAGGCGAGAATGACGCCCAGGAATATCTTGCTACTCGGAGAGCGATGGACATTGTTGGAATTAGTCAAGAGGAGCAGGTAGAAATCTTCAACAAATGCTTCTTGAAATGCACATCTTTATGTTGTATGAGCTGATTGAACTCTTCCTCTTGTTGTCAGGAAGCAATTTTTAGGGTTGTTGCTGCAGTTCTTCATCTAGGCAATATAGATTTTGCAAAAGGGAAAGAAGTCGATTCATCTGCTCCGAAAGACCAAAAAGCGAAATTCCACCTCAAGACTGCAGCAGAACTTCTTAAGTAAAGAAGATTCTTTGTTTCAATTTCGTGACAACTATGTATATATAGATATGTCCTAAGCAATACCTTTTTGTGACTTCACCGGTACCTTTTGTCACGTCATTGTAGGTGTGATCCTGTTGCTCTGGAAGATGCGTTATGTAAACGTGTGATGATTACTCCCGAAGAAGTTATAAAACGAAGTCTTGATCCTCTTAGTGCGACTGTCAGCAGAGATGGGTTGGCTAAGACTATATACTCCCGGCTGTTTGATTGGTAAGTTGCCCCCGTAGTTCCTTCCGGTGATCTTTTCAGTTCTAATGTCTTGACTTCAATTAAGTGCTTGTGTGATGTTTTACATTAAAATAAATCTGACACGTTCGAACACTTTTTCCTCATGGAAATTGTTCATAGGTTGGTGGATAAGATAAATAATTCAATTGGCCAGGATTCTAGCTCAAAAAGTATTATTGGAGTACTTGACATCTACGGTTTTGAGAGCTTTAAGCATAATAGGTAAATCAGTCTTCTTCCAAATATAAAACTCTATTTGAAGTTTTTCGTTATGTCATGAGCGTAGTTACTGTATTCATAAGTCATAATGTGCAGCTTTGAGCAATTTTGCATCAATTTCACAAATGAAAAGCTTCAGCAACATTTTAACCAGGTACAATTTCGTGTGTCGAAGTTGATTTTTTATATATATATTCTGGACTGTGCTATCTTCTTTCTGAAGTCTATTGATATAATTTTCAGCACGTTTTCAAAATGGAACAAGAAGAGTACACAAAAGAACAAATCAATTGGAGTTACATTGAATTCGTTGACAACCAAGATGTTTTAGATCTTATCGAAAAGGTTATTTATTTTTACTTTTGCCTGTTATATAGCTACGACATAAGAATCTATGGGCATTGACAAGTTTAAAAGTGCAAAGAACACATTCTCATGAGGTTTTAAAGCATAAATCACATTGTCAAGGCTTGGTTTGTTTCCTTCTTAAAAAACATTGCAAAGGGGGTAGAAGGAGAAAGAGAACTGGTGAGTATTATGCATGCGTTTAATTGGAAGATGACGAGAAATGAGAGTAAGCTTTACCAGTCTATGATTCAATAGGATGTGCTATCCTATGTGCTAATGCTCAGTCATCCTGTGTCCTACTCCTACATAACTTCTAAGTAACTAAGTTGAGGTTCGTCTTAAGCTGTGATCTATGCATGTCATTCGTTTTCTTTCCCTTAATATATTTTTCTCTGGCTTTTAGTAAGATGAGTCTGCGCCTTATGGCAATCTTTTTCTTTTTGGATTTTCACATTTGTTATTGTTTGGACAGAAACCTGGTGGAATAATTGCACTTCTTGATGAAGCATGGTATGGAAACATTTTAATTATGGTAGAACTGTCAGTTACCTCCTCAAAAGATGTTCAAGTTCTTAGAATAGTAGAACCGTGGACTTTTTTGTCTGTCGGAACTCCACTATCTATTTATTGTTTCTTAAAATAGTAGAACCATGGACTTTTCATTCAACAGATTTTGAACTTACCTTCAACTATGTGTTTGCAGCATGTTCCCAAAGTCGACTCCTGACACATTTTCAAACAAGCTCTATCAGACATTCAAAAATCATAAGCGCTTTGTCAAGCCCAAATTGTCACGAACTGATTTCATTGTTTCTCACTATGCTGGGGAGGTATACTGATTTTCTGAAATTTGTAATATTCACTACAACTCTCTGTCCGAGTTTCTGCCTTATCGAATTTGATTTTAGGTCCAATACCAATCAGACCATTTTCTGGACAAAAACAAAGATTATGTGGTTCCTGAACACCAGGACTTGTTGAGTGCGTCAAAATGTTCTTTCGTGGTAGGCCTGTTTCCCCCTATGCCAGAGGAGAGTTCTAAGTCTTCCAAGTTTTCTTCCATTGGTGCACGTTTTAAGGTGCTTATTTTCTAAGATTCTAGCTTCTTTATAAATCAAAGGGTCATCTACGGAATTTTGGTGAAATGTCATTGCTTGTTTGTCTTCATGCAGTTTCAACTACAACATTTAATGGAAACATTAAATGCCACGGAACCTCACTACATCAGATGCGTCAAGCCTAATAATCTTCTTAAACCTGCAGTATTTGAGAATGCTAACATAATGCAACAACTGCGGTGTGGTGTAAGTCGTGCATCTTTTATTTATTGATTGATGGTAAGGTGCAGTTTACTATATCATGATTTGTCTCTCTTATCTTTATTATTTTTTTAGGGTGTTTTAGAGGCAATCAGGATCAGTTGTGCTGGATATCCTACTCGTCGTCCTTTCTTTGAGTTCATAAACAGATTCGGACTGCTTGCACCAGAGGTTTTGGTACATAAGTAAGTTTCCATATATATTATGCTCGGGATGTTTGAGACAGATGGCTAAGCTGAAGACTTGTGATCTTTTGTCAAGCAGCTATGATGAGAAAAAGGCTTGCCAGAAAATCATGGAGACGAAAGGGCTGGTGGGCTTCCAGGTAAATCTACATCTCTTTGACAACAGTCGGTCTTTCATTTTAAAACTAATTTAAAAGTGATGCGATGTTTCTGAAAAAGTATCGAGTGCTAAACCTTTTTTAACTTGCAGGTGGGTAAAACGAAGGTCTTCTTGAGAGCTGGCCAGATGGCAGAATTAGATGCCCGAAGAACAGAAGTCCTGAGTAGTGCAGCAAAAACTATACAACGGAGGATACGCACTCATGGTGCTCGGAAACATTTTGTAGCACTCAGGGAATCTGCTATTTGTGTGCAATCTTTTTGCAGAGGTGAACCAATGAGATATCATACCTCTCTTGAAAACGTTTTCGTCAGATGAATTCATAATGCATAGCCTTGGCTCTTTGACTTTTACCAGTATGCATAAGAGGATCCAATAACTATTGGTACTACTTTTATTTTGTAAATTTTAGGTAGAATAGCTTTCAAGATTTTCAGTGGTAGGAAGAGAGAGGCGGCTGTCGTGAGACTCCAGGCCCACACACGTAGGCACCAAGCAAGCAAAAAATACCACAAACTCCGTCTTTCAGTGCTTACTATGCAAACTGTTCTGCGCTCCATGTATGCTCGTAATAGACTAAGACTTAAGAAGCAAAACACAGCTGCAACCGTAATTCAGGTAGACTTCCCAGTGGTTCTGAGTAGTCAGTATTATTACCCCCATTGAAACTAAATTAATGCTTTTGTTTTCCAGGCTAGATGGCGCTGCCATAAATTTTCATCATATTACAAAAAGCTTCAACGGGGAACAATAGTTGCACAGTGCTATTGGAGAGGGAAAATAGCCAAAAAGGAACTGCGAAAGCTGAAAATGGTTAGGATTCTTACTGGGCTACACTATATGTCAGCTCAATTCAAAGCCATTGGATTTTTCTATAAGTACTTATTAGATAATACAAGTGTTTAGCAAGCCGTTATGGACTAATCTTTCCCTTCTTTTATAACGTTTGAAAGATGATGAAGCTTATAATGAATAGGGCGCCTAATATGTTTTGTTAAGTGTGTTAATGTCAGCACAAGGACGTCTTCACCTTCTAGTAGTGGAGATACTTATTTTCTTGAGAGTTGATTGACGTTGAACGAAACATCAATAATTTCTACATATTGCAGGAGGCCAGAGAAACTGGTGCATTACGAGAAGCAAAAAATAAGCTTCAAAAGGAGCTGGAGGACCTCACTTGGCGCTTACAACTTGAAAAGCGTTTGCGGGTAATGCCTACTTTCTGCAAGTAAAGTGAAACATATGGCGTTAAGTATTTTTCTATATTTCAATTCACATTTGGAAGATGACATGCAATGACTCCGGGCTTCTACATTTCAATTCACTGTATAAGATAGATTCATGCTATGCTATCAAGATAAATTTCATTGACATATTCGAACGATAATGCAGACTGACTTGGAGGAAGCCAAGAATAAAGAAATGGCAAAATCGCAGAAAGCTTTAGAAACTATGCAGGCTAAGTCGACGAATTAAACGCCTTAGTAATCACGGAAAGAGAGGCAGCAAAGAAGGCAATTGAAGAAGCGCCTCCAGTTATCAAGGAAACACCAGTATACGTTGAAGATACGAAAAAAGTGGAATCTTTAACAGAAGAAATTGAAAAATTGAAGGTATTGCTTTCAGTTAGGCTAACATGACCAATATTAACATGTCATCTCTTCATATCAGATGGTAATATTCTAATATTTTCTTATCGAGAAGCCACCTCATGTGATCTTACTAGCAGTCAAAACCAAGAAGATATCAATTTGCTTTCGACACTGGTTCTACTACGATAACACTATGTATCTTCTAATCATATACAATAAGCTGAATCTTCCCGAAGTAACTTCTAACTTGAAAATCTTTTGAAATAAAGAGTTTGTAAAGCGAATAATTGTCTTTAAAAATGTTTTCGATCAAATAATTAGAAGTTTTACTGGCGCGACGTATCTTCTTTAAATAGTGGTCTTATATGTAATCATATGTAGACAAGGAGAGGTAGTATGCATACATTTTGTATTTAGTCACTAATAGTTTACCTGCTCTTGTTGCTAGCCTCCTTGGAACATGAGAAGCAAGAATACGAAGAATTAAAAAAGAAATATACCGAGGTGGTAGAGATCGGTGAGGAAAGACTTCAAAAGCTAGAAGAATCAGAGAAGAAAATTCATCAAATGCAGGAAGCTCAAACTAGGTAGTTTGATATCTTCTATCATTGATCTCTAATTGTCCAATTATCACCGTTTTATGCATCTGTCCGATTATCTCCAAATTAAGATTATATAGGCATGGGGAAAATGTGCACGTTACTTAGCCTCTGCATCGGACCCCTCTTACCCCGCATAGGCGGGATCCTCTTCAAATGCATTATAAATTAGAATCCTCTTACGAAATTTTCAACCCCTCTGCCCTAGTTTTTATGTCACCATTGGTAAATACACTCATAAATTCTATATATGAATGGTAGTATCAACTTTATATACGAATAGTAAACTAACATTCACATCACTATCAGATTGGAAGAGAAACTATCTAACTTGGAGACGGAAAGCCAAGTTCTTCGTCACAGACTGTTTCCATCGCACCCAATAAATTCCTCTCTGGACGTTCTAGATCAGTAGTCCAGGTAGTTTGCGGAAACCATACTAAAAATCATATCTCGATTTTAATAAATCTCATATTCTCTTCTTCGCATATGACAGAGGACAGATAGTGGTCATATTCTTGAACATACAAGGTTACCTGCGGTAATATATTTTCAATTCTGACTGAAAATTAATCGATTCATATTTTTTTCTGTCATTCAACTGTACACAATTTCTTGAAGTTCTTGATTTCTTCAGGATCTGCATAGCTCTTCCATGAACCAAAGGGAAGAAGCAGAAGATAAACCACAAAAGTCACTCAACGAGAAACAGCAGGAACACCAAGAATTGCTCATCCGCTGCATTTCACAACCTTTGGGTTTTGCTGGGAACAGACCAATCGCAGCCTGTGTAATATATAAGTGCCTGTTACACTGGCGATCCTTTGAAGTCGAGAGGACTAGTGTGTTTGATAGAATCATTCAGTCTATAGGTCATGCTATTGAGGTTTGTACTAAAAAAAACTCGTTTTCTGATCCTATTAGGAAAAAGAGAAGTTGTTCTCATGATCTATATCCATTCTTC
>CM016566.1:2148893-2443585 GCA_003412495.2 Echium plantagineum | reverse complement strand
AATTGATAATTAGAAAAGTTTACAAAAGTTTGAGTGGCTAGATGCAAAAAACGAAGGATAATCCATTCATCACAAAGTCGAGGGTCATTGGCATACATGCACCAATGTATATGGTAAAGTAAGACATTACGGCATATGCCATCCACATAATCACATGGAAGTTCTATATCACTTGTATACCAATACCGGTGTACCAGTCACACTTTGAACCATCAATTTAGTTGATCAAGATTTCTTACCAAATCTAGCCCTAGGGTATTACACTGTTACTCATTTTCCCTTACACCATGGACAGAACCGGGCACCCGCTGACCCACCGTGCACAGGCGGTCACTATTTCCGCCAGATAACTAGAAGAGTGGGTCGGGAAAATGGTACTGACGTACTATAAATATGCAGCAGCGAATATGGAATAAGGGGTACGATGTTTCAGTTTTGATCTTTTTTATACTGAGTTGCTGAGATTAGGGAGTAAGAGCGAAAGCAATTATGAGTAGCTTATATATCAAGTCTTTTTGGTTGATTGATTCTGAAAGGGAGGGATTCATGGAAAACAAAGATGTAATAGATCATAGTGCAGAAGAAAGTACGGATATATCCTCAAAACAATGAAGAGTGACGAGAAACATCAAAAATTGAGCCGAAAAATAATATCATAACCATCTTAACAACAATAAACATCAAAAAACTTTCTCAATTCAAGGTACAACGTAATAATTGTTTGGTCAAAACGTTGAGCGTTCTCATAAGCCATGTCCTATTCTACACTTTGATGGCAAACTTGCGCAATGGGAAGTACATTTCCTTCTTCTTTTCCCTCTCGGTCTTCAAGGAAGCCTGCACAATATATTAAAGGTCACTCACTAGTATGATTGAACTGGTTACAGATTATTCCATTGAGTTCGACAGTGAAAGCAGAAACATATTCTTATATAATTGTTGATTTATATTATAAGAGAAATTTACCTGGTGCTTCGTCAAACGCCTTCTGATAGCCCTGGTCTTCTTAGGACGGAGATCAAGTGGCAAGTACTTCTTGTTCTTGTATGCCTCCCTGAGTGCAGACTTCTGCTTCTGAGAAATAACAGTCAACACTTGTGCAATCGACAATCTCACCACCTTGCTGCATTATCAAAGTTATACTAAATCAAATACAGAACGAGGATCGGCCACAAAAGGTTAGCAACAAACTTAAGAAATACATGCTCGAATCCAGTCGCTTAACTCTAGAACAGATCAATGGAAATGGGCAAAGGAGGTGTTTAATAAGTACTTCATAGAAATACAATACTAATTTCCTCTCATTAGTTTGGAGATAGCTACTCGAACAAAAAGACACCGCAAAAGAAGACACCGAACAGTCTATGATTTCCATAAACATAATAATAGTAACTCCAAGACATATAGTACATCCTTCATAAAAATGATCAATTTGAAGATATTATACAACGAGACTAAATGCATACCATATCTATATTCTTCTCCATAATTGGTCATAGCAAAAAAATCAAGGTCATATACAACGTCAACATATCATATGCTTCAATTGTTTACCAAATATATCAAACAACTAAAATTAATATATAATCAAACATAGGTAAAAGCGTTAAAAAGTTACCAAATACATGGAACAAACATATTGCAGATATAATCCAAAAAATAAATATATAATCGCGCACAATTATTAACAATAAAATTAAACAAAAAAAGAGCGTACATTTTGGAGAGCTTGTTTGGTGCACCACCAGTGACCTTAGCAACACGGAGAAGTGCAAGCTCAGCTTTGAGATCCTTAAGCTGACTCAGCAAATCGGTCTTCGATTTGTTTCGAAGCTCATGAACCTTAATCCTTGCTGCATTTAATCAAATTCCGCACTTTAGTTTTCAATTTACTAATTCAGTGAAGTTACAAATTTAATATCCTTGAAATCATTCAAAAATAAATTAATGACAATAATATTAGAAACTGGACAATCTTTTTGGGACAAATACTTACCCATTGCTGATGCGCAAAATGTAGAGGGAGGCTGATTTGTGTAAGAGTGATTAGGGTTTTGAATTGTTGCAGGTATATATATTATAATCCTGGACACCTGGTCTAGTTCTGTTATGGGCCAAGATATTTGTTTGGGCTGGACTTGACACCTGGTTTAGTATTCTTATGGGCCAGAGAAGTATCTCACTATCTCGATTCTCGACTTAGTGGGCTGGAGTATACAATTTCAAATAGTAATAATTATATTATTATTATTAACATAAATCACGATAAGGCCATGGATTGTCAATTACACTTGACGTGACATTCTTTATATGACACACTTTTGACGTCGTTATACACATTTAGTCAGTTATACGCAAGACCATAAATGCAACGTTGCTTCCATTAACCTTGTTAACATGATTAGAAATAATATTGCATTCTCATATTTGAATCAGTCGAGTCATGCTCAGGGGGACCTCTTTTGGTCCGATCTCGCTCAGTGGAATAGACACTTATACAAATAAAATAATATTATATATGTTTTTAAAAATAAATTAATATAAAAAATTAACATTTTGTGTTTAAATTGCAATATATTTGAGTGTTTCGAACACTAATTTCAAAATATATAACATTTTGAACACTCACTTTATAATACTCATATCCGCCCATGTTCATGGTTGTATTTGTATAAGTATTTAATTTCTCTATAGGAATCAAGATCTATAGATTTATTCTTATGAAATTTATTTCAATAATTAATTATCTATCATGATGAGGTGTAACACAAAATGCAAATAAATGATAGAGAATCTACTCACACATTCAGGTTACATCTCTAATGGTTGTCAATATATCCAACTTAAATGGTTTTAAGAGAAAAAGGAACGATTTATTATTTATGTATCACGATAAGAAGTACTCCCTCCGTTTCTAAAAGATTGTCATATTTTGACTTTTGGTG
This sequence comes from Echium plantagineum, assembly GCA_003412495.2. Taxonomy (NCBI): domain Eukaryota; kingdom Viridiplantae; phylum Streptophyta; class Magnoliopsida; order Boraginales; family Boraginaceae; genus Echium; species Echium plantagineum. The sequence goes on along the minus strand of CM016566.1, from coordinate 2,440,640 downwards.
GTCAAGAGAACACGATTTAAAACATAAATATCTTTATTCTATATGCGAAAAAATTATAAAAAGTTAATATTTCAAAAATATATATTGAGACGAATCCAACAAGGTCTCATAAGACTATATTATTTCCTATGGTTTAATGAGAATTTATGATCAAATTTTGTAATGTTTGACTAACAAAAGTCAAAATGTGACAATTTTTTAGGGACGGATGGAGTAACGTATATATAATTCACCTAAAATTCAAAAAGATGCATGATCCACAATCTACTCATATATGTCACCTCAAATGGTTATCAATATATCACACAAATGGTTTCCTACAATTTAACAATTTTTTATATAAACAAATTAATAGCTTCTCATTTTCCCATATACATGCTCACAAAAAAGGCTTGGCCATGCATCAATCTTTTCACATACAAAAGAAGTAATTTCAAAGTCTCAAACATTTTTCCTAGATAGTTTATTATCATGGTATGTCTCTCTTTCTCTTTACAAGTTGTCACCTTGTCTTTTGTAAATGTTCCTAATTTTTTTTTTCCATTTTTCAGGATTCTAAAATGAGCAATTTCAAATATGAAGAGGTTGGTATATTGGTTATTTTCTTCATGAAAACTTTCTTCATCAATTCTTGATTTTCAAATTAATTGACCATTTTTTTCTTCTTCTTCTTCTTCAGAAAACCATAGTAAATTCGAGAAAAATGGAGCTTTTTACATGTAGATGGTTGCCTGAACATTGTGAACCAAAAGCTTTAATCTTCTTGTGTCATGGTTATGCAATGGAGTCCAGTATCTCAATGAGAGGTGTAATTTTAATATAAATTCAGAGTTTATTTTTCGGAATATAATGTAACAGTTCTTGATTTGTAACTAAAATGTTAAGGGAATGTTTATCGTTAATTTACAAATAAAAATAAAAATGTTAAGGGAATGTGTAATTCAATACCAAACGTATTGATTATTGATTGATAACACATTCCAAATGCATTTTACAGTAATCAATCTTTCATTGAAATTCCTTAAAAATTCCACCTTATCAATTTTACTCAATAAGTTGAAAAAATATAGTTTATTTTCGGTAAAACAGTTCCTAACAACCATTTAAATAAATATTCTCTTTTATTAATTTACATGTATATATCATATATCATTAAATGTGCTTTCAATTCTACAAATAGTATAATTGTTCTTACTCTAATTTAAATTCGAAATCATTCTGAAAAAAGAGACTTTGGAACGAAATAAATATTGGTTAATTAAAAATTTTACATTTACTAATTGTAGATATAATAAAATTAAATTTAAATGTCGTAGCACACTACCTGCTCGTCTTAATTCTTATCTACAAGTATCACATAAGATATAGAACTTACACATAACCTCCAAGTTCCCTCACGAGTAAGAATGTGTATTATCCGACTCTCCCTTTAAATGCATTATCAAGGCATGTCGATGCATATAATATTTTTAAGAATATGGTAATATTTGGGACAGGTACTGGAATGAGGCTATCAAAGGCTGGATTTGCAGTATATGGAATTGATTATGAAGGCCATGGAAAGTCAGCAGGGCTTCCTGGCTTTGTTCCCGTCTTTGCCGATCTTGTTAATGATTGTTGCGAACATTTCACCAAGATATCTGGTAACTCTTTTTCTCTATAACCTTCTCATTTACTATATTACGTTAAAACTGTGACATTTCCAACATATCATAAAATGTCGCTAAAAGTATGTATAACATACGAGAAAATTGTCGAAATAGTCCCCAATGGTGGGATCGAATTGCACTTTATTAGCACCCAATAATTACATGGTTGCATTTTAGTCCCCAAAAGTAGCCAAAAAGGTTGCACTTTAGTCCCCAGGTCATGTTTTCCAATAAAGTTGGGGTCAAAATACAATTGTTAACAATTATGGGGTCAAAACACGATTTTTTATTGTTGTTTTTCAATAAAGTCTACAATTATGGGTTAGCTAATGAACAAACTATAATATAAGTGGTTGCCGAAATAGTCTCCGATAGTGGGATCGAATTGTTAAAAATCGTGTTTAACCCAATAATTATTAAATATCTTGTTTTGACCTCAATTTTATTGAAAAACATGACCTGGGAACTAAAGTGCAACTTTTTGGCCATTTCCGAGGACTAAAATGCAACCGTGTAACAATTGGGCACTAAAGTGCAATTTGATCCCATTATCGAAGACTATTTCGGCAATTTTATCTATAACATGCAGAGTAAAATATAGTCCCGGTTTAATAACTACGTGGATGTTGAAATGTATGTGAAGAAGCGAAGGAAAACCAGAACAAGATGAGGATTTTGATGGGAGAATCAATGGGGGGAGCTGTTGCTCTTTTGTTACACAGAAAGAGGCCAAAATATTGGCATGGTTGCATTTTGGTTGCACCCATGGTTAAAGTATGTCGTTGCTTTTTTTTTTTTTTTTATATTCTTCTAAAATGAAAATGTACATAGTTTTGTAGATCGATAATTTGTTAGAAAGTCATATTAATTTCATACTTTTCATATATTATCTTTATGTCATTAAAACAAATATATATACGTATATATAGTTCTATAAATGCCTAAAACCACTTAGTATGGTATCACTAATAAAGTCAATTTGGCAAATTTAACAATTACTATAACTATAAAGTTTTTGTAAAAGAATTTTAAAAAATGATACCATGGGCACCCAAATGGTGGTGAGCATAGGTGAGCTAATGAGGTGAATGTTTTAAATATTTGTTTGTATAGAATTTTATTTGTTAAGATAATAAAGCTGAAATATAACTAAAATAGAATTTAAGTGTTCATCGAAAACATATTGAATATAGGGGTGTTACATTCAACCTAAATTGAGCTAGGTGAATACAAAATAGAACACAAACATGATTGATTTAGATTTTTTCATCTAGATTCGTCTCAATCCAAGCAGCCAGATAGCTTTACATTTTTCCTATAAAGAAAATCTTTCTAATTGATTTTTTTTTTTGAATTAATATAGATAGCAGATAGTATGAAGCCTCATCCAGCCGCAGTCAAGTTTTTGGATAAGCTTTCAACTATAGCTCCTACCTGGAAAATCATCCCAGTTCAAGATGTAGTTAATGCTGCATTCAGACGACCTGAAGTTAGAGAAGAGGTAATAAGTTTATTCTTGATTTATAAACATATATTTATCCTAAAATGAATTTAATTTATTTTTATTATTGAAAAATATGATGATTTTAATCTTATATTTGAATTGTTAGACTTCAATAATAAATTAAAAAAATAATGATGGATGTTGACTAATTAAACTATATGATAAACAGATTAGGAACAACAAGTACTGTTACAAAGGCAGGCCACGATTACAAACTGGCCAACAAATGTTAGCTATCAGCTTAGACTTGGAAAAGAGTCTTCACGAGGTCAGTAAACGAATATATAAATTTCTAATTAAAGTAGCAGTTAAAGTGATAATATTAAATAATATGTTTCCAACAATTGTTAAACATGAGATCTCCTAGTATAAGTGCTCGAGAATTAAGCCATCAGTCTTCGTATACCTTTCCATTGCAAAACTTATAAGACTCGACTATCTAAATTCAAAACTTAAAAAATTATATAGATCGGGGGGGGGGGGGGGGGGGGGGACATAAAGAATGACCTCTTCGGAGAACGTACAAAATATTCAGGTGTTCGATAACTGTCTTTCTTGGACAGGTGAAGTTGCCATTTATAGTGGTTCATGGAGAAGCGGACACAGTAACAGATCCAGATTGTAGCAAACTTCTATACGAAAAAGCTACAAGCCAAGACAAGACTATAAAGTTGTATCCTGGAATGTGGCACGATCTTCTCTACGGGGAATTAACAGAGAACATCGATATCGTGTTTTCGGACATAATCCGATGGCTAGAAGAAAGGCTTGCTACAGACAATGTAAGGAAGGAGAGGGGTCAAAAGCTTTCATATGATGAGCAGTATGATAAAGCTGATTCCAGCAGATTTTTATAGGGTAGGATGAGTTTTCTCATATGAATGTTCATGAGAAATATTTATTCGTTTTTGTGATTCTTAAAAAAGAAAAAAAGTTCGCATTTTGGTGATTCATTTTTGTTAGGCCCTTGTAACAAAAAATCTCACATAATTTGTAACATGCAATAAAAAAAACAATCATACATTGTGTGATTTTTTCTTCTTAGATGAGATCAATTTGACAGGCTTGTGAGTGGGGTGATATGAACTCAAGCCACTTACTTTAATTAAAAATTAACACAAGTATATATAGTCGCTAGTTTGATTGCTAAATTATTCGATTTAATATGAACAATATAACAAAAAAAAAACAGAGCAAAAAAAACTACGGCGAATGTAGGCAGCAAACAATTACTTTTCCAAAGATATCGAGTTTAAACAACTCCAAGAAGAAATCGAATCCAACCCTTTTCACAAACACCATTTAACTCCTTTGAATCCAATATATATCAATAAGTTAGCTTCTAGTGGTAATGATAATGATGCTTTGAATCAAGAACTAGAAGATGAAGATTCTAAACTCCTATTTGTCACAGAATCTTTATTTTATTGTAGTATACATCCATATAATCCTTTCCTTGTTTGGATGAGTATATTGCCTTTCTGACTTCATACAGTCTAGGATCAACACAACCTCCTAATTGTTCTTTGATTTATTGCCACAACATAAAAGCATCTGATGGATAGGCTAATCCTCCAGCCAATTCTTTAAACATTCCATTCAAAATCTAGGACACCAGGGTGGCATTAACTTTGCCCCATTTTTTGTAATCTGGATGATCAGCTGCTGGTTTCAAGAACTCCTTACTGATGAAGACAAGTTTGTCCTTAGCTTCAATAAATTTCTAAAATTGGGAGCCCCTTTTAAGAGGGGCCCTGTGCGGTTGCACCGGCCCGTAACACTATTGGCCGGGCCTGACTTCACGAGCACAAATGCACCTGCTCGGTTAGTTAGGTTTGGATCTCAACTAATTCTCCGTTGCTGTTTTATTTGAGTCGAGCGGTGGCCTAGTCTTAGACATCAAGTTTTTCCATTAACATTTCAGGTTTGGGCGTTAAAATAGGGGTAAAAATATAATTTTAAATACTTAAAGATGATTCCCATTTGGTGCTAAAATGAAACTCCACAACCCTAATTGGGTGAAGAAGAAAGGGAGTTTTGGAGGGAGGAGGTTGTGGAGTTTCATTTTGACACCAATTGGGCAAAAAACTTGACATGAGGGCTAAAGTGCAACCTTTTGGCCACTTTCGGGGACTAACGTGCAACCGTGTAACTATTGGGGATCAAAATACAATTCAGTCATACTATCGAGAACCATTTCAGCGATTTTCTCAGGATATAATAGTCAATGATCAGGGGCGAAACCACGATGAAAATAGAAGGGGGGCCAACTTTGAGAAGAATAAAATAGAGGGGGCCAAAATAAAGAAAAAATTGTTAAAGTATCAAAAAAAAGTTTGAAAATATGTTAAAAATGAAGCTTAGAGGGCTTGAACACTTGACCTCTACCTTTTAAATGAAAGACTTAACCATCTAAGCTACACTTCCATTTGGTTTACTTACACTTTTTATTATATATATCACAAAAATTTGAAAAATTACATATATAATTAACGATACCGAAAAATCTAGGGGGAGCCGGTGCCCACCCCACCCCCCTTAGGTCCGCCCCTGTCAATGATACCCTAGTTAATTTAGTATTATAAGATGAAACTCAATGACCTAGAGTATTCATACAATTAGAGTTAAGTGAAGTTTCAATTAGAGATAAAATGGTCACTTAGTCCCCTTTTAGCTAAGCAAACTAATTCACTGGCCTCTACACCAGCCTTTATCATTTATCCTTACGCCTGAACTAATCTCATTATTATAAAAAATCACTTGGACGACACTTGAAAATCCACTTAGACAACATCTTTCAATGCAAATAAATAGAGGGGACGACACCACACGGGAGTATCATCCAAGTGAAAAAATTTATTAGTTTTTTTTAAATATTATAATATTTTATCTGAATTATATATATGTTAGTTTCTTTTTTTTTTAAATTTTCTATATGCATGTATGTACTTCCCAGTTTCCACAGCTGTACCCTCTTCAACTTCCTTTTTAGTTTTTCCCAACGCAAATGCCATTAGCCAAACTATTTAATTAATGTGCCGTACATAGTACTAATAAAGTTTTAACAAAAACTTTAAGGCTTTTTTTCCTATAGGCCCCTCAACTATGACTATCTTTTCAAATCGAACCCTAATACTATTTTGCTTTCAAATAGACTCTCGAGTTGATTTTTCAGCATAAAAATTAACCAGGGTTACAATTTGAAGGCCAATTTAGGCAAACTATATTAAATATTACACAACCTCCTCTCACGTGGTACAACTAACATTAAATGCCCACCTACCTTGTTAGTTCATTCCCCGCCCTTTTGTCTTTCTGTCAATAAAGTTCCCAAAACAAAGTTTTGAACCTTACAACTTCTCGAAAAAACTCCTCAGGATCCATTGGTTTAGGGGCCTTTCGTTCAGATTGTTGGAATTATGAGATGTTTGACACGTCATAATTAGTGCCCATTGAACAATTTGATTGTTCGAAGTGATTACTTATTTAAGGTTAAGTTCATACGTATATTATTTGTTTGACAATAATATACGAGCTGGGAATGAATTCGAAATACATTAGGGGTCTTGATGGTTTTACTAGGACCCGCTCATGATTTATATGATAGTAAAATACTTGTCAATATTTTATTAACATATGGCTAATGTTATTTCGATCCTAGAAGGTCACACACAAACAATGCGCTTGATTTTCAATACGATTGAAACTTCCGGGTTAAAAGTGTAAACGTCAAAGAATAAAGGGGAGGAAATTCCAAAGTGGAATTTCCACCCCATTAACCGTCCAAAATGATGCATAAGAATGCATTTGACTTTTTGAATTCAAATGCACTAATGCTAGTCTTGAATGGGAGCTTGAAAAAGGGGGAGGTTACATATGGATGTTAATGTGATTAACACCATATTAAGACCACATTTGATGACAATGTTGATCATCCTTTTTGCACACTTTGTAAGACAAGAAAAAAAAGCAAAAAAAAAATACTCCCTCCTTCCTCTAGTTTTTGGCCGAAAATATACACACAAACCAAGAGAAGAAATCGTTTTTCTCTTGGTTCATTCTTGACATATACGCTTCAAGCTCTAGTTGCTTCAAGGGAGGAATCAATCACGCATTGGTGTGGACTAACTAGAGAGAGGAACGGACGTTGCTCTTCCGCTACGCACTCGATCACGCTTCAAGAGGTATACTCGAAACTCGTAGTTAAATGTGAATTTAGAACTTTGTATTCGATCGTTTATACGTTTTTGTATAATTTGATATGCAAAACATGTATTAAATCCCAACAGTGGCATCATGAGCCCGGTACATATGTTCTAATTCACTTTAAATGTCTTGAAATTTGATTTCATGAATTATAATATCATATGTGTATGTTTTGATATCATCAATTGAGGTTGTTGTGCATTATGTGTATTGTGCAATTATGTAATTGTTAAGGCCTGTAAATATTTTTCTAAAATTCTGTAAAAATATGTTTCGAACAGTAGACAAAATTTCGAGACCACTGTAATTTTTCTGGAATTGTTTCGATTTTTTAAGTGCTCGAAATAAATGTTTATTGAAACAGCCATATGTTCATCCGAACGGATTTGATATACCTTTCGTTTGAACAGTTTTAAGTGCTGTATATATTTTTATAGAATTCTGGAAAAATATTATTCAAACAGTACATTGAATTTTGAGTTCACTGTAATTTTTCTGGAATTGTTTCGATTTGTTAAGTGCTCGAAATAAATGTTTGAAACAGCCATATGTTCATTCGAACGGATTTGATATACCCTTCGTTTGAACAGTTTTAAAGGCTGTATATATTTTTATAAAATTCTGGAAAAATATAAATAAAATATTAGAGTCAATTTCGAGTTTACTGAAATTTTTCTGGAATTTTTTGGATTTCTTAAGTGCTCGAAATTGACATTTGAACAGTCATATGTTCACCCGAACGGATTTGATATACCATTCGGTTGAACAGTGTTTTAACGGCTGTATATATTTTTCTAAAATTCTGAAAAAATATAAATCAAATACTAGAATGATTTTCGAGTCTACTGTAATTTTTCTGGATTTATTTGGATTTATTAAGTGCTCGAAAATGATTTTTGAATAGCCATGTGTTCATCCGAAAAGTTCGGAACACTATTCGGATGAACAGTGTTTTCGGATGAACAGTGATTCCGATTTCACTGTTCACGAAACACTGTTCACGACTGTTCACATAATTAAAATGGTCCTAAAATTGTTTTGGATTTTGTTTTATTAATTATTGTGAATATTTTGGCTATTCTAATATTTTGACTTTTGATTGTCAGAAGAAAATTAATTAAATTATTATAACTTGTATGATAATTTGATTAGATTTTAATGTTAAAATATTTTAATTAATAGCACTAATATGATTAGTTGTTAATTTTATTTATATTGGTTATAAATAATATTAAATGCTTATTAATTAAAATTAAAGGCCTTAATTAATTATGTAAAACCTATGAGTTATTGATTTGGTTGTTACATTTGATGTACAATTTATTACATATATGTGTTATAATTGTGTGTACCTTATTTGACATCCTTACATGTTTTAATTGACTTAATTCATGTATTATATATATTTTGATATATTGGATGTTTTATTTTCATTGTGAATGAATGTTGGGATAAGTGATATGATCTGGTTTTTGAAATACAGTCTGCGTACTGTCTTTTATATGACGACTTGTGTCAAAAAGAAATATAGCCTGCGTGCTATTTTATGACGACTTGTGTCACTTTTATTTTATTATTTATTACATTGACCTGCGTGTCAATTATTTATCACCACGTGTGATTGTAATCAATAGAAGACGAAGCCACCGAAGGAACTGAAGGAGGACTGAAGACTTAGTTTAGAATTAAGTCTAGTTTTCTTTTCGGTTTTTAGATCATATCACTAATCCCATTTATTTGCGTTATAATTCTTAATTTTCATGCTCATATGATATATATTCTTGCTTGAGTGAATGTATATATGCATGTATGATCATGATTATATATTTATAACTAATCCTACCTTAAGTCAAGTAATTTGCCATACCTGACCCTAAAGTCGGAATAAGACATACGTATGCATGGACCTGCCAGATTGGCAGACATGACATGTCCTATGACTTGATCCCGATGGAATAATCGAATGATTTCCGATTCAGAATCGGGCTTCAATTGTTCATTCTGACTTTCGTCAGTAGGCTCAGGTTACTTGAACAGTGATTCCCATAATCAGATTTGGGCCTGTTGGCAAAAGTTGTCACCAATGCAATCTTGTAAGATTTTTGGTGACACCGAGAATTATGCCCGGCATAAATGGTGATCATTCACCTACTCACATGATTGGTAGTCGAAATGTTGCGTGCTGCCGTTCGATTATTAATTATCTGAGTTCTCGGATACATTGTGTATTTTAGTAGGATTATGAACACATTGTATGAGTTCAAATATTTTGATATTTTGAATTATCACTATGACATGCTTATCTGAGTTATTCATTCGCTTTTTACCGCTGTAGTTATCATGTCTACGAACGATAAAAACTCTAAGTCTCTCCGCTCCGCTTTGGAGAAATGCAAACTTAATGGTGCTAATTTCCATGACTGGGCTCGCAACTTGAGAATTATTCTCAAGTTTGAGAGAACAGATTATGTGCTCACCACCAAACTTCCTGAGGTCGTTCCCACCGATGAGAATGAGTATTATGTCTATGAACAGCACATGAATGATGCTACAGATGTCCAGTGCTTAATGTTGGCCAACATGGAATCGAATCTTCAGATTCAATTCGAAGAGGTCAACGCTTACGATATGTACCGCCAGCTGGAAAATTTGTTCCAGCGGGAGGCACGCAATGAGAGATACGATACTGTTTGTGCTCTTGTTGACTGTAAGCTAGGCAATGGACAGCCAGCAAGTCCCCATGTCATCAAGATGATAGGGCTGGTCGAAAGACTGGCCTCATTGGGGGCACCCGTCTCTAAGGAGATGTCTGTGGATATCATTCTTAGGTCGCTGCCTGATTCCTTCAGTGGTTTTGTGTTGAACTTTAACATGCACCAATATGACAAGACGTTGTCTGAGCTGCATGGTATGATCAACAATGCTGAACAAAACATTAAGAAGGCAAAAGGCACTTCTTCCTCTGTTCTGACCATTCAGAACAAGAAACAGTTCAAGAGGAAGAAAGGTGCCAAAGGCAAGACTAAGGTTGCCCCCCGTGCAACAGCTCCTACTCAAAAGGCATCCAAGAAGGATGCCAAAAGGGAAGACAAGTGTCATTATTGCGGAATAATTGGCCATTGGAAGAGAAACTGCAAGAAGTACCTGGCAGACAAGAAGAGTGGTTTGACCACTACTACTCCGCCAACAGGTATTCATGTTATAACTGATTTACCTTCTGATTCTAATTCTTGGGTGTTAGACACTGGATGTGGTACTCATATTTGTCGAAATATGCAGCACCTGCAGAATAGAAGGAAGCTCACAAGGGATGAAGTGGACCTACGAGTAGGCAATGGTGCAAAAGTTGTAGCTCTTGATGTAGGAACACTGTCTTTAAATTTACCATCTGGATATTGTATTGTTTTGAATAATGTATTCTATGTTCCTACTTTATGTAGGAACATTATATCAATTTCCTTATTAAATTTGGATGGTTTTTCCGTTACTATTGATAAAAGTGGTTGTTTTATCTCTAAAAATGGAAATGTTTATTGTACTGCATCCCTGCAGAGTGGTCTCTATATCTTGGAAACAAGTGTAGAAACTTATAACATCAGTATGAAAAGGAACAAGCCCAATGACTTGAACCCGACATACTTATGGCATTGCAGACTCGGTCATATAAGTGACAAACGCATTAAAGAGCTCCATGACAATGGAATTCTTACGTCATCTGGTTTTGAATCTTATGACAAATGCGAGTCATGTCTTTTAGGAAAGATGACCAAGTCACCTTTCACTGGTACGAGTGAAAGGGCAAGTGATTTATTGGGAATCATACATACTGATATATGTGGCCCAATGAACACGCCCGCTAGAGGAGGTTTTCCATACTTCATTACCTTCACCGATGACTTCAGCAGATATGGTTACGTATATCTGTTGAAACATAAGAGTGAAGCCTTTGAAAAGTTCAAAGAATTTCAGAAAGAAGTAGAAAACCAACTCGGCAGGACAATCAAGATTCTTCGCTCCGACAGGGGAGGAGAATACTTGAGCCATGACTTCTTGCAATACCTAAGAGAATGTGGTATTGTATCACAACTCACACCTGCTGGTACACCACAACACAATGGTGTCTCCGAAAGGAGAAATCGAACCTTATTAGATATGGTTCGATCAATGATGAGCACATCAGAACTCCCAACTAGTTTTTGGGGTTATGCATTGGAAACTGCCGCTTCCACACTAAACAAATGTCCAACCAAATCAGCACCTAAGACCCCACATGAGATGTGGTTTGGGACTCTTCCCAAACTAGGGTACTTGAGGATTTGGGGATCCGAGGCCTATGTTAAGAAAGTTAACAAAGATAAGCTTGGACCTAAATCCGACAAGTGTTACTTCATTGGTTATCCTAAGGAAACCAAGGGATATTACTTTTATCTCAAACCCGAAAATAAGATTTTCGTGGCTCGTAATGGAACTTTCCTTGAGAAAGAATACATTACAAAGAGATATAAGAGTAATGAGACTCTTGAAATTGTTCAAGAGGGTGATGTAGCAGGTACTAGTACCTTAGCTGAATCACCTCAGGAGGTGGACCCTTCTTATGAAGAAGAGGTTCAACTCGATCCACGGAAAACCGTAGACGAGCCTGCTGATACTCAAAACATCCCTCGGAGATCCGAAAGGTCCCGTCAGGAACCCGATAGATGGTATGGGGAATTTTTCCTGATTGAAAGCGGGGAACCCTCAACTTATGAGGAAGCCATGAAACAACCTGATGCTGATGAATGGCTCCTAGCCATGCAATCCGAGATGGAATCAATGTACCATAATAAAGTATGGACATTGATTGATTTGCCGAGGGGTGATAGACCCATCGAATGCAAATGGGTATTTAAACGAAAGCTTGATAAAGATGGAAATGTCCATGTTTATAAGGCTCGACTTGTGGCTAAAGGTTTCAAACAGATTCATGGTATCGACTATGATGAAACTTTTTCTCCAGTCGTTAAGTTTAAATCCATTCGGATTATCTTAGCCATTGCCGCATACTACGATTATGAAATTTGGCAAATGGATGTGAAGACAGCTTTCCTTAACGGGAAACTAGAAGAGGATGTGTACATGACACAACCTCCTGGATTCACAAGCTCGAAAGAGCCTAAGAAAGTATGCAAACTTCAAAGATCTATTTATGGTCTGAAGCAAGCATCTAGGAGTTGGAATCTTCGCTTCAATGAATCAATCAAAGAGTTTGGATTCATTCGATGTGAAGAAGATTCTTGTGTATACAAGAAGGTTAGTGGGAGCAACATTGCATTTGTCGTGCTATATGTAGACGACATTCTTCTCATAGGAAACAACATACCCATGCTTGAATCAGTCAAGGCATGGTTGTGCAAATGTTTCTCTATGAAAGACCTAGGAGAGGCTCAGTACATTCTTGGAATTAAGATCCATAGGGAACGATCTAAGAGACTCATTGGACTGAGTCAAAACACTTATATTGATAAGGTATTACTTAGATTCCATATGGAAAATTCCAAGAAAGGTAATCTCCCTATGAGACATGGCATTTCTATTAGTCGTGCTGACAGTCCCACAGACAGCATCGAAATAGAGAAGATGAACAAGATCCCTTATGCCTCAGCCATAGGATCTATCATGTATGCCATGCTTTGTACACGACCTGACGTTTCTTACGCTTTGAGTGTAACAAGTCGTTATCAATCGTGTCCAGGACAAGAGCACTGGAAGGCCGTAAAGGCCGTTCTTAAGTATTTGAGAAATACTAAAGACATGTGTCTTGTCTATGGGGGAGATAAAGAGTTACAGGTTGTAGGCTACACCGATGCGAGCTTTCAAACCGACAAAGATGATTCTAGATCTCAGTCTGGTTATGTGTTTTGCATCAATGGTGGCGCAGTGTCTTGGTGCAGTAGCAAGCAAGGCACTGTGGCTGATTCTACGACAGAGGCAGAATATGTTGCAGCATCTGAAGCTGCAAAGGAAGCATGCTGGATCAAGAAGTTTGTGAGTGAGCTTGGTGTTGTACCTAGCATTGACGAGCCAGTAGTGTTATACTGTGATAACACTGGTGCAATTGCTCAAGCCAAGGAACCAAGATCACATCACCGCTCCAAGCATGTGCTCAGAAAGTATCACATCATTCGTGACATCACGGAACGAGGCGATGTGAGTGTATGCAAGATACATACAGACGATAACCTGGCCGACCCATTGACCAAACCTTTGGCTCAGAGCAAACATGACAAGCACGTATCTGGTGCAGGACTTAGATATATGCTTGAATGACGTTAGGTTTAGTGGGAGCTGTATTGTCTGTATTTTGTCATAGTTTAGTCCTGATAAGATTATGTTGAATAATTGATTCAAATATATGTATGTTTATTTTCAGTTTTACTATCTTTCATACATATATCTTTATTTTGATTCCATTGTTATCCATGGCTTCTAGAGAGGTCTTTGGGGTTGAGGATCCCAAATGAGAAACCCTCTACTAAGCCTAGAAGCAAGGGGATAACTTATCTCTGATCAAATGTTCACTGACTGGAATCGAACATTGTAATGATCAGCATGCACATGATTGTCTTGGTCACGTTTCTTAGACAAGAAAGGGAGTAAGTGTACTCTAGTCATGTACATGGGTATATATCTTGGAACTAGTCCAAGCTATGATACTGGATTCGACCGCCATGAGAACTTAGAAGATGACATATCTGTGTCCTAAGTGTTTCTCATCGAACTTATGTTAAATGGTGATTCTTAGACCTGTATGGCAGGAATGCGTTAGCATGAGACTTGCGTGTCTTGACTATGTAAATCGTCTCCTGTAGAAGGGAGGCTATAAAGGCATATGTTGGGCATACTTGGAACATGTTGGTACATTGGTTGTACATCAGAGGGGATTCGCACAAATCGGTTATGTCGATTGATTCATAAAATCTCGGTAGATTAATGGTGATTAAGATGGCCATCTCCAGTAGCAGTACTGGGTATCACATTAATTCTATGTATCCGAGACAGTACAGGTGCAAGAGTATGGTGACACATATCTTACCATAGCTTGACTGTGAGAATCGCGATGCGAAAGAATCACTTCACAAGTAATCGTCCAAGGGCAAGTGGGAGTGTTGGAATTATGAGATGTTTGACACGTCATAATTAGTGCCCATTGAACAATTTGATTGTTCGAAGTGATTACTTATTTAAGGTTAAGTTCATACGTATATTATTTGTTTGACAATAATATACGAGCTGGGAATGAATTCGAAATACATTAGGGGTCTTGATGGTTTTACTAGGACCCGCTCATGATTTATATGATAGTAAAATACTTGTCGATATTTTATTAACATATGGCTAATGTTATTTCGATCCTAGAAGGTCACACACAAACAATGCGCTTGATTTTCAATACGATTGAAACTTCCGGGTTAAAAGTGTAAACGTCAAAGAATAAAGGGGAGGAAATTCCAAAGTGGAATTTCCACCCCATTAACCGTCCAAAATGATGCATAAGAATGCATTTGACTTTTTGAATTCAAATGCACTAATGCTAGTCTTGAATGGGAGCTTGAAAAAGGGGGAGGTTACATATGGATGTTAATGTGATTAACACCATATTAAGACCACATTTGATGACAATGTTGATCATCCTTTTTGCACACTTTGTAAGACAAGAAAAAAAAGCAAAAAAAAAATACTCCCTCCTTCCTCTAGTTTTTGGCCGAAAATATACACACAAACCAAGAGAAGAAATCGTTTTTCTCTTGGTTCATTCTTGACATATACGCTTCAAGCTCTAGTTGCTTCAAGGGAGGAATCAATCACGCATTGGTGTGGACTAACTAGAGAGAGGAACGGACGTTGCTCTTCCGCTACGCACTCGATCACGCTTCAAGAGGTATACTCGAAACTCGTAGTTAAATGTGAATTTAGAACTTTGTATTCGATCGTTTATACGTTTTTGTATAATTTGATATGCAAAACATGTATAAAATCCCAACACAGATTCCATTAGTTCAGGGGTCATTAGTTCAGGATCCATTAGTTCAGGGGCCAAACACTGTTTCTCATCCCATTTCATTACACCCTCCTAAAACACTTCATTTCATATCATAAACAGCATAACAACTCAGTCAAAACACCAAACACGTTATTTCGTCAACATCATAACAACTCATTCAAAACACAAAACACTACATCAACCCACTACCAGATTTCATTCTACAAGTGCTTTGTACACCAACCGAAAAATCGAAAACAAACAACAACAAGAAGAATGTCAGACTAATCACATTACCCTGCATCAACTCACTACCAGATTTTACACCCACCAAGCCGATCTGCAAATGTTATGAATCTTCTTCAAGGATTCGTCTTTGTGAAGCTTACCCACTTAATCGCGTTTCTCCAGGCTTCGTCAATTGCCATCTTTAAGTTTTGCAATTTCTTGTTTGTGGAATTAGGGTTCATCAACTATTTTGGGGGAAACAATGAGAATTGGATTGGTTTTAGCTTTTATAGTACTACTTCTTTTATGCAAGCGTGAACTACCAAAATTACCCTCTCTCTTAAACATACATACACATGAATTGGCCTTCAAATTGTAACCCTGGTTAACTTTTATGCTGAAAAACCAACTCGAGGGTCTATTTGAAAGCAAAATAGTATCAGGGTTCGATTTGAAAAGATAGTCATAGTTGAGGGGCCTATAGAAAAAAAAGCCAAACTTTAAAAACTTCTTTCTCTATTACCCCTCATCTATTGTATACTTTTCAATTCATCTCTTAATACTTCTATATAATTTATAGATGATCTCATTATAATACTCTATTATCTCAATTTAATTGATTATCTAACAAGAACTTCTTATTTCTTTATAATATACCGTTTGCTTTAACAATGCAAACTTCTTGCATTGGAGTTAAGAAAATTCTATCACGTCTCTTGGTAGCCCTTATATTTTTATTTTATTGATTAATATTTGTTTCACTCATTGAAATAGTGAAGTCAATTAATGAAATACTTTTGAGCTACATGATCAAGAAAACATATTTGAAGGACCATATTTTTTTCCTTAAATGTTCATACAATTATATACTTCCTCTGTTCCAAAATAGTTGTCGTACTAGCACTATTTGTTTGTTCCAAAATAGTTGTGGTTTTAACATTGAAAATTGTAATTTTGCATTCTCAATGAACTTTTTGACTACTTTTTTCTCTTGAAATTAGCAACCAACCAATGATATAGTTCAAGATAATTATATTTATACTTTTACAATATACTTTTTAACTACTTTTAATTTTTTATTAATCTATGTGTAAATAACTAGACGTCAACTATTTTGGAATCGAAGCACAACTATTTTGGAACCGAAGTAGTATTTTATTGAATTGAGAGGTTCAAAAGGTGGAGCTGGAGAAAGGGAAAAAAATCAACTATTTATTTATCAAACTTTACAGAAAATAAAAAGCAAGAGATATATGAAAAATAATAGAACCACGACCCAAATTAAAAGGACAATAATATTAGGGCTAAATAGAAAAGATTGTAATAGTTGAGGGGCAATAGAAACATAAGCCAAACATTAAACAACCACTTTCTAAAACAAAACAAACGTCGTGGTTCAACTTTCTGAATTTGTTCAGAATAATAGTCAACCTTCCTCCTTTGACTAAGTCAACAAACGCATTCTCTCTTTTCTTCTTCTTCTTCATTCAGTCAACCAAACACACCCTATTCATCCCCAAATCAAACCGATCCAACACAAATGATTAAACTAGTTGTTGTTTAATTACAGTTTTGAGTTAATTACTCATATTATATAGATACTATTTTAAGTGATTATTTAAAGTTTATGTACTGCTTTTTTAGGAATTGACTAAAGTTGATGCTCAAAACCTTGAATTTGATAGTTGTTGTCTAATAATCGTTTTGAGTTAATTAGTTTTTTTATATACATACTATTTTAAGTAAAAAAAATTGGAATTTGGAGTTTATTTCTGTTTTAAAAAAATTGAGTGGTATTGATACTCAAAATTCTGGCTTTTATCAGCTGGTGTTTAATGAGTGGTTTGAGATAATTAATTGTAACATATAAAGATGCTATGTTTAAGTGAATATTTGGAATTTGGAGTTTATTTACTGTTTTTTTAAGAACTAAGTTTATTGGCGTTTCACGTTTGGCTGTAACATCAAAATTTTCAAGTCAATATTCGAGTTTAACCGATTTAATTCATGCTCAAAACCCTAGTTTTTTTCCTTAGCTGTTGTCTAATGAGTGTTTTGAGTTGATTAATTGTAGTAGAAAGCTACTACTCTTTAAAGTAAATATTTGGAATTAGGAGTTTATATACTATTTTGTTTAAATTGAGTGAAAATGATGGTATCTCGAGGTTTGTTTGGTTGGTCTCCGCCGCATGTACAGCCGCTAACACCTGTATCGGAGGTGTCGGAGCCACCAGAGTCTCCGTCTCCCTACTTAGACATGAATGGTGAGTCATTGCAGGTCGACGTTGAGGAGGATGTGGAAGAAGAGGGGGAGGAGGAGATGGAACCGCCGCCTGCTGCGGTGCCGTTCTCGGGACTATTTGCTTGTGCCGATAGGCTTGATTGGGTGTTGATGTTTGTGGGATCGGCTGCAGCGTTTGCTCATGGAACTGCGCTCGTGATTTACTTGCATTACTTTGGGAAGATCATACAGCTGCTTAGCCTTGGTTCGGAAACTCAACCTCCTGATCAGCTATTCGATAAGTTTGTTGAAGTATGTGCTTGAAAGAATGGTTGTATTGTGTGTTGTCTTAGCAAAGCTTGCCAATTGATTTAGCTTTTGCTTTGATATTTGACGGTTTTATTGTGTTTTTGGAGTTCTAATCATTGAGGTTTTATGTTATGGGTAGGGGCATTTGTATCTTCCAATTAAGTACATTTTGCTAAATTGGATATCTAAACTTTAAGTTTTGACAAAATATGTGCTAGTTAGATGATTTGATTGAGTTACTACTTACTACATATACAATTTTTCGTATGCTGGCAGATTTGCATTTTTTAACGTGTTTATCTTGATACTCGAATGGAAAGTTTAGGGGTGTTTATCTAGTTACAACTGTTCATTGTTCTTAGTATGCTTGGATCTTTTCTGTTCCCATTATATTTTCCTGTTGATGCGACTGCTTTTTTTTAAGTTTAGAATGGTGCTTTTTTAGTGATTAGGTTAATTTTGTGGTTATCTGGTTTATATACTAATTGACATATGTATAAAGATTGTGTCTTGGAAAGCATATCGAGTGTTTACTTTATGCATATATGGAGGGAAAATGATACGGGATAATTCTTGTTTTATGAATTGTTCCCATTTTGTGGTTTTGAGTCTTACTGGAACACTATATTCCATGTTCTAGTTGATTTTGTATGACTTACGGAAGAGCATGGTTTGGCAGTGAAGTTGTTTCATAAACTCATGCACTTAGCTTGAATGCAAAATTTCTTAATTGTGAGATATTTTTATTAATGTGAGGGCATGCACATTACTTACAATTGGACACATTGATTTTCTCTGTGAGGGAGTTATGAGTCACGCCCACAGTGGTCATACTCTAATAATTTTAGATCTAAAAACAGGTAGGTAAAGAATAAAAGGTTAAGGAGCAAACCGAGGTAGATCAAAGACAATAAATTCATTGAGTTCATCGACCTGATTTGGTTTCTCAAGATAAACTTTCACTAGCATATACTCTTTGCAGTCACGGCTCTTGTAGTTTTAGTGTCCTTAATCTTGTTATGTCTCTTAAAATTACTCCTTGATTAAAGTTTGCATTTTTGTTCAAATAAATTTTAATGTGGGAAGTCATGCCATCAGTTAACTTCATATTCTACCTATATGCAGCGTGCATTGACTATTGTGTATATAGCTGCTGGAGTTTCCATAGCCGGATGGATTGGTAAGTCTATTCATGAAGTGTTCACACTTATTTGTTAATCACTCTTTCTTAGGTATTGTTGATGTTATGTGACAGAGGTATCGTGTTGGATACTTACGGGAGAAAGGCAGACAGCTGTGATCAGGTCAAGATATGTGCAAGTGCTACTTAATCAGGATATGAGTTTCTTTGATACTTATGGCAATAATGGAGACATAGTGAGTCAGGTTCTGAGTGACGTGTTGCTCATACAATCTGCTCTAAGTGAAAAAGTAGGTCCTATAATTCTAGATTCATTTACCTACTCATACCAATTCATTGACTCCTTGTGAGGTTCCATAATATGCTATCTTACACGATGTGATAGGTTGGGAACTATATTCACAACATGGCCACCTTTTTAAGTGGTATTGTACTTGGATTTGTCAATTGCTGGGAGATTGCCATCTTAACCTTATTAACTGGTCCATTCATTGTTGCTGCTGGAGGAATTTCAAATATCTTCCTCCATAGGCTTGCTGAGAATATCCAAGATGCTTATGCTGAAGCTGCAAGTATTGCTGAACAGGTAGAGTTGTAGTCTTTCTTATTCTTTCTCAGGTCTTCCATAAAGTTATGATTTAATTCAGTTCTATTGATTCCTGTGAAATCTGATCTTTGAGTAATAAAATACCTCATTTGGACATTTTGAGTTTGTTAATTATCGACTTTTGGTCTTGCACATGATCAGAGGTTTTAGTGCCCCTAAGTGTCTGATAGTTAATTGTGTCTTAAATTGTCACTCAGTGATCACCCTGGTCTACTTTTTATTGCTCCCTATATCCCGTGTATATTGTCTAGATTGAGTTTCAATTGTTAAAATTAACAAACTTCATAACTTTCATTGACACACATAACTTCATTTGAATCAAAGTTATCTTGCAACCTGTATACAACATATAAAAATAATCGAGTTAGAAATTTGAAAAGTCAACCATCAAAAGTAAAAACTGGACAATCTTCATGGGATTATTGTGTTCCTGTTATTCTATATATAACATTTTGGATTATAGTATTTTATGCTTGTTGACATAATCAGTTGACAAAGTTGATCCTTTACCATGTACAGACTTACTTGACTAACTCTTTTTACTATGCGGTGTGACTGACGAACTAGCTGTTGTATATAGAAGAATTATATTTCAAAAACTAGTAAAACTAAAACAAGCCTAGCCTTATCCCACTAGGTGCATATATTTGAAAATCCAATAGCAAATAAAGAACAGATTGGGAAGGTTACACTTGCAGTTCATAATGGTGTACCAGGTCCTACATAGCAAAAGCAGGCTATTACCGGTTTGTTTTGTAACCCTGCTGTTATCATCTTATAAAAAGTACAGTGGTTTGTGTCTGACAATTTTTTGCCTCTCTGATGTCGTCATCTTGCAACTTTTTTTGAGGAGGTCAAAAAATAATTTCTACCCTTCATCTTCTGCAGGCGATCTCATATATTAGAACTTTGAGTTCATTTACAAATGAGACATTGGCTAAATATTCTTATGCAACATCACTTCAAGCTACTTTAAGATATGGAATATTAATTAGTCTTGTCCAAGGACTTGGGCTTGGTTTCACTTATGGGCTCGCAATATGTTCCTGTGCCTTGCAACTTTGGTTTGGGAGGTTTCTAGTCACACATAAAAGAGCTAATGGTGGTGAAATCATAGCAGCATTGTTCGCTGTGATACTAAGTGGCCTGTAGGCATCTTAATCTTGCCTATTATTGTTAAATATTATATACATATTTGATGGATATACTTAGCTTTTCCTCTTCTGTTTTATAGTGGAATAAATCAAGCAGCGACGAACTTCTATTCGTTTGAGCAAGGAAGAATTGCTGCTTATAGGCTTTTTGAGATGATTAGTCGCTCATCTTCAAGTGTTAATCAAGAAGGATCCACCCTTGCAACAGTTCAAGGGAATATAGAATTTCGTAATGTCTATTTCAGTTATCTCTCTCGCCCAGAAATTCCTATTTTGAGTGGATTTTACCTTTCAGTTCCTGCCAAGAAAACAGTGGCTCTTGTTGGGAGAAATGGGTCAGGTAAAAGCAGTATCATTCCACTCATGGAACGATTTTATGATCCTACCTTAGGTACTTGCTGCCGATCATCAAATACTCATTTGCTCATTAGGATTCATTTTATTTCTATCAGTTTTTAATTTCTTAGTGTTATAGGAGAGGTGCTTTTGGATGGAGAGAACATAAAAAACCTTAAATTGGAGTGGTTGAGAAGCCAAATAGGTCTCGTCACGCAGGAACCAGCTTTGCTTAGTTTGAGTATTAGAGATAATATTGCTTATGGGAGGGATGTCACTCAAGACCAGATTGAAGAAGCTGCTAAGGTAGCTCATGCACATACATTCATCAGCTCGTTAGAGAAAGGATATGCTACACAGGTATAATTGCTAGAAAGTAATTGAGTTCACTACCTTCGGGTGCTGTTACATTATTTTTGGTTTCATTCGCTTCTTTTAAATTTATATTTCTATCACTTACGTAGTCTTTTTAATGGGCAGGTGGGTAGAGCTGGGTTAGCATTAACTGAAGAACAAAAGATAAAGCTTTCTGTTGCTAGAGCTGTTCTTTTGAACCCATCAATATTGCTGCTTGATGAAGTTACTGGAGGACTTGATTTTGAGGCTGAAAGATCTGTCCAGGAAGCTCTAGACCTCCTCATGTTGGGTCGTTCAACTATTATAATAGCTAGACGGCTCAGTCTCATTAGGAATGCTGACTACATTGCTGTGATGGAGGAAGGTCAGCTTGTTGAAATGGGTACTCATGATGAGTTGATTACTTTGGGCGGCCTCTACGCAGAGCTTGTCAAAAGTGAGGAAGCTGCAAAACTTCCTCGCAGGTTAGCATACTGAGTAACTAATAGTTTCGTAGAACTAGATGATGTAGGGGTAAAAGTGATTAAGTTTGTTCCATCCCTTGTTATATAAGAAATCATGTTTAGAGTTGCTATATTTTGTTTGCGCAGAAAACAAGAGCCAAATGAGAAATATGCATGTGATCTTCCCCACTCGCCATTGTATTTCTAAAGTAATATGCTTTTTCAGGATGCCGATGAAAAACTACAAAGGGATCGCTACTTTCCAAGTAGAAAATGATTCCTCCGCCGATAACAGCTTCCAAGAACCATCATCTCCTAAATTTTCCAAGTCACCATCACTACAGAGAATTTCTGCCATCCATGCTTTTCATCCTGCCGAAACGGAACCGATCTCTCAAGAATCTCCCAAGCTTCAAAGTCCTCCATCAGAGAAAATGATGGAAAATGGTGCACCCCTGGATGGATCAGATAAAGAGCCTTCAATAAGAAGGCAAGATAGTTTTGAGAAGAGGTTGCCAGAATTACCAAGGCTTCATGTTCAGACTGAGCATGGACAGACAGATCCCTCTTATCCGGAATCCCCTGTCTCGCCACTTCTGACGTCTGATCCTGAGCATGAGCGTTCACATTCCCAAACTTTTAGTCGTCCACTTAGTCCTGATGATCTTTCTGTGAAATCTAAAACAAAAGATCGAGAACATCAAAAGCCACCATCATTTTTGAAGCTTGTGGAGCTTAGTCTGACAGAGTGGCTGTATGCTGTCTTAGGAAGCATTGGTGCTGCTATCTTTGGTTCTTTTAATCCGCTCCTTGCTTATGTTATCGCACTCATTGCAGCGGCTTATTATACAGCAGACGGAAATCATCACCGGCGTCATGAAGTTGATAAGTGGTGCTTAATAATTGCTTGCATGGGACTTGTCACGGTGATAGCAAACTTTTTGCAGCACTTCTACTTTGGAATAATGGGTGAAAAAATGACTGAACGTGTTCGAAGGATGATGTTTTCAGGTATGTTATCATGGAATGTATAATGTTTATTCCAATATTTGCATAATGACTAATTTCCCTATGGAACAGCAATGCTTCGCAATGAAGTTGGATGGTTTGATGAAGAGGAAAATAGTGCTGACAACCTATCGATGCGCCTGGCAAATGATGCTACATTTGTGAGAGCTGCTTTTAGCAATCGTCTATCCATATTCATACAAGACAGTGCAGCTGTCATTGTGGCTGTTCTCGTTGGAATGCTATTGCAGTGGCGGATAGCTGTTGTAGCTCTAGCTACTTTACCTGTTCTCACTCTTTCTGCAATTGCACAGGTCAGTTCGATTGTCCGATAATTAATATATCCAGGTAACACAGTAGGTCATTATCCCTTTGAAGTGTTCTTTCCTGGAGGAAGTCCAACCATAAGTTTTGTTTCCCTTCATTAGTTTTGTGGCATAAAAATTGTTTTGTAGGGCTGTTGACCAGTTCATTAACAAGGGTTCCCTCTTCTGTTTAGATTTACTTCTTCCCATTGCACGTGATTGTTTCTTAATATCTTTGTTAATAGTGCAATGATTTATATTCCCTCCTAAAATAGTTATGGTTGCCAGTATGATTAGAGAATGAAGTGCAATGTTCTGAATGCATAACATATTGGTCCACAATATAAATTCAGCTTATAGAATGCTAACTTAAACTTTTAGGCTGTTATATATATTTATAACTAGTAGATGCTAATTGGATTTTATTCTTTGTCGATTCCTTCTCTGGAAGCTTTTCCCCCAGTCTCATTGTGCGAAGTATTTTACCTGACAAGACCAGTTTTGATCTTGTAGAAATTGTGGCTTGCTGGTTTTTCAAAGGGAATTCAGGAAATGCATAGAAAAGCATCATTGGTTCTTGAAGATGCAGTCAGAAACATATACACTGTAGTAGCGTTTTGTGCAGGAAACAAGGTCATGGAACTTTACAGATTGCAGCTGCAAAAAATATTCAAAAAGAGCTTCGTCCATGGCATGTTGATTGGCTTTGCATTTGGGGTTTCTCAATTTCTTCTTTTCGCCTGCAATGCTCTTCTCCTTTGGTACACTGCACTTTCTGTCAAGAGAAATCACATTTCCCTGACAACAGCTCTTAAGGAGTTCATGGTCTTCTCATTTGCAACTTTTGCGCTTGTTGAACCTTTTGGCTTGGCTCCTTACATCCTAAAAAGACGAAAATCTCTGACATCTGTGTTTGAAATAATCGATCGTACGCCCAAAATTGACCCAGATGATAACTCAGCTTTGAAGCCACCAAATGTATATGGAAGCATTGAGTTGAAAAGCATTGATTTTTGTTATCCAAGCCATCCTGAGGTCCTGGTACTTAGCAATTTCAGTCTCAAAGTAAATGGTGGACAAACAGTTGCCGTGGTGGGTGTGTCAGGATCTGGAAAGAGCACTATAATATCTTTGATAGAAAGATTTTATGATCCAGTTGCTGGTCAAGTTTTACTAGATGGGCGAGACTTAAAATCATACAACCTGCGATGGTTGCGTAACCACTTAGGTCTTGTTCAGCAGGAGCCAATTATCTTCTCAACTACCATAAGGGAAAATATAATATACGCTAGACACAATGCAACTGAAGCTGAGTTAAAAGAGGCGGCAAGAATAGCAAATGCTCATCATTTCATCAGTAGTCTGCCTCATGGTTATGACACACATGTAGGCATGAGGGGTGTGGATCTTACTCCGGGTCAAAAACAAAGAATAGCTATAGCAC
Source organism: Echium plantagineum (assembly GCA_003412495.2). Classification (NCBI taxonomy): domain Eukaryota; kingdom Viridiplantae; phylum Streptophyta; class Magnoliopsida; order Boraginales; family Boraginaceae; genus Echium; species Echium plantagineum. The sequence continues at coordinate 2,415,708 of CM016566.1, read as the reverse complement.
GTGTCGTTTTGAAAAATGCACCAATATTGTTATTAGATGAAGCTAGCTCATCCGTTGAGTCCGAGTCAAGCAAAGTGATCCAAGAGGCTCTTGATACACTTGTCATGGGAAACAAAACGACCATCCTCATCGCACACCGAGCTGCAATGATGAGACACGTTGACAACATAGTTGTTCTTAATGGAGGAAAAATTGTTGAGGAAGGTAGCCATGATACGTTAATTGCAAAGAATGGCTTGTATGTGCGGTTGATGCAACCTCACTTCGGGAAAGGCTTACGCCAGCACAGGCTTATATAGAAGTTCAGTGGTTGTTGTATCTATTTGGTATAAAAGTGATTGTAACGTTGAAGCCTTACATCTCTTGTTCCTGCTGGTGTCCCTTAGTCGGATCTTCATGTATGACACCAGGGATGGTGGTGGCATTGCAGTAAAACGTTCTCTTAGTATGCATGTCTGGCATAAAAAAACAAGGATTGTACAGCTCTAAATTGCCTGTAAGCAGAAGGTTTGAGGGAGGTTCGCTATTCTTTTGAGTGGCAGGTATGTTACATTAAGATTTCATCCTGTCCCTTGATGGTATATTTTATTTGTGAATTTTAGCAGAGTGAGCTAGTTGTAGTGTTCAGTAGGTGGGGTTTATACAGAATTCTCTATCGTTTTGGATGGCGGGAAAAGCCTCGAGCATTTGTTCCCCAACTCTCGGTAATGCTAATACGATCTTATACTGACGATTATATGGAGGGATTAGACATTCACTGTAAACTATGTACATAAAGAGATGACGTATGTATAAGGCCACGGCTTCCCATTTTTTGAATGTGTATGTTCTGCCTAAATGATTTCGAGTCGAGTAACATTCTGGGTCATCCTCATGTTCTACCTTTGCTCTCAAGTCTCAACCTCTAAGGCTCTAACACTTAACTAATTGCTCTTATCTTCATTGTGCATCTACGTTTCTCATCAATTCTCTTGGAATTGTTAGCCTGTATTTGGGTTATACATGCTTTATTCACATTATATTGACAGGTTTAATGATTTGGTCCGTCGTAAATGTTTATATTTTTCTTGTTTTTTCGTCATCCTTACATAAAAATACGGTTCAATCATCGCATGTCATGCAAATACTTTTTACACAAATTCCATAGATTCTATGGCACAATACTTATTTCACGAACTAGTTTACCACACATTGGGTTTACATATACCTCATATACCTCATTTGCTGCTAATTGAAAAAACGAAAGTGATGTTGTAAGGATTTGACTGCGGGTATCCCAAATCGCCTCATCGTTTTTTGTTTCACACTACTTTAAATAGTTGATTAAAAATATATAACAAACAATATTCAAATAATATCTTTAATATCTTTGACATATAAAGTACTTCTTTGAAATTGATATATTTATGTATATTAACTTTTGTATATTAATAATCAAATTATATTTCTCTAAAAAAATTATGTAATCCCATCCCATCATATATTAGTGGCAATTTAGTAGTTTCATGACTTTGATGTCAATAATACTTCCTCCATCTTTAATTGATATGATCATTTTCAATTTATAAATTTTTAATAACTTCCTCTTCTTTAGTTAAAAACGTGGAGATAAGATTTAGTATGTGAGTTAAATAAAATTTTTTGTGTTAAATAAAATATGTCTAATAATAATAGATGATATAGATTAATCGAATTTAAAATAGCTAACTAGAATAATGTAAAAGCAAGAGACACCTTGAAGACGACTTATAAGATTCAATTTTCATCTATCAAATAAGGCCTCCCATGAGAATTTGTAACAAAAAATCGAGAGGCAGTAATTATCTGTAATTTATTTTATTAATTACATTATTACAAAAACTATGCAAATTATTAACAAATATAAAAATATTAGTTAAATTAGTCATATAATCCATTTTGATTAAATCACTCAATAAAATTAATTTCAATTTTAAAATTTTATGGGAAACGCTACACAAACCAAAAAAAGTGAGTTTTTTCTTGCAACCTAACTTAAGACGGGTTAGTAAAACCTAACTTCATATCTGGACCGTTGGATCAAGATTAAATAGGTAGTTATGTTTTATGCTATTTTTATGGGTGCTTTAATGGACAATTTTTCCTTTTGATTAGTAAAACCTAACTCTATATATAGTTAGGCTCTAAGTATTTCTCAAAAAAAGTGTTTTGTAGAATTCAAATTACCATTTTATTTTTAACTACCAGTCAAATAGTCATTTACATTGTATTGGTATTGCGTTGATGTGTATAAATAAAAGTGTAACACAGAATGTCATACAAAAAGTGTTGCATGTCCAAACTCGTATAAATAGCATTTTAGGAATTTGACAAAAGAAAATTCACATCGTAGAGTAAATTTGTTTTCTAGGGGGTTTAGGTTGCAAAACCCCAATACAAATTGGAGTGCAGCCTCCTCATACTTTCTGAAACCTCAGTTGAAGAAGAAGAAGGAGAAGACAAAAATGGTTCTCTCAAACAAAAAGCTTAAGCAGAAGCTAAGAGAAGCCAAAGCTGAATTATTATTATCATCAGAGTCTCTAAACAATTCTTCAATTAAAAATCAAATCTTTTCTGAAAAGTCTTCAATTATATCTCAAGAATCAGTTCAATCCTTGCTAAAAGCAACTGCCCAGATTCCAAGAGTGTCCAAAAGAGAGAAAAGGAGAGAAAAAATTGAATCTTTAAGTGAAAAAAGTGAGTCTTTGGGTGAAAAAGGTGAATTTTTGGGTGAAAAGATTGGATTTTTGCGAGAAAGTGTTGATGATTTGGCTGAAGGTGAGGTGAAAAAAGGGGAGGATGAAAGTCAGGTTGAGATTATGGATGTGGATGGGGAGGGTAAGAAGGAAAAGAGGAAGAAAAGGAAGAGAGGGGACGTGGATAATGGTGAGGTGAAGGAAGTGAATGAGGTGAAAGGAGATAATGTAACCAAAAAGAAGAAGAAGAAGAAGAAGAAAAAGAAGTTGAAGAAGAAGAAGAAGGCAGTGAGTGTGAGTTCGGAGAAGATGGATGTGGTGAAGGATGTTGGAGGAAATGGTGAACAAGTTGTAGTGGAAACAAATCGAACTACGATTGCTAATAATTATGAGAGGTATGGTTAGTGAATCTTATCTTGGTTTTGAGAGTGTTTTGGATTCCTTATGAATGCTGTAACATTGATTATCTGGTTAGTTGATAGGATTCATTCAAACTTTTGTGAAAGATCTTTTGAGAAGTTTCACCAAGAGTTGATTATCTCGGGTCGGGTAGACTTCGTTGTGAAAATTATTAATTCTTGAGTTGTAGGGAGGGATTTATGTGGCTACAAACAGAGACTAAGGCATGTGTTAACGTTGTTTACATAATATGTAGTGTTCAGTATGAGTTGTTTTTTTTTGCAATTTAAATGTGTTTTATTTGTTAGCCAATTAGGCAATTAAATTGCTCTTATTAACAAATAATTGTGGCAAAAGTATGGTAGTTTTAATTTTGGGGTGTGCAATATGACTGGTTTGATATTTATATCTGGGATGGAGTGTCGAGTCGTTTATTGCAAAATTGCGGAAGTCGTATCCTTGTTCGGCGCACTACATTGATTAGAGATTCAGTTTGTAGGCTGGTGTCGGTGGGAGTCACGAAGACGAACTAGCTTTGGTGTTTCACCTTTCTGATCAGTGAGCACCTTGTGCTTCTGTTGAACTTGTAGTTAGTCTTTGTTTAATTCAGTTCCCTAGTTTAGGCATTTCTAGTAGTTCCACATTTAGAGGAGAACTATAAAATAGAACATTAGCCATTGAATTTATGGTATTATTACAAGCATCTTTAGTGATTTTTTGGAGTTGTCTATACAACTTCGCCTTATTTTGTATTTCCTGACTTATATTATTTATTGGTAATTACCTCAGTATATCAAATGGTTTCATTGCAGTAAAGAGAATCTGGACCCTTGTACGAAGGTTTATGTTGGAGGTATTCCATTTTACTCAACTGAAGATGACATCAGAAGTTATTTTGAAGGTTGTGGCACAATAACAGAAATTGACTGTATGAAGTTCCCTGAGAGTGGGAAGTTCAGAGGGATTGCCATCATAACTTTCAAGGTAATTGGTTAAATTCCTCTAGTTGACATATTCAGCAACTGAATAAGATATACTTGACCATCTTAAACTGTAGTCATTGGAGCAAAGATCTTCATTTAGCCCATACTGATATGCGACCTATAAGAGATTACGAGTGTCTAGATGGTGTTGGATTTTTCTTTATGGGGAAAGGGGGAACGCTAACTTCATTCATTGTGAAAACGTTGGGGGAGAGCTAGGTGTCTTGATTGATACAGACATTTTAGTAACTAACAGTAGAAACTGTTAGCCTATATGACAACCTAAGAGGGGGGGGGGGGGGGTGAATTAGGTTATAGCGGAATTATAGCCAATTTTCGGATTAATAAAACTATTAATATCGAAACCCCAAATTAACCTCTTTTCACGGAATGTGTGATCACTTATGATATATTACGACACAAGCAAATCAATCAACGCACGCAATACATATTATGAAAACCTAGCAATTCTAGCATATAATCAAATATTGATGAGAAAGTAAAGAGTAAGGATAGAGATGCAAACTCGACAAGGCGTATACCGAGGTTCGCTAATCTACTCCTCGACCCAAGGCTTCCCACCTTTAGGCTTTCTCTAGAATCCACTAGTCGGTACTTCTTCGAAAGTTGGTGAAGTCCAAACCAACATACAACTCTTAGTATCCAACTAAGAACCCAAGCCGCAACCTAGGATTTCGTCCTTATCAAGTCGGAGATGCAACTCCACTACCTCTCTAAGTCTTCCTTCAGACTAATTCTAACTTCATTCGTTGTAAGAATGTAGGGAGAAAGGTAGAGTGTTGATTGATACAGTTGTTCTTGTAACTAAAAGGAGAAACAATGTCCATATCCTTTCAATGTCTTGCTTCCAATGAACTATTAAATTTTACCTGAAGTTTCGATCATTCTTTGCTATCTTAGTTGGGCAGTTCTAATATGCAGATGACGGAATAGAAGCAACTTTCTCTTTAATATTAATTTCAAAATCCCTGGATTAATAGCAACCATGTTATATAGTAAACATAAGGTACTAATTGAGTAGCATTGTATCTTAGTTCAAGTAACCATGTCGTTCTGTTGATCAGGGTTTTAGTGCTTCATCATAAGGATATGCTGTTAGTGTATTATGCTGGTGGAGAAAGTATGAGTTTATCTTTCTAGTAAATCAGGTAGTATTTGAAATTGATAGTTTTGTATTTGATTACTGTAGACAGAAGCAGCATCAGTAAGGGCCCTGGCACTCGATGGATCAGACATGTAAGCAGCACCTGAAAATGGTTGTGTTGTTGGTTTTCGTTCTATTTTCCTTCATTTATGCTAAACACGGTTTCTCCTCTGCCAGGGGTGGACTGTACCTTAAAATTCAACCATACAAATCAGAGAGGGCTAATAAAGCATCACCATTTGCACCTGCAATTGTGGAAGGTTACAATAGAATCTACGTGGGAAATTTGGCATGGGATATAACTGAAGATGACTTAAGGAACCTTCTCTCAAGTTGCAACATCACATCTATTCGATTCGGCTTAGATAAGGAAACAGGGGAATTTAAAGGTTATGGCCATGTTGACTTTGCTGATAGCGAATCAGTTAAGACTGCACTAAAACTAGATCAGAATGTTGTCTGTGGAAGACCAATTAAAATAAGCTGTGCTGTGGCAAAGAAAGGACCAGTAACAGGCTCAACAACCTTACAACAAATTCCAGTTTCCAATAAACTCAAGAGCCAAGATAGCAAACCACTTGAACAAAACACAAATACTCAGCAGCCTAATGAAAACAATTTTAGTGAGGTAACAAGTGAACCTGTAAGTTCGAAGATAAAGCGAAGGACTTGCTATGAGTGTGGAGAAAAGGGCCACCTTTCGTCAGCTTGCCCAAAGAAGCAAGCAACTGATCAAGAAAATCTAATTAGAACAAGCTGTGATGTCGCAAAGAAAGAAGCAGTATCTGGTTCAACACCCTTTCAACAAAAGACAATTTCTTATCAACTCAAGAGTGAGTATAGCAAACCTCTTGAACAATCAACAGAGCCTTATCACCCCAATGATATGGATACTGGTGAGGTAACACTTGCACCTGCAAGTTCGAAGATAAAGAGGAGGACATGCTATGAGTGTGGAGAAAAGGGTCACCTATCGTCAGCTTGCCCAAAGAAACAAGCAACTGATCAAGAAAATCCAATTACAACAAGTTGTGATGTCGCGAAGAACGAAGCAGTGACTGGTTCAACACCTATGCAACAAAAGACAATTTCTTATCAACTCAAGAGTGAGTATAGCAAACCTCTTGAACAATCAACAGAGCCTAATAATGCCAATGGTATGGATACTAGTGAGGTAGCACTTGCACCTGTAAGTTCGAAGATAAAGCGGAGGACATGCTATGAGTGTGGAGAAAAGGGGCACCTTTCGTCAGCTTGCCCAAAAAAGCAAAGCAGCTGATCAAGAAAATCCTTCACAAAGTAACATTATGCCCGAGAATCAGTTGTTGGTATGCCCTTAAACATTTTGCAAAAATTCCTAACCTTTGGGTTCGGGTTACTCTAGATGTCTTATAATCATACATTTAGCCGTGTTTCCTGATTTACTTGTTTTGTTGTTTACAATCACAAGGAAGCTAAAGGCTATAGTCATAGCAGATTCATTTTAGAATATTTCCTGCTTTTTTGTTTGTTTCATTATCTATATCAATTTTGACAGTGTAGACCATTTGAATTGTTTTTTCCTACATCTTACTTTCACAATGTGTGCCCTCAACATGAGGACAACTATTTTATATTGCTCCATACACTAAATGCTATAATTCATGAACTCTAATATCTATCCTGCAGCTTGATATTATATTATGTCATAAGCACCAGAGCTCTTTTACTTGCACCAACTAATTGAATCGATCATGATGCCTTTCTTGAATGGGACACTGTTGTTTGGTTTTGTTACTTGATGCGTAGTAGATGAAAGGGGAACGTGCATGAAGAGTAGTCGAATACTGTACTATGCTTGAGCTATATGTGGGAAGAAGGGGTATGATGGTGGCAGGGAGTACCAATGTCCTTGCTAGTTAGTTCTCTCTTAATATCTCCCTATGTGCTTCATTAAGAGTTGGATTATTCTTTAGTCATGTACTAGATCTGTGTTGAATATAATTGAGAGAGAAAATGCACATTCTATTTGATATCATAAACCTACATTTTCTAGGAAAAGTTTCACTTATCAACTCTCTTTTAGTTGAGAAGTTTTTTTAGTAAGGCAGTTTAATATGCTTGCGTTAGCAGCCTTTGGTCAAATGAGTTGTAAATCGAGAAATGTGTCATAATAACAGGCTTAGAAGAGAAATGATCAACAATATACAAAATTAAAAGTAACTTCTACAATATTTTAGCAAAGTATTGGTTCCACGGAATGTTGGAATAGTTCCAATCAAGTGATCTTACCATTTTGATAAAGTGGTAGAAGAAATAACCTTGCTTTATTTGTCCACACAAGGAGTTGCCTATCACTGTGGTGGTCCATCTCCAAAATTGCAAACTTGGGTAGTAGTTGTTTTTAAGTCATTGTCCAACATAATAATTCCATGCCCTCTCATTAAATTGATCTCCCTATCATCTTATCATATACATGTACTCATAGTTTTTTCTTCTTTCTTTTTTTGTACGTTAGTAACGAGAGTATGAATATAATATTATTACAAATAATGAATACATAAAATCTTAACTAGTAAACGATTAAAGTAAAATATGAGACAAATTATTTCTTACAAAAAGTTTGAACGTAAGACATCTTAATCATGTAGTTTTGATGATGGGATCATAAGTTTAGAGCCACAAAAGTCGAACGTAAAAGCTTGAAAGTTGCATGTTAAAACTGATAAATTTCAGTTATAGACATGAAATATATAAAGATTCAGATTCAACTATATCCTAAAGGGCTCCAAGTATATTGCAAAAGTTTATTATTGCTTATGTTATATGGAGTATGTTAACAATGAGACCAATGTTTTTCAACATTGTCAATCTATATTATGGTTTACATATAAATAGAATTGACCTTACAATCACAAAATGGATGTTAAATGTGTTATAGTGAAATAACTCGTTATTGATCATGTAAGATTTCAATTCGAAGTGGGTGATATGACAGATTTGATTGATATCACTCACGCAATCAAGATGCATCTTCTTCTAAGAAGCTCATCTCTTATGAATTTCAATATTAAGTGTTAATCACGTCCGTTCTTATTTCATGTCTTTTAATCATGTCACCTTAAAAAATAATACTATTCCCTCTATCCCAATTTCTTATTTTCCTTTGAGTTTTCACGATCTCCAAGACATGATTTAAAATATAAATATCCCTTATTCAACACGGATAAAAGTTATAAGAAGTTGATATTTTAAAAATCTACATTGAAACGAATCTAACAATATAACATATGACTATATTATTCTTTATTGAGTAATGATGGTCAAAGTTTTTGAAGTTTATCTCTCAAAATGAAAAGTGAAATTAAAAATTGAGAAGGAAAGAATATTTATGTCTGTCCCAAAAATACTATCGAACTTTAAATATTGATAATTGACTTTTTAGAATTTTATATTGTTATATGTTATACATGATGTATAATAGTGACATATATCAAAACATAATATTTTAAAAATATTAATAAGAGAATATTTTTGATACAAGTGTGTCAACCAAGTTCATAAATTTTATAGAACCATTTACAAAATTTTGTTAGCATTTTAATTCAAGTTTATTTTGCAAGCCTAAAAAACAAAAAACTAGTAATTTATTTGTAAGCCTCAATTCTCTTATTGATTAATGACTCATTTACACCTGTACTTTCTTAGAGCCTTTTATATGACAACAAAGACATACATTTTCGAAAAAATAAAACTAAATGAGAGTACTATATTAAATAAATATAATACTTAATTCCATAATTAATGATTTAATTCTTTTTTCTATTACATTCATACAAATAAACATATTACTGCATGCTTTAAAACCCCAATTTTTATTTTCTACCAAATCTTGATTTCAACATCGCCCCCTTATACGGCCACCCCACCCCACCCCCACCCCACCCCACCCCACCCCACCCCCTCTATATATGAACATATATACATACATACGATATTCATTAATGCTCTTGTTCTACTGATTTTCGAACTTTGAATCAAGCTTTGAGCTTTTAGGCCAAAGCTATAATATTATATATATGGCACCCATTAGAGGAATCAAGAAAAGGAAGAGTGCTGAAAAAGATGTTGACCAATCTTCACATCTTCTTCTGCCTCCTGTTGACTGGTGGGACGACTTTTCTAGGAGACTTCATGGTAATCTTTTTGCCATTTTTTGTATTTTTAGTCTTTTGTTTGTATTTTGTTATATGCATGTTTGGTTCTTGTAACTGTTCACTTTCGTATTCGTATAAGTGTATAACTTGGTGTTTTTGGTGTTGTGCGACATTCATCAATATATCGCGATGTTAGGCTCCCGTCTAAGTAGGGTAAGAGCGGATAGTATCCAACCCGACCCCTTAGTAATACATAAGGAGATCATTGGTCGAACCATGATTTTTGCATTGGGGCCTGGGGGATAACTTAGTATTAAACAAAGAGGAAAATGTAAGAAAATTTAGGGGCAAACAAGAATGAATATTGTTTTTGAAAAATGCTTACTAGCTAGACTTCAATTTTCTTTTTAAAAGGTTAGGGGTGTATACGCTCCCAACTTCCTCCATTGAACGAGATTGTTTTCGAATTGATCCAAGATTGAAGTGCAAGAAATTTACCAAAGGAAAATGGTTTTGGTTTTTATTTTGTTGATTTGGTTTTCTCATCATAGGGTCAACTCGACCATTTTGTAAATTAGTGATTTTGGTTGCCGTTTTCTTTATTTATATGTTTGTTCTGTTGGAACCAAAGAGTGATTAAGTTTCTGTGTTTAAATTTGCATCTTTTAAGTTTCAGGTCTTAGTTTTATTGTTTGTGATTACTTATTCTATTTGTCGGCTACATAATGTTCTGTTTGTCGAAGATGGAAGCTTTATTTTATTTTGAGTTGAGGATGTGAAATGTTTTTTGGGATGTTTCCGACCCCCCTTACCCCGCTTAGGCAGGCTCTTTGGGGGGAATGGGGCATGCTATGGTATTTAAGCGATTGGATCTTAGGTAAAATGTATGTGTCCTATTTGATGTATTTTGTAATTGTTGTGTTCATCTTAAGTTTGTATGTCCATATAGTCCAGTCGAGTTTCACAAGAGGAGGCAGAAACATCTTGCATTGTAGACATGTGTGATTAATCTGCAACACTTAAGATTAAGACTTAGGATCTAGCTTTCTGAAGGTCTAATGTAGTCTACGTAAAAATTTGTAAGGGGAATGGTGGAGGGGGAGACGTAGAGAGGAGTAGGATGTGCTCTTGTTTGATAGGAAGGGAAGGGGAAGATGGGAGCAAGCTTTTGCAGTATCATCAAAAGTGTCTCCAGTTTTGACATAACGAGGGGACTGTAGAAGGTGGAAAGTTTACCAAACCGTATCTTCCATACTCTCCTTGCAAAAAGAACTTGCTTTTTCCCTTGGTCCTTTCTCTTTTGCAGACAAAGTCGGAGCCAAATTGTTATAAAGTTCAGATTAATTTAGATTGGGACTTCATGACATTATATAGGAACTTTACTTGTACTTACGTATTCTCTATTCTGGAATTTACCTCATTGTTCCGATAACACATAGGAGATTTTGTTTATTTCAGGGCAGTCTAAAGATGAAGTTACTTTTGAATCTTTTTTCAAAATTTCAAGGAAGACATTTGACTATATATGTTCTCTTGTGGGAAAAGAGATGATGGTCAAGTCTGCAAAACTCTCTGATCTCAGTGGAAGACTGTTAACTTCAAAAGATCGTGTAGCCATTGCATTAAGGAGACTGAGCTCAGGAAAATCGTTGTCTATAATTGGTGAATCACTGGGGGTTCACAGATCAACTGTTACCAAAATAACCTGGCAGTTTACAGAGGTCATGGAAGAAAAAGGGCTACACCATCTGAGATGGCCTTCAACAGCTGAATCGTTGGAAGAAATCAAGATAAATTTTGAGAAGATGTGGGGCCTCCCAAATTGCTGTGGTGCCATAGATGCAACCCACGTTATGTTCTGTTCAAGTCTGACAGATTCTACAAACAACGTATGGTGTGATCAAGAGAAGAATTGCAGCATGATGTTGCAGGCTATCGTGGATCCTGAATCAAGATTCTTGGACATTGTAACTGGATGGCCTGGAAGTCTTACCAATACCCAGCTTCTCAGGGGATCAACTTTCCGCAACCTTGCTGAAGAAGGGAAGAGGCTGAACGGGAGAAAGATTAATCTTTCAGATGAGATAGAGCTAAGAGAATATATAATTGGTGATCCCGGTTTTCCCCTTTTGCCTTGGCTTCTTACTCCATATCAAGGACGTGGCATCTCAGACGTTCAATGTAATTTCAACAAACGGCTCATAGCAACTCACAAGGTGGCACAAAGGGCATTGGCAAAGCTAAAAGAAACATGGAAAATAATCCATGGAACCATGTGGAGACCTGACAAGAACCAGTTACCAAGAATTATACTGGTTTGCTGCATATTGCACAACATACTCATTGATCTACATGACAAGGTGCAAAACAAGGTATATCTTTCAGAAGACCACGACCCAAGTTACCGGCAACAACTAAGTGATTGCACTGATGAGGCTGCTTTTACTGTCAGAGAAAAGTTAGCTCTCCATTTATCAAAGAAATTGCCTCCATAACCTCAGCTACAATCTACACTAGGCAACTTATGACTTCAACAGATTCTCTTTAGCCTGCTTAATTGTAATTAACTCGTCTTCTTAATCTGCCCTATAGAAAAACTATACTACTTTTTATACTTATTCTACAAGATAACATACATTATGTTAAACTAGCTATCTTTCTTTTTGTCTGATGGTAATGCGCGAGGTGTTACTTCTTCGGGAAGAAGAGGGAATGTTTAGGGGATTATTTCGTTGCATTCGACCAATGAATACCAGCATCATTGAACAACTGTTATGTTGTAGTTTCTTCATGTTAAGGATGAACATCAGTTGCCAATAACATCATTAGCCTTTAATCAATTTGAGTTTCGATGGTGCCAAATGCGGCTTTTGGATTCTTGATATAATATCAAATTACAATTTTGTTAATGCCACGTATAATCTCATATGTTATCACTTCTGATACGTAGAGCAAATAGGTTATCATGCTTGTATATCTATCATTCGAGTCTCCTATTGAAATGGTCTACCCAAGATCTTTTAGGCCGATTTGCATGTGTCATATGTATGCCCTAATGTTTATATTTAAATGAGCTAGCTAGCTATTTTTTTTAATAAACAAGCAGTACAATTATTTTGCAGGTTTATTATTAATATATATTTGACATTTGAGCATATTATAATCTAAATGAGAGCTACATGTGTCTAGGAACTTGGTCGGAAACTATGTGATTAGTTGTTTGAATTGTTTCAATGGATTTGTACAATAGCCATTTAATTACCTCACATGCATTACTTTCATTTAAGAAGTAAAACAAATTAAGCTTTAATGCATGCCTTTCATTTGAGAAACTTCTGAATATTCAACATAATAATATAATAAGAAACTTCTGAAATGTTTATGATATACATCCACAAAAGCTTATTCACATTGGAATATGTTTCCTCTAAAATATAAATCCTTGAATGAGGATATGTTTAGAAACTTTGACCTAGAGAAAAAAACACCAATCCACATATCAATGCCAAATGAAGATGAGAAATGAAAGCCAATGCAACTACACATTTTTAAGGACCATTTGCATTGCGGAGAAAGTTGCCGAGGCGACTGAAACACAAATGACATGGCATCGTGTTGAGATAGTTCGTTCGCTGTGAAAATCCTCTCCTCGGCAATGTCGATTAGAATCATGAACCACAACAAGCTGATTTTTGGGCAGCCTGGTTAAGGGTATCTCCCTCTTGTTTGTTTATCTGAATAGCCTGGGGCTGCATGCAATTAAACATAGATACAATCTAAGAAGATGATCATTCCAGTTTTCTATCTGTTAATTGTTGGTCTTTAAGATAGTTCTTCAACACTCAAAAGGAGAATGTACAAGAACAGTTGCAACAGGCCATTTACCTCAACCTTGGAGTCGGATTCTGAGAGCCTCTGCTTTATATCTTTTGCTATTGAGAAAAAAATTTCCTCCACATTCGTGTTTGTCTTTGCACTCTGCACGTGATTAGAAGTTAAAGATGCCCCTAGAAATGGAAAAAATTATTGGTACTAAATTTGGTAAGTGCATACATACAGTTTCAAAGAACTTGATTCCATACTCATCAGCAAGCGCTTGACCTTGCGAAGTTGGCACAGCCTATGGTCAAAGAAGAGTATAGATTAGATGTATGGCATCTACACACGAAAAGCATTTGATATATGAACACCGTAAAATATACTTTACAAGGCCCCCACGCACCCTTTCATCCATGTCAGCTTTGTTTCCCACCAATATCTTGTTGACACTATCTGAAGCATGCTGCTCAATGTTGCGCATCCAATTCCTTATGTCTGCAACTCACAGAAAGTGCCTCAATATCCCCATATTATTATGCACACACCAAAACCTTTCTATGCCATTAGCATTAGTTAGTTAAGGTCATTTATAAGTAGGAAATTGTGTAGCAAAACCAAGTGAATTACTGTTGAAAGAAGCCTCGTCAGTTACATCGTACACCAGCAAGATACCCATGGCTCCACGGTAATAAGCTGCAAGAAAGAATATTCTTGAAATTAAATCATAACGTTAAGCAATAAGGAGCATGTATTGAACAATAGGTGGCAGAATCAGCATATAGATAATGTATGCTGCTGTGCTAGCTAGAAACGAGTTTCAACTAAGATTAAGCAAATAGGTTAATTTGTTTATAATGCTACACTTAGGCATGCTAGACGCAAATAATAGCACAGGTAGACCATTCTGTATAGATGTGATGACATATATACGGGGTTCATACTATATCACACTCCAGAATCAAAGAGCACTACAGACCTGTAGTGATTGTCCGGAACCGCTCTTGACCAGCCGTGTCCCAAATTTGCAACTTAATTTTTTTTTCATCTAGCTCAATGGTTCTTATCTTGAAATCAATACTGCAAAAACATACAGCCGCTCTGAAGTTCTCAAGTAGACTAAATGTATCACATAAGTATGAGGAAGAAACACATACCCAATAGTAGTTATGAAGCTTGTTGTGAAGGAACCATCTGAAAACCGTAGGAGCAAACAACTCTTCCCTACACCTGTAATCACCACACCGAAATAAAGGGAGGTCAGATATATGTATATGAAGTTATGAAGTATACATGTAGTTACACCAGAGTCTCCATTGCATTGAATAAATAAAACAACTAATGCAATAAGAAAGTTTACTCTTACTCCAGATTACTATAAAATTCATAAGACGAGCCTTCATGCCACTTGTGAATGAGACATAATGCAGTTTAAAAATGATGAGTAAACATTTCATCTCAGCAATTTCACAGCCAATCAACAATTTTTACTAAAACGTTGCAACATTGATAGTACCAAACCCCCGAAACTAACAAAAAACGAGCATCAAAATTCAACAATAACAACACCTTCTCAAAAGGGACCCTTCACCTTCAAATCTGGCAATAGGTTGTATTTTTCTTATTTATTCATCTCATCATTAAATTGATTCAGTAACAATAAAGTACATAATCCAAAGAACCAGCATAAAGTTCTTATTTTCAGTTTAACAAGCATTATCTACCAATATAAGGCAGTGGCGATAGCCGAGATAACGCTTACTTTGGCTTGGTTTAAGCAATATCTATCCAGTTCCTTCATTTTTCACACAATCCACACATTACACTAAATTTTCCATGAACACATATTATACTTCTCCTATATCAATCACTATAAAGCCGATACTTATACGCCAAATTGTAAGCCCTACAATCTCAAACAATAGCTCAGCTAAAATCCTCAATTAAGCCAGTAATCTAAAATTCTTGTTACAATATACCCCCCCCCCCCACCCCATGGTTCCATCCCAAAAAGATCGACAAGTTTTGAATTTAAGCAAGCCTTACCCCACTAAAGAAGGTCGGTTATATGAATACAAGCCTTACGTGGGTCATCATTTATGTTAAGTTCATAACTTTAGGTACTTCGATATATTCACCTTCCAACTCATCTTGTGACGGTCATATTTATGTACTATATAGTATATTATTCGGGAAAGATATATCAAACGCTAATATTTTTTATATACTTTAATTTAATTCAAATTAAAGTTACGCATGTCGATTAAATCTACAAAGTTTGATTAATTTTAGTCATAAAACTCAAATTGGACAATCCTTTTGAGACAGAGGTAGTAAAAAAACACAATTAAATGATTAAAAAAAAAAACTAACCACTATCGCCGATGAGGAGAAGCTTAATCAAGTAATCATAGTCCGCTCTACCCCTTGCCGGTGGAGCTGCCATTTATCTCTAAATAATTCAATTAATAATATTAATTATATACCAATCACCAACCTATAAAATATCAGAATTAAAAAAAAAAAATCGACTTTATACAATCGAATAATATATATGTGATAATATAAATTGAAATGAATTTGGGAAATTTACCAGATATACCAAATCTGTATGTATATGTGGCCCCTCTTACATATACACACTTGTGTACGCTTGGTTGTGGTACAAATTGGACTCATTCTTGGCTACTTTTTTTTCTTCATAATTGACTTTATTTTTGGGATTATTATACCATAAAATAAAACTTTATTAACTAAAGTTTCGTTAAAATGTTTAAACGCATCAATTAATTTAATTTTTTAGTAGTTATTTAAGGACTTCTGATCTTATATAGCACTATAAATGACATTTTATGTTATACTCGATTAAATAAATGATATCTCGATGTAAAATGGATATTATGTCTCAAAACATTATATTATAATGCATCTCACTTATTGCATTTTGTTTATGGACAATAGCAAATTGAACTGCTTATCATGAGTCGTTGACTTTTCCTTAATGTATATTGTGTGATATTCATTTTTCAACAATTTAATAAATACATTAATGAATTCATTGAATATTAGCTCAATTAAATATTGACTATTTTCTTTTAAACAATGATTTAGTGAAGTTAATTTTAGAAAAAAAGACAGGATTATTTTACTTTATCAATTAAACTATATTCGAAAATGATTATTATTGCTCGGTTTGATACTGTTTCGAACTTAGAAGCTTCACCATTGCAAATAATATTACATAATCTCAATTATTAGAATAACGTTGACTTTTAAAACTCATTTTCACTGGAAATGTTTTCAAGGCATGCAAAACCATGCACTCGCTTCTTCCACCACCTCCGCCGTCCGCCACCTCCTTCCTCCGCCAACAACCACTACCTCCGCCACCTCCTCTCTTCCTGCGACACTCTTCACTCACTATACCAAATCCATGCACAACTAATCATCACAGGCCATATGTTAAACTCTTCAACAATCACTCACTTGATTAATTTATATTCAACCTTCCAAAAATGTGATCTTGCATACAAAATTTTCAATTTTAGGAAAAACCCAGATGTAATATTGTACAATACTATGATAAGAGCTTACACAAGAACAAACCAACATCAAAAAGCACTTGAAATGTTCCATTCTATGCTTGAAAGAAAATTAAATTTGGATAAATATACTTTTAATTTTGCTATAAAAGCTTGTACAAGAGTTATGGATTTGGAAGAGGGTGTTTTGATTCATGACGAGGTTAAGATTAGGAATTTGGGAAATGATGTTTATATAGCTACGAGTTTGATTGATATGTATTGTAAAATAGGTGATTTGGTTAAAGCTAGAGAGGTGTTTGATGAATTGCCTGAAAGGGATTTAGCTACTTGGAATGTGATGATCTCAGGGGTGTCGAAAAGTGGTGGTGCGGATGAGGCCTTGAAGTTGTTTAAATCTATGCAAGTGAGGCATGGGGTTGAGCCTAGTGATGTGAGTTTGTTGAATTTGTTGCCTGCTGTTGCTAAGTTGATGGATGTGAAGGTTTGTAAGGCTATACACGGTTATGTCTGTAGGAGGAATTTCAAGACTGCGGTAACAAATGGGTTGATTGATATGTACTCGAAATGTGGTAATCCGAAAGCCGCTAGGAGAGTTTTCGATCTGGCGAAGTTGAAGGATGATATCTCCTGGGGTACAATGATGGCAGGTTATGCCTATAATGGAGTTTTTTGGGAGGTTTTAGAATTATTTGAGTGCATTAGGAGGGGAAACTTGACGATGAATGAGGTCTCTGTTGTGAGTGCTTTATTGGCAGCCGGTGAGGTTGGGGATTTAGAGAAGGGTTTGGAGGTTCATGATTATGCTTGTCACCATGGTGTTGATTCAGGTATCATGGTAGCTACTTCACTGATGACAATGTATGCGAAGTTTGGAGACTTGGAGAGGGTTAAGGAATTGTTTGCGAGGATGAAGGTTAGGGATTTGGTGGCTTGGTCAGCAGTTATAGCTGCTTTTGCTCAGTCGGGTTATCCAAAAGAAGCACTTTCTCTGTTTCTTGATATGCAGAATGAAAATTTGAAACCAAGTCTCGTGACTTTACTAAGTGCCCTTCCTGCTTGCGCGGAATTGTCATCATTGCAGCAGGGAAAGAGCTTGCACTGCTTTGCTGTTAAATCTATTATAGATTCTGATATATCAATTAGAACGGCTCTTGTGTCCATGTATGCTAAATGTAATGATTTCCATTCAGCACTGATTGTATTCAATGTGATGCCATGTGACGATGTGGTGACATGGAATGCTTTAATTAATGGGTATGCACAGATGGGTGATGGGCACAAAGTCATAGAGATGTATCAGAAGTTAATATTATCTGGTCTGCATCCTGATCCAGGAACAATGGTAGGTGTACTTCCAGCATGTGCTATTCTCGGTGACAGAAACAACGGAACCTGCATCCACTGTCAAATCATCAAATATGGGTTTGAGTTAGATTGCCATGTGAAAAATGCGCTAATTGACATGTATGCCAAATGTAAAAGCCTCCGCTCTGCAGAATTCTTGTTTGGCCTGACAGACTCTGGTCAAGATAAAGTATCCTGGAATACAATGATAGCAGGGTACATGCAGAATGAATGTGCCAAGGAAGCCATTGCTGCATTTCGACGTATGAAGCTAGAAGGTCATCAGCCTGACATGGTCACTGTTATAAGTATCCTCCCTGCAGTCTCGTACTTGACAGACCTGAAACAGGGGATGGCTACTCATGCTTACGCGTTCAAACAGGGATTCCAATCTTCCACAGTTGTTGGAAATTGTCTCATTGACATGTACGCAAAATGTGGCCGCATTGATTATTCAGAGCATGTATTTGATGAAATCAGAAATAAGGACACTGTTTCTTGGAATTCAATACTTGCTGCGTATTCAATCCATGGGCATGGTGATCGTGCACTTCAATTTTTCTCCCTTATGCAGGAGAAGGTTGATATTGATTCTGTGTCTCTTATCAATATATTGTCAGCATGCAGGCATGCAGGACTAGTAGAGGAAGGGCAAAAAATCTTTCAGTTTATGCAGGAAAATCTGCATTTTAAACCTAGTATGGAACACTATGCCTGTATGGTAGACTTGTTAGGTCGCGCTGGCTTGTTTGATGAGATATTAGACTTGATTCAGAAGATGCCCATGCGACCTGATGCCAAGGTATGGGGAGCATTACTAAGTGCAAGTACAACATATTCTAATGTTAGTTTAGGGGAACTAGCACTTCAACATCTTGCGAATCTGGAAGGTGAGGGTGCAGCTCCATATGTTGTATTGTCAACAATCTATTCCCAATCTGAGAGGTGGGGTGATGCTGGAAACACCAGACTAGAGATTGTTAGGTCTGGACTTAGAAAATCACCAGGTTGCAGCTGGGTTGATCGATGATGTACAACAAGGGGCGACACAGTGCATATATCCAGCTGGAATCAGTTGAGTTTCATAATGTGGCTGCATTTACCTGATAAATTGAATTAACTAAGTTGCTTGTTGATTCTCACCTTCAAAGAAGGAAAGGAAGATGACATTATTTGTTGTTCAATTAACAACTTGATGTCCTTTGGCCTTCAGTCAAAGTTTGAAGCCACTGAAAATGCCATTTGTTTCACATAAGCATCACTTTTCGAACAGAGATAAAGGTCATGTTGTCATCATACGCTTATGAAAAGCAATGAAGCATGGTAAAGTTACTTCCTCTAGTTGCTCTGATGAAGGATCTTCAACTGTATGTATACTTAATCTGATATTGTTTCACTTGTGCAGCAGCAGAGGTTTTCAAGTGAAAAGATGTTGCAAAGAATGTCGACTGTGTTAAGCTCAAAAAGAAGATTTTCGAACAGATAGTGGAATTTCTGTAGGGGAGAGAGGCATAATCTTAGGGTGGTAGAGCTACTGAAATAAAGACATAGTTTTAGAGAAAATTGATTGTACATAACCTACTACATTGTCTGTATACTACGTCCGTCCGTTTTCTTTTTTTTACATTGTCTGTATACTAGGTCTGTTTCTTTTTTCTCTTGTAACTTAACGAATAGTGAGTGCACTTCATTATTAGGTCAACTAAAAAACAACCTCCAGATAAAGTTGTAGCTGCATATTATATGATTTCTTTATCGTACTTAGAAATGAGCCTCGCCAAAAGCATCAAAACGAGCAAACATATTAATTTCATAATCTCCCAAGTGAAACAGCATCAAAATGAGCAAACATATACTTCAGACAACTCAATACAATTATACAACTACGATGCTAAATATCATTCCAAAATCTTATACAAAACGAAAGATGAAACTTTCATCAGCGTCTATTTCACACAATTTCAATTAGGAAGAAGGGAAAATCCCCACCTAAAAAACAAGGAAGAACGAATCGTTATACAAGCACCAAAATTTCTAAAAGAGGAACAGCTAGCAGAAATATCAAGTCTACAGTCTACCTACGGAAAGGTTATACTTTGTACAATTAAGTTAAGCTAGTGAAGTCATCCTCTACTTCACTCTACCAATGGCGCCTTCCTTTCGCTTACACTCGGGAAGGATCCAATAATGAAATTATCTGTTATTTAACAATGTCTCAATGGCAAAGGTTAATGAAGGGACGAGCTCCAAAGTGATTACTGGATGAAAAGAATCCCATAAAGACCAAAATCAATCCTGTACAATATTCTTTCATTACAGCTGCCTATTCTACATCGGGTACATCAACATACTCTGCAAGTCTGCATCAGAGATTATTTGTGAAAATCATTAATTGTCGCATAAAATTACAACTAGTTGTGCATCTCATTTAATTGGTGGAATAATATCAAAAGCAACGAAGAAAGTTCACTGATTCTATTATAGTCAATGGGGATAAGATATCATGGTGGCAACATATATTTTAACAATAAAGCACACTCTTATGCACTTTATACAATTACGATCAGCTGCAGGAATTTTAATTAGTTAATTTAGTTTGCATCTTCCTATGTCATTGAGAAACACAAGGTATGCATATTAACACATGTCAACAGGTGATAGAGAAAACCATCTAATCCTACTTCTCTAGAAACGTTAATAGCTCAAAAAATAGCATACCTGTGAGGGGCTGATAGCCCAGGCCAACGGCTCCTAGACACAATCTCAAGTTCTCGATCAGATAAAAAAAAATCTCTGAGGGAGTCACGATTGAGGTACCAGGAACTTTGCAGGCAAAATTTTGTTGAGAAAATCTCTACAAGTAGAAAGAATGCATCATATACAGGTGAATGGAAATTAGTCCAACCAGAATTGCTCAAAGAGACACCATGAATGGATTGTATTCCATGCAACAAATTGCCCTTCCAAACTTGCAGAACTTGATCCTATGTCTGTTCAGTCGAAGTTTCTTTGTAGAGCAAGATCCATCATCATAGGTTCTCAGCATCAACAGTTTACTCTAGGATCAATCCACATTCACAACTTCCGTATAGTCATATATGTTGGACATCAAGATTCTCAGTGTGCTTTATTCTGGAACCATTAGCTTTTCAATATCATTCGCTTGATAGTTGAAGTAAGCCACGCATCTGAAGGTAAGGATTCTCCAGCAGCTTCTCATTGTTACTCTATGAAAGGTAACAAACAAAAAATGAGCTAGCAAAAAAAGAATGATGAAAAGATGGTTCTTACTTTGTGTATCTATACAAGTACATAAAAACTACCCTATTATTAATCACTGTTTAGTAACCATGATCATCAATCCGAACTAAATGTAAATAAAACATCGGTGGATATTGGTAACTAGTTTCCACTTGTGAAATCATGGGGAATTCATAAATAGAACAAGTCTCCAAAGGAACGCAAGTAAACTTGGCCCGCCTGACCTAGAAAGACAGAAAAACGTTTATATGATTCGTGGAGTTTTTTCGGCTAATTTTTTCTTTTAAGCAGTGAGTCAACATTGGGTCCAACAACACACAAGCAGTAGAAACATTACAATGCCCCCCAAGTTAGCAAGAGAAACACTTAAATTTTCAAAATGTTCCAATCTGGCTATTGAAAAAGAAAAATAATTTCTGTTCAAATTAGAAGTTGTTCAATATTGCTAATATTAAACTGGATCAGGAGAGTGGAGTCTCACCTGTTGAGCTTTTGCAACAAGATTTTGAAGCATACGTTGGTAGCTTTCAGGTTCTTCTGTCATCATTCTCTGTACAGTTTGAAGTTTATTAGAAACATAATGCAACAATTGTGACTGAATATACAGAATTTAATAGAAATATATCACTTGCCTTCAAAAGAAAAGTTGAAGAGTCAAAAGCAACTCTGGAGTCTGTGTCATCCAGCAACTCCCTGACATGACACATGTCAGAATTCATCTAAATTTCTGAGAAACAACCAAGAAACAGCAACAGAAAGCATATTGAACTAGCTGAAGTTTCATACCTAAAGAACTGTTCACCACCAACTTCTTTAAAGGAAGCTGGATCTGCTGTACATTTACCAATTAAAAGCAAGAGAAGGGTGGCTCGTATATCTGATGTGGCACCTGGCAAATTCCCTCTCCCTTTACTGCCAACAGAGACACCCAAAGCAATGTTGTCAGTTGCAGCACCAGCAAGTTGGATAAGAGGCCAGTAGAACAAAGCAGCAGGAACACGGGCAACTAATTGCATAGGAACAATGGCTTGTCCTCGGAGTAGTAGTGCAGCTACAGAAGCAGTCTCACAAATTGAAGGGTCGTTACTTTTTTCAAGTCTATTCTTGTTGCTATCAAGGAGTTCATCTGTGCGATTCTGCTTATCCAAAGAACTGTCATTATCAGCTTTGTGACTCCAATCCACAAAGCTAAAATCCTTACCATGAACTGCATCTCCTCCAGATTTAGCAGTTGTGGGGGGCACTTTCAGGCACAACTGAGAGAATAAGATTTCGCACATCTGTCCAAGGGAAGTTAAGGAGTTATTAAGAAAGAAAATTAGATGACAGATTCATGATAACATATATCGCACACTGAACAACAACAGCATAGTTTTGTATTCACTTAGATAATGGAAAAATACATGGTAGAGGCCCTTAGATAAGGAGTTACAGTTTAATAGATTGACCATCTTTTATGCACAGCAATAAACTACAGAGCTCTGGCATGAATAAGTAACATATTTCATTTTTCTAAAGCCTAATTAGCTGGGTGCAAATATGACAATTTTATAGGTGTCGGTGGGCCAAGGTAACAAGAGTCCCTCTGATTGGTTCACCACCTTTAAATTGCCAGGTGAATTTTATAACTACATACCATCGGAAGATGCTCTTGCATAACTACATTGTACACCTTACAAATTAGTGCTTGAGAGTCACATATTAAGCTATGTTTCTGGACTTCATTGGCATGACTCACATAGGGCATTCAAGATGTATAACATTTGAAGAACAACAACTTTACATAAAGATCGGCAATCTAGCCAATGCAATCAAAGTCCACAGAATATTACCTTCAAGATATTCATGCGGTCAGTTTCATTTATTTGGGCTACCAAGGATAAGGCACTACTCATAATATCTAGGACTGCATTTGCTTTCTCTAGGCGGGACATATCTTGTTGGTGCTTAGCTGCTTCCTGACTCATTAATTGTTGCCCTTCACTCTCGTCTAATAAAAATTTGCAGCGCATAAGAAGCCTCTCCAGGACAAATAGAAAACCCCACCTTATAAGGTTGTTTTTTGATTTCAGAAGCCCGCACATTAGCCAAATGGGTAGAGGGATATTCAGATTAGCTTCATAATCCTTAACACCTGCAGTGGAAATATTCTGCTGCAAATTTCTGACACCTGACCACACATTAGAATTTCTTTCCAGGCCGACTTCTGCCATGAGCATATCACCCAACCAAAGATATCCATGATGCCGATATGGAATCCTTTCAGAATGAAGCAAGGAATGCAAGGTGGCCCAAGAAAGACTTGCTTTCATCCCAATACTACTTGCCAAAAGTTCATCAATACTATTCAAAGACTGGTATGATTTTGTTATCTGAATCATATGGGTAAACTCCTTGTCCAGATGAGTAAATGCTCTGATGAGTCCATCAAACTTCTCAACTAGTCTCTCCGAGAGCTGTAAGAAGAATCGTAGTTGAGAATACGATCAAATGATACATCTCAGAGTAGTTTTACATCCACATAGTACGACGGAGAAAACACTAAATATGAATTTATTGACCCAATGGGATATGCTCACTGAAATAGGTGCAGTTTCATAATACCAGTAAAGGGTAAAGTAAACTAGCTGAAGTGAAGTGATAAATCTCAACTACAAAACAGATCGAAAATGTTTTATGAACAGCTTGAAGATCAAATCTAAAGATTGCAGCAGAAACATTAGCACGTAGTACTGAAAACACTCCTCTTAAGAGCTCATTAACTTAGACTCAAACAACCTCGAGAAAAATACAGGAATCGTACCATTCCACCAAAAATTAAAAGAATGCTTGAATCCTCACATTGATGCTTTTAAAGCAGCGACTAAGATTTAATTTACTTAGAATCTCATTGTCACCATTAAGATAAAATTATAATGTAGAAAATAAGTTGAAAAGTAAGATTTATTGCAAGAACAATATTTAATGGAAAGAGCCTTATCCAGTACATACTCAACACACTGTTAAATCGATTTGTTTTCTTTCAGACTTCAGAAGAATAAAACAATAGAGGTTGCACGATATAAAAGATATGTTTAGATGATACCATAGTAAGACGGTCACTATTGGCATATCTTGACAAAGCTGTTGAAACTGATCTTCGTAGAAGCTCCAAGATGCCTTCAACACCGAGTTTGACGGAAATATGTAAAGCTTCAGGTGCATCTGCAAGCATGAGCAATGAAGCGATTGGTTGAACCTCTTCGTCTGTGAACTCAGAAACACCAGCAGTGGTGCACATCTCGTTTATTTGATGTAAAACATAATCGAAAAGCACCATGTATAGATTCCTCCTCTCTTCCCTCGACTTCGAGTGCACCAACTGCACCAGTAGAATTAACAACATATTTTAGTGGGATACTTTTACATAGAGACATATAACTTCTATCCAGAGTGGTATACTTGTGTACTACTGCAAAGCACTATACTATAATTAGTTGTTGCACATGTCTTTTAATGCAATTTCTTTTAATGTAAAGTTTCCAAGAGATAATAAGGGATGTTCATCATGTCTCATGCATTTAGAATATATAATTGCTGTGTCGATTGCACTTATCAAGTTACCTATTTCAACATCTCCTGTTTATGAATTCTGGAAATACCAACTGTTAAAGAGATATACCTCAACAAAAATAAACTCAATTCCTCCTATCTGATCAACCTGTTCAGAAAGAAATTTGGGGGTTGCAGATAAAACTTTATTAGTGCAATCAGATACTTCGTAGAACATGTTTGTCAACATGCAAATAAGCTTGCAATGCACCACTTCTGCCCAGGAATCCCTCCTGCTAACATCAATAAGAACTTTCACAACCTGCAGAGGAAGAAAGTATTAACAACTGTAAGGGCACATACATATAATATCTTGTACATCTGAGCAACAAATTTTTCAAGCGAAGTTTGAGAAAAAAAAAAGTGAAGTAACAAAGTAGTGCCAACAGGAGATAGTAATAAAAATAAACCACTTACTCTGATGTCAAGACCTTTCAATCTGCTTCTCCGTATGTTTCCTCTATCACAGACAAAATAGAGTAGGCAGCTTATGGCAGATGCCCAGACAGATTCTTCCTTATCTTCACTCTGAACAATTACAAGAAGCTCAGAGGAAGAAGCTACAGATGGTATCAATGAGTTCTGGTTACACGTGAAACACTCATTACAGTTCGCCAAGTAGATACAATTACCCTTCCTTTCAGTTTCCTTGCATTGTTCTTAAGTTCTTTACTTTAGGTCAATTTTTGACAGGGGCCACAGGATTGCCATTTAACATTTTTTGAGCCTTAATATTTCATAAATTAATTATAAAAGTGGATCTGCATCCATCCTTATACTATTCCATAGAATTAAAACATATATCTTTTTCTCCAAGTTCAATTATATTTTTTATCAGCATATAAAAGATATTCTATGGTGATTCTAACATAATTTTTCAACCGTACGCCACCCCAAAAGTCCAAGTTTCAGCATTGACCATCTCATTCTCGTAGTTACTATAAAATAAAAGAGCACATAGAACTGAGATCCAATATCTGTAAATCAGGAGTCGTCTTTTTTGGAGGCAGGAAGGCAATGCTGTAAATTTATACCTGAACGAGAAAGAGAAGCATCTCGTTAAGAATGCCTAGTATCCAATACTCGAACTTCTCAATAGCTGCAGAAGTTTCCAATTTCTTGAGGTAATCTGACTTTCTCTTTCCTTGAAAATTAACTTGGGATTCATTATCAAGATATCCATCTTCTTCAATTGTAGAGATCTCATCGGTTGGCGGCGGCTCCAATAAATGAGCATGAACCCCCAGGTTCAAAATTAGATCGAAAGCCCGACATTTTGATGCTAATATAGGAGAATCAAGCATTTCCTACAGATAGGGCCAAAACAAGATTATAATTATGCACCCCTACGTTCTTATGTGCAACAACACACACACACACATACACATATATATAAATATATAATAGAGAGAGAGAGAGTGTGTGTGTGTGTGTGTGTATGGAACACAAACAGCACCTCAAGCATGGATAAAGTGAGGGGACCAGCAGTTTCAGAATCCTGGACGTACCTGCAGAAAATATTATCTTATATGGTAAGTAAGGATGACATTAGATACCAAGAACTAGAGGGAGGAAAAGAAAATATTCAGAATTCTTTATAGATATCACGTTTTGGGTTACGAAGTTTTGGATGTGAGATATCATTTACAGGCCCCGAGTTTTTACGATCTTGAAGGGTTGGCAATAGGACTCTGATGATGGCTCAACTAGTATATGAGGCGTAGTTAAAAATATTGATGAACATAATTTATTAAAAAGTAGTATTAGCAACACTCAGTTTCATATAACACCAGCCTTTCCTCAGATAACATTTACTATATCTCCATTAAGACATAACCGAATCACGATATGGGGTATAACGTGATGTGGTGGATGCACCTACATATGGGCAAGTACTTTTCTGTGTGGGCTATAGAAATGGTGCTCATGTATGGATGAAAACATAAAACATACATGTCTATAACAAGTTTGACGAGGACGCTCACTGCAACATCCATTGATGGCCTTCCAGCATTATTTCCAAATTTTGATGAGACTGTCATAAGAGTTGAACTTGTGGAAGACGCTTCTGAGCAAACTGCAGCAATTACCTCACGAACTTCCGAGAAATTCAATTTCAAAGGTTGTTGTTCACTGATTGACATGAATATATACTTAAATTGAGGTGAGTTTATTTTAGCTTTGAAATAAATGTACTAAGAACAGAGAAAAAAAAATCACAACTATACTGATACAATGATAAAGCATCAAAAATAACAAAGGTTTGACCAGTTGCATGTCTAAATTACTCTGAAAATGTTAAGTTGCCTATATCTTATCACATGGAATCTGCCAGACAAGCACCCATGTATAACCAAAGGTCAAAGCGTCTACTTAAAATGTTACCAACATCATGTAAACAAAAATAAAATATATGTAATTTCTTTGGAGGGCGAAGGAAATGCTGGTATATCATAAAATCACAAATTTTGCTGGAAGATGGCCTTCACTGCATTAACATCAGCTTTCCTGTTTACTCTGATGATGAAACTATGTTCCTATTTCCTATAATATAGCTAATCTGTTCATTGTTGTAAATTGAAGATCGATGATTTCACGATGATTTAAAGGCAAGAAAGAGCCTAGCAAACTCTGACAAAGGAAATTGCACTAGCAAATCAAACAATTAGTGGTAAACACACTTGACCGTATAAATCATAATAAGCACCTACTCCCTACCCAATCTTTCCCCCGGTTCCCTGCACAGATATCCATGACATGCATGAAGATTTTTTATGAAAGATATAGAAAACAATACAGAAATGATTCCCTCTGCACCTGTAGTGACGATACTGGAAGAGGGGTCTTGAACGAGGCCGATAGGTGCTAACAAGTGACTCCTCCCTGAGACAAGAAGCTTGAATCTCAATACAATACTACCAAAGGTTGCACACTACTCAAGCAACCAAATCTCATGTGGTAAGCAATAAGTGAAAGCTTTAATTTGTGAAAACATTTAATTTCATAAAATTAATGTGAAGCATAAAACCCTTGATCTACAACAAATAATAATTCTGAGAACAAATTTATTGAGTCATAATTAAGTAACTATTTTGCCAATTCATTTATTTATTTAGATCCAATTAAGAAACCAGAGCTTAGCATTAATCAACTTAACTTGCTTAGATGCAAAACTTAACAAGAGTTAGTACTATCATCTCTCAATACTCAAAGTTTCATATCTGAAGCGAGTTTTCAAGAAACGGCTCGAGTTTTAGCAAAATCGGCTCTCCGGTCTCTGATAATCTAAAAATTAGATGGAAAATATCCGAACATATGTATCATAAGATGCAAAGTGAAGACATTAAAAAGGTAATAGCAATGTCCTTTATAAGAAGTTGATTTAAATCTGAAGATAAAAAACAAACTGATGACATACAATATTTCATGCGGTCCTTGTTTTGAGCGTTTTAGTGCTGTTATTGCTCTGAGGTGTGCACGAGCCGAAGAAGAATTGGTGACAGTTGTGAGCATTGTTGGCTGCAACAGTTGATCGAGATAAGGCATATCAGCACTACCAAATATCTTCCAAGGTTCTCCTTTCATTTTTGCCTCCATGTCCCCCACCAGAAGAGCAGCTGCACCTACTTCCAGAAAATTATGTGTTTCCATATGTTGGAGATTCAGGACATGGTCACTGAAAGATACAAAATCTTGGTTATGAGAAAAAACACAGCTTATCTCAAACATACTCTAGTTGGACCAATTAATTGAATTTGTAGAAGTTGTGAACATGAAACAACCTTTTAGGTGAAATCTGCGATAGAAGTTGTTCCCCACACCATCGCCATTTAAAAACATCAAGGGCTATGAAATCGTGATTTTCCACATCATCTTCTTCAGAAATCACTGATTCAGAAATTGAAGTAGTGGGCACATCCTTGTTGTCTGATGACTCTTTAGCATTTGCAGGGCTTAACTGGGAATTGAAGGATTTGCTCAATAGAGATGACAAAGATGGAAGTGCTTGCCTCGAGACAGCAGGCGCCCCAGCAAAAGCTGCTGATTGCAATGACCTCCTGGGGATATGTTGGCCCACCAAAGACCGTACATAATTGAGGGACTTAACAAGAGCTCCAGATGCAAAAGTTGAGACAGGCAAAGGGGTATTATTTCCTGTGGTCACTGGTGGTCCAGAAGTCTGGCTTAAAGAGCGCGACCATGGTGCAACTTTGCGATTAAGGCCCATGTCACACTCCGATATAATGCTTACACAAAAACGATCAATTTGTTGCAATGTTTCTTCACCCGGTTTATATCTGCATTGAAATTATTTGCACAACAAGCGTAAACTACAGTACTTGTCTGAAACTCAAAATATTTTATTTAAATATATTCATTGAGTCAAAGGAGGACACATTTAAAATCTGTTTGCCCTGATGGAGGAATTTAAATGTACTGTGTGGGGATTATAAACCTTGTAGTTTCATTACATATCATAAAAATGTAGAACCATAGTTCCTCTGACCTATTCATTCTACCATGTACAAGGAACCAATTAAAAAGGTACCAATTGAACTTCTTAACACCTACCTTAGAAGATACCGCTTTAAAAGTGCAACGCATCGGGCAACTACTGCTGGGCTGAAACCAAATCACAAATTATATTAGAAAAACATATGGCATGCATTATAAACATGAAAGGACAAATTATTCTAGATGTGTTCTATGCGGAATAACTGACATGCCCATTTATCACTTAGCTGTGTTGCATAAATATAATTAGCATGTAAAACAATTTCACATGACTCGCTACAAATAATGAGAAACCATTACCTGCGCTCTCGCTCTGCAAGAGTATGCTCTAAAATCACTCCATATGCCAAATCAGTTGTAACAAATGATGCTAGATAATCCTGCCATGTGAGATAAAAATTCTTCATTTATCTTACTAAGATGCATCATAAATGCTACTAGTGGACAAGATTTACTCTCAAAATTATTGAATCCTATTATATAAAAAGCAAGATATCGAACTCAATGCCAAGAGCGGTTGGTGCAAATCTAAATCTGTTTGAAGAACCGTGGATGGCAGAATGCAAATGGTAAGGCATTGTCTATCCACTAATAGAATAACTGGCATCCATCACCTCATCTTCATAAGTGCATCTATAACATTTCTCTTAGAGCAGAACTGACATTTTCTGCTCAAATGTAAAGACGATCAAGTTCAACCAAATGTCCTCAAACATAAAGTACATTTCTTTAACTCAATTATGACTGATAGTCTGATACCATAATTAGCCTACATTACCAGCTAAAGTCTCCTCTTGGGTCAACTCGCGAACAATCTCTCTGTCATCACAGGGGTAAGGATAAATATTATCCCCCCACCCTACCCTGCTTAGGTGGGACTCTTTTCATAGGCATTTGGGGCATGTTGATGTACTAGCTAAAAACTCAAAAATCTCCTAGAGTCAACTTTACGGGACCAAACGTACTTTTCACTTCAATCGAGACTCGACCCATGTTAGAACACACTAAACCCACCACAGATATACATCTACAAGTACAATAAGCTGAAAAAATACTAAACCCCAAACGGATCCAAATTGAATCAATCCAATACACTAAACAAAATGTACTCAAAATTCAAATCAAGCTAAAACAATAAACGAAATAAATTCAAAGTGAATTAAGCTAAAACAACAAACAAAATGCAGCAAAATTTCGAACCCGAAGAGTCCTGGAAGCCTCAGTAGTTCCTGCAGCAAAACCGCTGCCGTGGTGTGGCGGGCCCGATGAGGACAAACAATCCGCCACCGCTCTCCTCAGCGGCTCCGGAGGCTTTTTCAGTGACGACGATCTCAACCTCGACGCCGCCCCAACGCCGCCCAATTGCCTCCTCGACGGACTATAACTCGACATGAATTACTCCACTTTTTCTTGAATCCAAAACACACACACAAATACAAATAGATATAAAATACAAATATATATAAATATATATTATGTAGACATATGTATATGTGTATATATATGTGTATGTATGTATGTGATTAGTTGTATATATGTATATACATACAATAATACATATATAGTTGTTTTCAGACAGGTTTGTTTGTACGTGAGATGTAAGATTTGATGAGATTAAGATTGTTTTTTTGGGATAATTTCTACATTTCAGGAGATCGAGTGAGAGTGTTTCTTCATAATTTGGGGATTTCAGATGTTGAATTTGTTTCTGTGTGTACACACCAAATACTGTTTTTTAGTACTCAAAATATTACTTACCCGCCCATGACTCAATAACCTAATGATATTCGATTCAACTTTTCATGCAATAAGTCATGGTTCCAACCTTATTGTTGGAGATAAGTTTGTGTCATATTATACTCTAACTTTCTAGTTAAGAATATTTGTATTCTTTATTTATCATTATAGTCATTATTCATCGCTAATTTAAATATATATATATACTCTCCCCATCCCTAAAAGATTGGTACATTTTGACTTTTGGTGGTCAAACTTTAAAAAATTTGATCAAGAATTCTCATTAAACGATAAGGAATAATATAGTCATGTGGGATCTTGTTAGATTCGTCTCAATATATATTTTTAAAATATCAACTTTTTATAATTTTTTCGAATGTAGAATAAGAAATATTTATGTTTTAAATTATGTTTTGTTGACCACCAAAAGTCAAAATGTATCAATTTTTAGGGACGGAGGCAGTATTACTTTACCCCTAGTTCCCCTCACCCCTTAACTATAAATCCCTGATTAAAGTCACTAAATTTATATCGAGTTAAGTTTATGATAATTGTAAAATTAGATTTAAAAGTTCATTGTAAAATCAAATTTAAGATATGTATTGTGGTCTTAATCTGGTTTAGCAAAGAATGTTGCACAAAATGTAAATGATTGGTCTTGTATTTGAAGGAAATTTCAATTAGAATTACGGAGTTTATATTATTCGTTTTAAAGTGAATTTGTAAAATTATATTGAAAACATGTGTGGTAATCTTAATAGAGTTTAAAAAGAATGTTGCACAAAATGTAATGGGATTACTTCTCGTGTTAGAAAGAAGTTTCAATAAGGGGTAGTATAGGCATTTGACTCTTTCGTATTAGTTGTATGTAATGTGTTGGAAGGAAGATTGCAAAGAACAGATTGAGGGAGTCATTGACTGGGGAGACACCTGTGATGGGTTCCAAATTTTGATCCGGAATCCAAAACCGGATTCCGTCTGAAAATCGATAGGGATTCGGTTTACCCAATTCAAAAATTTATTCAATAGTTTTCTTTATCTTTTTTATTTTTTGGTATTTATATTAACAATAAATTAATTGTCAAAATAATTATGGTTCATTTTATATCTTGATTTGAAAATACAAATTAACTAATTATGGTAGATTTTGTTTCTTGATTTTAAAAATGTAACAAAAAATGAAATCAAATTAATTAGTTTTTGGTTTCCAATACAATTTCGGATATAATCGGATCTGACCGGTTATAGATAAACTGGTAACCGGATCTGTGCGAACCGGTTTTGGTCCGGTTCCCGAATTGTTATCTACAAAGAGAGTTTCCGTCGGGTTCCGATGGACCGAAACTGGAACTGGTCCGGTCCCGGATTGCACGAAAATCGGTCGGAACCGGTAACAACACTACTCACGTCTATACACTAGCTACTTCCCATTGATATCGATCAGAATAAAAATGCCACTCCTTATAATCTTCCTTATTTAATGACATACATTATTATAACTAGCTGTATATCACTTTGGAGATGCCCTCCTCAATTACTAGAAAATAAGAAACGAACATAAGAAACTAGTGGACATTTTAACGTATAATTTGTATTAATATTCGATATCTCTACTCCTTAAAACTTAAAAGTTGTGACTATATAACAAGCCCAGGAACCAAATTGTACAAAAAAAGCATACTTTACAAAAGGCATGGATCACGAAGCTATTCTACAAAGAATCAAGAGATAGGTCGTTCAGGATTCGACATTTTAAACAGAACTTATCCTCTGAAACATCACATTTGTGGGTCGTGGAAATATGTTTGGTTTTATGGAGTCGAAGACTTTCAAAACAATTGCGATATATGCACGCAATGGAAATGCTGCAAATACAAAACCCGGTAACTTTAAAAGAAAAGTTTAGCCTTAACAGACTCCTCAATTCCCACATGGTAGACTTCCCAAACATTAACCAGGAGAGCTTGGGAAAGGGTAATCCAGCTCTTTTTAAGATGCATGGATTTGGGAAGACAAGTTTTAGGCTAAAAAATCAAATCGAAAACCAAATCCGCCATCTTTCAGGCATGCATTGTCGACTACATTGAGATGACCAGAAACAAGATAAAGAATGACATAAAACGCAAACTCGCCAACTAAACATGTTTTCAGATGGAGGCTGGCGGCTGGCCATAACATGTAGATCAATAAGACGTCAAACCACCCAGAAGCAGGTTCACATCATCTCTTGTGACCGTCTTACACAGCGACCAACTTTTTTCTTGAATTCATCCCTGTTCT
Organism: Echium plantagineum; assembly: GCA_003412495.2. Taxonomy (NCBI): domain Eukaryota; kingdom Viridiplantae; phylum Streptophyta; class Magnoliopsida; order Boraginales; family Boraginaceae; genus Echium; species Echium plantagineum. The sequence continues at coordinate 2,382,222 of CM016566.1, read as the reverse complement.
CTCTCCATTCCTTCTGCATTTTTTAACAAAGGGACATGAAAGGTGTTAGCAACTGTTCAGGCTGTTGGATTTGAGACTTATCAGACGTGCACATGCGGTTCAAAAAAATGAATGTGAATACCCATAGTGATCGAACTACAATGACTAGTTTCTCAGTTCAAAACTAAAATTCTTTGAATCATTATTTTCATCAACATCTATAGCATATGTTGAGCAACGTCGTAGATTACGCAAGAAATAAAAAATAAGAAAATATATAAAAAGAAATTAAATGATAGTCGCTTACAGCTGCTTCCACATTTGCTGGAGATTCATCATTTGGACCAGAGAGCATTGATATTATGCTCAAAACTATACTCTCCACCTGAAATCACATCATGGTCCAACAAGAAGATCCAATCAGTTCATACTGAATAAATTATCTCATAACATTTATCATCATGAAAGAAAAAAAATTACTAGATTGGCTGTCTGAAGGCTCCTATTCTCATCATAGAGTAACATCTAGCATTTTCATATTAGATGATGCGCTCTGAGCTTAAGCAATTAGCATAATGCATGGATCCATTCCGTATAATGCATTAACCACCCAGTAAATGCCCCTAAACAATCCAAATATAAGTGTCTTTCGAAATTTTGAGCTATGGATTTAGTGTGTAAATTACAAAATTCTAAGCTTGATTCTAACAAGCGACAGCTAATATCTCTTATAATATTTAATTATCACGTCAAATTAACCTCTGGATTCTAAAAAAGGTGAACCTAATTGTAGCTGCCATGTTCGGGTATCGACAATCCAAAGAAACACACATGATGTGGCCACCCACAACTACTAACAAACAATATGCTTCTAAAGACACAAGGAGGTCATCTATAATCAGAATGGCGAACGTGTGATAATACCGTGTGGACAGGCGACCAACGCTCGCTAGCAAGCTCATAGCCATTGGGATCATCACCAGGAGGATGAAGAATTGAAATGCAGACCTTCCCGTCCTTGTAAACTGTGAATGAAACCCCAATATCTCAAAGGATCAGAGCAGACTCTAACAAGTCATCATAGATAGGTAAGAAAAGTAGTTTGGAAGCTAGAAGCACTTTACTCACCATTAGGATGCCACATATCGGAAGTAAACCTCACAGCCGGAGGACTGTTAGGGTAATTTTGCGGGAAACTCATGATTGCGTTAAAGAAACCTCCCTCGCTGCACATAAGTTCAATGACCCAAATAAGTATTTATTTCGTAGAAAAAAGACCTCACTAGCATGCTTAATAATTCTGGTTGACAACAATACAAAATACTGTCTAACAAGTCAGCTTATCAATAGGCAACCTCGTAACTTATAAAGACAAAAAAGCTGAAGTGAAGGTAATAAATCAAGAAATTGATTCCAATAAAATTACGAAAACTGCAGCAAATACCTTAAGGCTTTAGCAATGATACAATTTGTTTTATTTAGATGGATTTAGTAAATATCACCAACTAAGAAAGACTCTTCTTATTAGCATCAATACGATTCTAATCCTAGTATATATAAATCATTACTGATCCTAACCTAAAATTATTCGCTCCCAATTGAAATCAAGTACTGCATTTAGATCGATAAACAACATTAACAGATAAAAGGAACACTCACTAAAGTGTATCAGGAGGTCCAATAATGGTTACACTCCATTCAAATATGTTGCTGTCATCAACCAATCCAGCTGAAAAACCATCGACAGGATTTCTGTTGAGATCTGAAAAACATGACATTATTGTTAACACAAAAACTTCCACTCAAAAGCCAAATTCTTTTCATAATAAATATCCAAGTACAACAGAATTTGTGTTGATTCTACAAATTTCTAATTAACATACAAGAACAGAATCAAAGCTTTATAGAACACATGGATTCATGTGTTGATTCAATTACTTACTACTAAAAGATAAATGAATTGCTAATTAAATTAAATCAATAACAATAAAATCAAACCTTTCTAGAGCACATCAATTTTTACAAAGACCCAACTAAAGAAAGACAAATTCTTTATCAAATGAAAGTTGATAATTCAATGAATTGCTAACGGATATTAATCAAGAACAACAAAATCAAAACATTCTTGGTTATTCAAGAACCCGAACTAAAAAGGATTAAAATGTTATCAAACTGAAACTACCCAATTCAATGAATTGCTAATTAACATTAATCAAGAACAATAAGATCAATACATTCGTTAATTGGTTATTTAAGAACCCAAACTAAAGAATATAACATTCTTTCATCAAATTAGAACTACCCAATTCAATGAATTGCTAATTAAAGTAAATCAAGAACAATAAAATCAAAGCTTTCTAAAGCATATCGATTCTTTAAGATAACATTTTATATCAAATTCAAACTACCCAATTCAATGAATTACTAATTAAAATAAACCAAGAACAACAAAATAAAAGGTACATAAAAAGATTAATACCCTTTAGCTGTTTTTGAAGGAGAAGGCTAGCTTGAGAAGATGTAGCCATTAAAATTGGATTTGAAAAGCTTTAGGTTTGCCGAAAGAGACTGATAATTGAGAGACGCAGAGATTTAACAGAGGTGAGTTAGCATGCCTAACCTACACCCCATCATATGCCCCCCTTTAAATATCCCATCATAAACTTCAATTCTTGATTGCCAATCAATTTAATTGTCATAAAAATAAATTATTTTATGATATTAAGATTCGAGTTATACTTTTTACTTAACATAGAGGTAAGTGCATCTTCACGGTGCTCGTTTTTTATTGTGAAGTGTAGCTAAATAATCCAACTCACACTAGACTCAGGGCAACGGTGGTTTAGTTAACGGTGATCCGAGAAATATTGAACGGTGATATTAAAGTTTTGAAACTTATATCGGAAGGTCCAACAAAAATTGAAAGTTACTTTAATTTTAATTTGTTTACTTATATATGATGAACTTCTTGGATCCATCCGTATTGATATGCCTGAGTAAAAACAAAAATCAAATTTTATGCCCCGAGTAAAAAGAAAAATCAAGTTATACTTAAATTCTTGAAACTTATATCGGAAGGTCCAACAAAATTTGGAGGTCACATTAATTTAAATTTATTTACTTATACTCCCTCCGTCCCTAAAAGATTGGTATATTTTGACTTTTGGTGGTCAACAAAAGACAATTTAAAACATAAATATCTCTTATTCTATATTCGAAAAAATTATAAAAAGTTGATATTCAAAAATATATATTGAGACGAATCTAACAAGATCCCACGTGACTATATTATTCCTTATCGTTTAATGATAATTCTTGAACAAATTTTATAAAGTTTGATTACCAAAAGTCAAAATGTACCAATCTTTTAAGGACGGAGAGAGTATATGATAAACTTATTGGATCCGTCTGTATTAATATGCCTTCGGTAAAAAGAAAAATCAAGTTGTATGCCCCGAGTAAATAATCGAACTCACACTAGACTCAGGGCAACGGTAGTTTAAGTAACAGTGATCCAAGATATATTGAACGGTGATATTAAAATTTTAAAACTTATATCGAAAGATCCAACAAAATTTAAAAGTCACATTATTTCAAATTTTTTTACTAATATATGATAAACTTATTGGGTCAGCCCGTATTAATATGTCTCGAATAAAAAAGAGAAATCAAGTTTTATGTCCAATTTAATCATGTGTACTTCGATCCTTTTCATGACTTCATTTGTATCTTCACTTTAGTCGTTTATATATCAGTTTTTATAAAATGTGCCCTTAGGCACATGTTAAGAAACTAATAAGGGAACATAATTGCTAATTAATTATATTTGAAATTTGAATGTTACTTTATATGCTTATGAATATTACCTTATATGCTTACGGATATTAAATTGTATTACCATATTAAGTGTTTAACATGTGCCCTTATGGCACATTTTAGAAAGACCGTATATATATTTATCCATAAATTCTTAAATTTGGTTAATTTGTTAGGTTAAAGTGTTTACAACCTAAAGTGAAAATGACTAGTGAAAGCACTAACATCCCCATCTCATTTTATTTTATTATAATTACTTTGCAAGTCATAGCCTACAAACATATTTGATAAATATTGAGCCACTCTCCACTTGTGAAGCATTTCTACTTTGTTCAACTTCTCTATAGTAACCCCTAAAATGAACATAATCCCATATTTAAAAAAAAAACTAAAAAAAAAATTATCACCTCTTATAATGTGAATTGAATATGAACTTCTAAATCACTAAAAATGTCCTAGTCACTAAATTAATCGATATTTTAATTTAATATTTGAAATACAGGTTGGATTAGTGGGATAAATTGCTTGAAAGCAAGTCTCCCCATATGTCACGTTTGAGGCAGTATGGACTAGGAGCGAGATTAGTTTAATATATTGCTCCAAACTTGGTTCGAATACTTTTGGAATATTGTTTTGAAATTGAAGGGTATACTAATTCGATACCAACCGGTATTAATCCTCAAACAACTTTTTTTTTTACACCTTCAACTAATCAATACGGTCCTAGAGAGCCGACTTTGCTAAAACCCAAGCGATTTCTTGAAAACTCGCCTTACGGCAAAAAGAAACCAAGTCATGGGTAATGCCACAACTTGTAACCTTGTGAACTTCGCATGACACTAATAATTAGGTACCAAGATTCATACCCTTTGGCCTTTGGGCATAATCTCTTGAAGAATTTATTACCAAAAGGCCGAACAAAATGAGACATCCTATAATGAGACATATAATTCTTTTTGCAAACTCCGTCTGCTACATTGGTTAATCAAACCATCTTGATTTCCTAAAACAACTATGCAAAAAACCATACCAACTTATCCCTCAATTATACTCCATTTTTGTTACTTGCTAGCCCCTCCCTCTTGTGATGGCAGACGACGATACATCCGCGTCAGGCATGGTTCGCAACATCACAATCTGCTTAATCGCGGCTGCATCTGCAGGCGTTATCATAACCATCTACCATTGCATCACTGCAAACAGTATCCGCGACATACTCAACCTCAGAGGCAGAGGCAATAACAGAGCCGATCATCATAATCAACAACGTCAGACGTTTACTACATCGCGCCAAGATCATCACGCAACACCAAACAGCCTCGACACTTCAATTGCTCAACTCATTCCATCCTACAAGTATCGAAAGGGGGGTGATGATGATGAACAAGGGGTGGTAGACAAGGATGATGGGATGTGTCCCGTTTGCTTGTCCGAATTCGAGGATGGCGAGGAAATTCGAACATTGCCGGGTTGTTTGCACTCGTTTCATGCAGCGTGCATAGACATGTGGCTTTTCTCGCACCCAAATTGTCCAATGTGTAGAAGTATTGCTACACCTTCACCTAGGATGTTACTGCATTTGATCAATTCCAACCCAGAAAGTCCAGTTCCACCCAACATGCAAAACCAATATATTTCACCTATAGATAGGCTTGTGTAACTTTGTTTTTATTTCTTTCCTCCTCGTACATGAGATTCGAACTCTTAACCTGGCCTCATAGATCAAGGAGTGATACCTCAATTGGTAGACCATTCGATTATCTCTTGGACTTGTGTAACTTGTCTATATTCTCTTTCAATATTATACTCTCGAGTTCACTCTTTTTACTTGTCGTTCTACATTTACGTATAATAATTAAGAAATGTTATTAAGTATCATATGAAATTTGCTTATGTCAATTGAGACTTTAAAATTTTAATTGTAACAATTAAATCAAATTTGACAATCATTAACATTGAGGAAACAGACTAACATCACACACATTTGATTAGTACATATTAGTATATAATTGAATGAATACTTTAGGGTCATATCACAAATGATGGTAATTTGTAAATTTTCCAAAAGAATAAAAAGACCTCTTTCTTTTTCTGATAATGAATATTTGATCACATGGTCAGCATCTTTTACAGATTAGGACAGACTACTAGCAATAAACTAAAGAAATTTGCCGACTTCTTACCATGTCCCATAAAGATGTCCATTTTCTATTCACTAACAGCAACATTTCTTTTTCAGGAAATTTATAAGCCTCACTACTAGATTTCCTCACTAACCTTATTAATTCAGGCAAATGAGACAATGTGCTGCATGTGCCTCTGCATTTCAACAACCCTCCCCCCCCCCCCCCCCCACCCCATGTTGCACATTCTCTCATTAATGCTCAATATCTGAGCAACTCCTCTTCTTGATTGATAGTTGATATACAAAGATACTTACACTGGTCAACACGCGATACTCAAAATCTTGTCCTAAAGAGCGTGGAGGATTCATATATGGTGACACTTTGGGAGAGGAATATACATTACACAAGTTTGAGATTGGAGCAGTTTAGAGGTGAGAAAAATGAGAACTCTGAGTTGCATTAGCCTAGTTTTGAGTCTTGTTTTCGGGTGTCTTTTACTAGCACTCGTTGCAGAGATTTTCTACCTGTTTTGGTGGAAGAAAAGAGTTATTAGAAATCGGGGAATTGAAGATGGATATAGTAATCCAACGAAGGAGTTTTTACTCACATTGTGCTGGAAAAAACCATCTACATTGAGCAGCAGAAGACCCCTCAACCTTCAAGAACCCGAGTTTCGAAATGATTTGGAAAAAGATTTATGGGACAATCAATTTGCAGAAGAGGATAGCATAGATGCTGAGTTAATGAGGCTGCAACAACTTTCAGGGCCACCAAGATTTCTCTTCACTATTAAAGAGGAAACAAATGAAGATTTGGAATCTGAAGATGGAGTTTCCAGAGTTCAAGAAACTCCATACCTAACTCCTACTGCTTCCCCTTCGTATTTCACCTCTCCTTTTACGCCTCCGGTAAGGTCTTCGCATAATCATCATAGGTTTCTTTCTATGTTTGAGTTAGCAAGTGATGCAGAGTTCAATAAGATAAGGTCTTCACCTCCTCCAACTTTCAAGTTCTTAAGAGATGCAGAGGAGAAACTTCTCAGGACTAAAACCGATGAAGAAGTCGAAAAATTTAGAGATGTCAAAGTTCCTTCAAGTTCAGTACATCCCAATGATGAAGTGAATGGTTCAGTTATCACAATTGTAGTTAGCAAGAACATAGACAAAGAGAATGGGGTTCTCAAACATGTGCTTCATTATCCTTCCAGCTCTTCACAGGTACTTCCTACTTAGAGGGTGGTTGGCACAAATCTTTAAAAATGTTTTATGTTTGTCCTTACACATCAGACCCATCCCGGACTCGAGTTTGGTGATCAAGCTCGAACGAATCGAGCCGTATGCTTGACTACTGTACAAGCCAAGCTCGACCACTCGTCGGCTCGACATCAAATAAGAAGTCCCACTCAATCTTGATAAACTAAAGCCATTTGTTGGTTTTGGTTTGTGTGCATTCTTTAACATTGCTTTCAGTCGCAAGATGCTTAGATATCCTGTAACAACATGTTGATTGGAAGGTTTAGATATAAGTTAATCTGTTTCACTATGTTCAATGTACTGTGAATATTTTTATGTGACAGAATATTTGAAGACATAACATCAAACAAGTGGGTGAAAAGTGTTTGATTTCTTTATTCAGACATCTCATGTCCCATTAGTTGTCTTATATTCTTGAAAGTATTTGAATAATAATGTTTGTCAAAGAATTAATAATCACAACAAGGACAATGTACTCATCTAGTCATCTGAAGCAGAGCCTTCAAGTGAATTGCTTTTATACATTATTGATAATTTCACGCACCCGTGAACTAGAGTACACAAATAAGGTATATCGCGGGATATACCTTACCTGATCAGGGGACTAAGGATTTATTGTTTCAAAATTCAAATCTTACAAAATTTAGGGTGGTTAATATTAAATCTGGTAATGAATTAGGTTCTTGAACTATTTTCTAATTTCATTTTTGTGACCTATAATAACTTCCTTACGATAGCTTCCTTTTTTAACACAATCTAATGGCAAATAACCGTTATACCTATCTAAACTTCCATTACCACATAAATCGTTTATCGTTGTTATAATGTTGGTCCTTGTTTCACAATACGTTGCGAACTCGATTTGAGACTAACCAGACTTGAAACTGATATATAAAAGTGACCAGTCTGACGCCTTGTTTCACAGATCGACTAAGTACCCCGAATCAAATTAAACATTTTGGATAAATATTAAAGCTAAACTATGAAATGTCACGGTACCATACTCGTCCCAGCACACAATCAGGGATTTAGGACTGAAGAATTTCAATGCAAACACTAAATCAATGAAGTGACCACAAAAATTACTTTCTCATGACAAAATAGTACAACAATTAAATTTTCAGATGTCTGTGATAAGTCTGAAGAACATTTGACGAGGGACTGAAGAATTTTGAACCTGGAATCATACTGTCCGAAAATGATTCATTTTCGTGAATTCTACGAGCCTGGTGCAAAGCTATACCTTCATTCATCTATATAAGCATGCGTCTGATACCAGATTTATGAAGAAATGAAATCAGATCCCAAGAGCAGCGACATCTGGTATTCCCAGTTCCACAGAAAATAGTTTGAGGTTAGGTTCCCTTAATAGACTGAAGGCACATAGCCCGTAATAGGAGTGGTAGAGATCTGGTAGCTTTCTCGGAAACTTGCTGAAACCTCCAAACTGACAAGAACAAAGATAACATAAGCGTAAGGGCCTGAGTTAATGTTCTATATGTGGCGAACAAGATCAATAGTTGTGTTCCCGTGGCATAAGCAAGCTCTCAAAATAAAATCACCAAAAAGAGAAATGGTTAGGAGTACCAGGTTGATCTGATGCTCATGTGACAAACTTAAGACACAATAAATTCTAAACACCCACCTCAGACTGGCAGGTTAGCAGGAATTCACGTAAACATCTTTCGTCAATGAGGTTGAGAGCTCCTAAGATCTTCAGAACTCCTCCAATCCTAAATACATAAGAAGTTATCTGTCAAGTGCAATAAGGAGAGATGCAAATTAGCCCAACTGCAATAAGGAGTTGCTATGACATACCAAAAAGCATAGCATGTATCGCTGGGCTTGTTTGGCCTACCTTGAAAACCACCATCCATTTCCTGTCTCTGCCATTATAATCAAAATGAAATTACTGTCGCAGAGGCAAACAAGGTGAGGAACAGAAAAGGCTCAAGTTATGAGCCAACAACAATTCACGTCCCAGGCCCCATATCCAACTGCTGTGTGAGAAAATAATTAGCACATCCCCAGTGAATGTCAAATCTAGTCTTTCTCATATTCAAGCTTAAAATTTAGAATTCATGAACTGGAGTAACTAGTAAGATACAATATAATTGAAATAATCATCCTTCAGTTTGCAAGATAATCTCACACTACATTTCATATGATACTTCACTAGATAGTTTCTAACTTCTATTGAAATAAGACAAAGGAAGATAGAGGAGCCCAGATCAGACATGGTTGAGAAAGAGTGCAACTTTTTACATTAGAAAAAATTAAGCCTGCGCATGAGGTGTCGCAGTTTAAGTGAATAACTTTTCCATTAGTATGAAGCAAAATATACCTGCAAACACCAATTCACAAGCAGTGGTACATTTATTGTGTCAGATGATGAACTTCTTGACAATAGATCGTGTTCAATGAATCCCATCAACTGGAGAGAAGACACAGCACAGTATGTGGCACCACCTGTAACACTAAAATATTACCATTCATAAGCATTTTATAATTTTTAAAGAAAACCAATAGTCATATGGAAACCATTATCTTATGATGAAGAACTCTACGTACCCTACATTTTAAGGAGTGTTTGGGAGGAAAAGATTAATCATTTTAGGTGATCCACAGTGTAAGTACACAATCATAGGCAAATAATGCCCAAGAACAAAAGGAAAATGTGTAATCATGTAAACAACACAGATTGCAGTCACTATTCCATCTAAGTTATGACAAATATAATATTGTGCAACTCACCATGGGATTCTGAACCAGGAATCAGTCCAAAGCCACCATCATATGACTGTAGAAATTAAAAAACAAGTAAAAAAAAATTAATCTGAAACTGCAATGTTACTGTGTAAGAAGATAGACAGAACCAACAGAGAGACAAAGACTCGGATTCAGCACCTGACAATTAATTATATAATTCTTGGCTCTCTCTTTATCCATGCCACTCCAGTCATTCAGCATAGAACTTATGGCAGCTGAACAGGTGCATAATGAGTTAACTTCCCCAATAAATTCATATCAAATTGAAACTTATCAAACAATTCCTTACCAGCACAATATACGAACCTCAGATCTGTCTCTGCCCCAGTATGAATGGGCATAAAACTGGTATAAAAAGACATGATAGTCAAGTATTGAGCATAATTATCCCAGCGTTAAAAAAGAAGAAGATACTGTATAAAAGGAATGAAGGAAAGATGTCGCTATAGTTGGCTTTAACAGGTGGAATCTACATTGACTATGGGAGAAAAAAATTATCTTTTTGTTATGTTTTTAGGGCCCTGAAAACTGAGCATTACGTTCCACTTTTTTAGGAGCTAACAGTTAACGTTCAAGTGAAAGACAGTAAGAAGAAAAGTTCTAATTGAAAGGGATTAATTCTAAGGTTTGAATCGTAGGTTGAATATAGAGTACCCATGTTTCAAAATTAAGCCTAAAAACACCCAACATGTGATGATATCACGAGTCTTCTGGTAAGATTCTTAGTATCTCTACTAAATGGTGTCAATTATATCAATGAGTTACGCTACTTTACCTACATTTCTAAAAGACACGACATATACAAGTTTAATATTCAATGTAAATACATACTGTAATTATCAATTGCAGATACCTTCCATCAGGCTGCTGAAGGTTTTTCATGGATTTTGGAATTGAATTGAAATTAACAAATGTTCGATCGTAACCAACAGTTTTCAATATAGCCAGTGCACAGTATGTGCTTGCTAAGTGACTTCCGTTAGGCACTTTCACCTGCAATAAAATATAAGAACACATGATGCCTATTCGAGTATTCGACCATCACACCCCCAAAAACTGAGTTCAAAACAATACACTGCTGACTTCAAGAGTATTTCAGTTTTGATTGAAATTTCAACATACCCCATCATCATTTACTTGGAACTGAGAACTTCTAGAGCCATGAAACCCAAAAAATTCACCTACAGTCGACCAATAAAAACATGCTTATCAGGGGGTGTCCAACATTACAATGAAATATCAAACTACCAAATGAAGAACCTACCGTTGTTAAGTTCAACCTCATCTTTTGGGTGATACTGCAATGAAAGCACCCAATCAACTACAGCTTCTTTCTCAACCTACTCAAATTTTCAAAAATAAGGATCGAATAAGCTACTTAACTATCTAAGTGAAAGATTGAATCAAATCAAAGTCGCTTGTGTCAATCAAGATAACAAAGTTTGGTAATTGTGAACATTGAAAAACTACAAACTTTTAGAGATGGAGAAATTAATTTTCCACATTCCCTAAATTTTACTTTACACTATTAGGAAAAGGTTGTTTCCGAATCCTATGGAGTCAGATTTTAAATTCTCTCGACTCTTGGATAAAATGGCATGTATATTATTGCACCACCTATGCTTTTTATCTATCGTGGACTATTATGTCGTATTTGCACTCCAGTCTTGGTCACAAAACAGTCTCCCTATCATCATGGGAGCAACGTTGTGCCCGACCCCCTACCCAGCTTAGGCGGAACCTTAAGAGGCATTGGAGAATGTTAATGCTAATGTACTAACAGGAAACAGGTGACTACTTCACCAAAATCTAACCAATTTGGTTCATTTTAGCGATGACATTGGGACATCTAACAAACATGCTAATCAACACAGCAAAATTTAATATTACCTCTGATACCAAAAGATGAACGATTTGTTTACTCAATGGTCAAAATCGACACTTTACGGTCTTGATTGACACACCACAACTTCGATTTATTTCAAAATGATCATGCTAGTAGCACATTAAGTTAAAACTACTATATCTTGATACATTTTCCTCCCACTATTATACAATATCTTTTCCATGTCATATCAAGACAATAAACCCTTGATGTTCTCACAGAGGCAGAAAGGCCTACTATCATACCCCACCTTTACCCCTCTACAAAATCGTTGGGCACGTTAATGTAATGCATTGTACATTATATTCAATAATATTTGAGCTAAAACTTAGAAGTCAACTAATGAACAAAAATGGACAATCTTTTTGGGACAAACATACGCAATCGATGGAGCCGGTGATATCGAGGCCGACGATGATGAAGTAGGCGAGAGTGAGACGGTTGATCTCTTGGCCCTGATAATGATGAGGCAATAGCTGATACATCATCTGCAAGTAAGTTATGTGCCGATCTTTATCGAATTTTGCAGGAACTGAATCAGATTTATCCCAAAATCGACTATCTTCCATGGCTGATCTGTTGCTGGTGGTGGCTTTCGGGTGGTGATCGGAGATGCTCCGCCGTCTCGGCGTTTGGAGGCAGTAATTGTTTTTACTATGCGAAGCTCGATTTGCTTGCTAATATCACATCAGAATAATGGTTTTTCGAAGTGAGAGTACTGTTTTATCCCTCGTGTTCCTCTTATCTTCAAGTGTCATGAAGAGTTTTCAATTGAGGGCATAATAGTGATTTTACTATTGTAGTGTGGATAGTAAAATCCCTTGTCTTCTTCTTTTTGTAATGGGACAATCTCGCCTACTCTGCCAACTTGACTATGCTTAACGGTAGTGTCAAGTGTGGATATAATCTAATCATGTTGATTTTTGAGTTGGAAAAGTTTAAAAAGGAGATTTCGGCAAAATTGGTCGAAAATAGACGATTGCACGGTATAAGAACATGAGTAATGTATTTGGGTCGAAAACAAACGTCAGTGATAAATGTGGTAAATAAATCAAACGTCAGTGATATCCAGTGCCATTTGCCCTAATTTTTATCATAAAATTATTATGATGTTTTGAAATTATGTATTTAGTTCCATTTTTTGTATATTTCATCATTCATGCATTCCTTGAGTACTCACATGTACACATCTTTACACGTATAAGTATGAGTTACATAGTGTATTTTTGATGGTACTCCATATTTTATTATATAAATATGATTTTTTATAAGTAAATATTTAAATCCATATTTTGTATATTTGATCATTTGTATTTACATCCGTCGCATTCCTTGAATACTAGCATGCACACATTTTTACGTATGAGTAATATTTACGTAATATATCTTTTATGGTATTCCATAATTTTTATTATATAATTATGATTTTTTGTAATTAAATATTTAATTTCAAATTATGGAAAATTCATTTCCTTCCAAAATTCATACAAATGAGATTTCATTAAAGAATGAATGCAAAAGCATACAAATGATGTATGATATTTACAATTGAACTAACCAAAAAGATACATAAACTCAAGCATTCCCTTTATGAGTTTTTGCACATATAATATTTAACAAATTTAAAAAGGATAATTAGTATACGAAATTTCCACGGATTTCCAAATTTTCAATAAAAATATGATTCAATTGACGAGATTTATTAGAGGCTTAAGAACATCTTTTAACCATGATGCTCAAAGTGATTACCACTTAAGCTATGTTTATTGTTGAAATTTCGACCTATGTCGAAACACGATAAAAAAAAATGTATATAATACGATAACATTGTTTAAGTACCATACTTAAAAAGATGTTTAATCACATAGATTAGACTCTCTTATCGAATTAAACTGAAAATATAAAGCTTCCAAACAAGAACCCGCGGTTAGTCCGTTAAAGAATCGTACTAGACCGCTCTACGCAGCATACAGTCTATATATATCAGCCAACGGCTCCGCCTCTCACGGTGTCTCCGCCGCTTCTTCTTGCAGCGCTTCCAGCAATATGTCAGCTCTTTTATTCATCTCTCATATATCTTTATAGATTTCACATACTATAAGATTCAGTCTATATAAATTAGGGTTGCAATCATTCGTTTCTGTATAAATTAACCAAGTTTTTCAGCAAATTGGTGGATTTATTATAGGGGATTTCTTATTTTCAAGTTGATTTACGGACCCTTTTGGTGAATTAACATATACATTGTTAATCACTTGCAAAAACGAATTTTGATGTATTAACTCGTACCTATCTAATTAACGAAGATTGTTTGACAAATTTATGAATTTCATATGGGGGTTTGATTTTCAAGAAGTTGATTAATATACCCATTTCGGTGAATTAGCCTATAGATTGTGGATTATCATTGATTGCTAGATGGGCAAAAACGAATTGTGATGTACGACTCGTGGCGACCTAAGTAGCGAAGATCTTTCAAGAAATATAGGGGTTTTCTTAGTTTGCAGCTGATAACAGACCCGTTTGGGATTAACGTGTAGATTGTTAATTATCCTCAAATGCCAAATTGGAACGAATTTGTATGCTTTACTGTCTGATTGACTAAAATTGTTTGACAACTTTTTGAAATTAATATTAGGGTTTCATGTATTCTGCAGCTTATAACAGACCCTATTGGTGAATTATTATCCTCAAAGGCCAGATGGGAAAAAATGGATTTCTAACACCTAAGGCAATAGCTAACCGCATCAAAGCAAAGGGATTGCAGAAGCTTCGATGGTACTGTCAGATGTGTCAAAAGCAATGCCGAGATGAGAATGGGTTCAAATGCCACTGTATGAGCGAGTCTCACCAACGCCAGATGCAGATTTTCGGGCAAAACCCTAACCGTGTAGTTGAGGGGTACTCAGAAGAGTTCGAGGCCTTGTTTCTGGAACACATGAAGCGTAGCCATAGGTTCAGCCGTGTGGCTGCCACTGTTGTATATAATGAATATATAGCCGATAGACACCATGTTCACATGAATTCTACAGAGTGGGCGACATTGACGGAGTTTGTGAAGTATTTGGGACGGACAGGAAAGTGTAAGGTTGATGAAACACCAAAAGGGTGGTTTATCACATATATAGACAGGGACTCGGAAACGCTTTTTAAAGAAAAATTGAAGAATAAGAGGATTAGAGCGGATATTGTAGATGAGGAGAAGCAGGAGAGGGAGATCAAGAAGCAAATTGAGCGAGCGGAGCAGTCGATGTCCGGTGTAGTGGAGAATGGACTGACGGATCAACAATTGGAAGAGGAGCGAAGTAAGTTTCTTAAATCAGAGACTGACCAGAAGATTAAATTGAGTCTTGCTTCATCATCAAAACTTGTTACTAGGGAGAAACCAGAAGGAACACGCGTTATATTTGAAGATCCTGAAGAGGAGAATAAGAAAGGGAAGAGTAAGAAGGAGAACGGGAAGTCTGGACGGGATGGATTGTCAACATTGGATGAGTTGATGAGAGAGCAAGAAAAGACGAAGGAACGCAGTAACAGAAAGGATTATTGGTTATGTGCAGGTATTATTGTCAAAGTAATGAGCAAAGCATTGGCTGATAAAGGGTACTACAAGCAGAAGGGGGTGGTAAAGAAAGTTATCGATAAATATGTTGGTGAGATTGAGATGCTTGAGAGTAAGCATGTCTTAAGAGTTGATCAAGAAGAACTCGAGACTGTAATTCCTCAGATTGGTGGACTTGTAAGGATAGTCAACGGGGCCTATCGCGGATCCAACGGGAAGTTGCTGGCTGTCGATACTGATAATTTTTGCGCGAAGGTGCAGATTGAGAAAGGATTATACGATGGCAAGGTCCTAAAGGCAGTTGAATATGAAGATATTTGCAAATTGGCATAGTAACAACTCCTAAAGCTTCTAGATACTTTTGCAACGGGATCCACCACACACAGGGTAAACCTTTGGTTGACGTAATAAAGCTTCTAGATATCGTGTGTCTATGGTTCCTAGTTCTTGATCCATTCGTGCATGCAATTGTTCTGTATCCTCTGATCTTCTTCATACTGTTTGCGAGTTACAGTTTCCTTTTCGTCTGCGTTGTATCCTTGGATCTTCATATCAGTGTTGACTGTGTGGTACATTTACATCCACAATCTATCATATTCCCAATCGCTAATTGCACTTCCCAAGTTGACTGTGCAGTAAAAGGAATTCTTACTTCTACTTCAATAGAATGCAAAGTTGGAAGAGAGTGTAGAAAAAGTTGACAAGTATGATTTTGGATATACAACAATAATACCATGATTCTGGTATTATGAAAGTTGAAAAAGTTTACATTACAAGATACCATTTGAAATTGGATATATAACAATGATTTGTCATCATACTTGAATGTCTATAATTATGATTGTCCACTTATTTGGGTTTCTTATTCTATTATATTTAGAAAATAACATATCATTGGTTATATTAATTTAATGATCCATATACGACGTGATCGGTAGGAATTAATTATTAAAAACAGGAGTAAAACAGAGTAGTCGCGGATACAATTCTTCGTTGGGGTTGATTATTGTCGTGTCTGTATTTCATATTCTATCGAACTTCTATTTTGTAACTGCCACAATGGTTAATTTTCATTAACATCGTAAGACAAGCATTTTTTTTATTTGAAAAATAAAAAATCAATTTTACGTCATGATTTTAAGGTACCTTACCTTGTGGGGTTTTATTGCCGAGTATAATTTTTGTAATAGGGATTTGCAACTTTTCATTTGTCGAGTGTGCACTAAGTAGACATTGGGTTAACGTAATTGTGTACAAACCACGACGGTTATATAATTCACACTATACACATATGTAGGAAGCTCGATCAAGAAAACTTTGGTAGGTGACATTTAAATTGAAGACATTATTATCACAAATTCACTTATTCCACTAATTTGACATCACACAAGTTGGATCAATAATTTTTTTTTTGTAAATTTACGATGAGGTGAGTTTCGAACCCAGAACCTTCTGATCACTAGCAAGAGCCTTTTCCACTAAGCTATTCGATTAACTCAAATTGGATCAAGAAATAATTAGTAGCAAAAATCGAATTCAAGATACCACTATCACAAATTTACCTATTCCACTTGCATTCTACTCCACTAAGTTGGTCATCCAAAATCGAAGTCCTCTTATCTATTTCCCACTTGCATTCTACGAATAACCAAATTGGTAGTAACAATTAAGGGCATTTGTTGAGGTAGTTTACTGGTAATAGCATTATTGGTAGCTCATCTACCCATCTGCATTTCATTAATTTCTCCAAAATCGGGCCCATTTCCACATATATATCTTGTTTGAAGAGTTATTTTGTTCCATAGATCTCGAATTCCCAAAACCCATAAAGATGAAGGTGGTCATCACTACTCGTAGCGGTAAAGACTTGATCAAGGGTGGTCTTGACCTCACTGATTCTGTATGTTTTCTTGTTTTCATTTTTCTTTTTTTTTTTTAAATTAGCGATAGATGTGAGTTTCGAATCCATGACCTTTTTTCGTCACTAGCAAGCAAGAGCATTTTCCATTGGGCTATTGGACTAACTCGTTTTCTTGTTTTCTTTAATACTACCTTTTTGCTGAAATTAAGAATTGTATAAGTCTGTGTTTGTGAATTGTTTTGTGGGATTTTGTAGGCTACTGTTGCTGATCTGCAGGATGCCATTCACAAACGAAGTGAGTTTTAGTGTTCCTACACATATAATCGACCCCAATTAGTAGGATAAAGCTTGGTTCGGTTTGGCCTATGTAATGCAATTAGATTTTAAAACATTCACTTGTTACACTTTTATGTCTGTTATTAGACTAGGCTAACAAAGTTAGTTCCTTTAGCTTTGTCGATGTTTCAATCTAGCGAGACCCTGATTGTTCAATTGTTTCTGCTTTGTGCACTTAACTATTGCTAAAAGGTTTTTGGAGATCTTATTTGTTATTATGAGCATTTTAGCTCATCGAGTGCAACGTGGTCTGTGAATGGAGTTGATAACTTCGATAATGTGATCTCATCGAGCACTTAACTTATGGGATCTAATGAATAGTGGTTCACTAATCACCACTTAGCATTTGAATACCCAAATTTGCAACTTGTAAAGTGTCTTTGCACTATCTATTTATATATGTAACCAAACCAAACTAAGTGGAGGACTTGGGAGTTATCAAGTAGAACCACTCCAATAAAAGTATGTTGATAAGTTAAAGAATTGTTTCGTCTCATGTTAAATTTGTGTCAATGACAATCACCCAACCTTGAAGTGATGTTTATTTAGCCACCGAGTTAATTTAGCTGTAAGATTTAGTCCCTTCTCCATGTTTCTCAGTTTTTGCATTTACTCACTTTGTCTAGATATTTGGATGCATTTATATGTTTCTTTGCTTGTTATTCCTTTCTCATAAATGGAAGCTCAAACGTTTGTTTACCTGCTTTGTCATCAGCTAAGAAGTACTATCCTTCAAGGCAGCGGCTTACCCTCCCTCTGCCAACTGGAACAAAGGAAAGACCAACTGTGCTCGACTATAAAAAGACCCTCGATGAGTACAGCAAAGGGAAGACAACTTTGACGGTTGTATTCAAAGACCTAGGTCCACAAGTCAAGTACAGCACACTTTTCTTCTTTGAGTACCTGGGTCCGCTTGTCCTCTATCCTGTATTTTACTACTTCCCTGTCTACAAATATTTTGGTTATGAAGGGGAGCGCATCATCCACCCAGCTCAGACTTATGCTATGTATTACTGGTGCTTTCACTATTTCAAGCGTATCATGGAAACATTCTTTGTTCACCGCTTTAGTCATGCCACCTCGCCACTTTCCAATGTCTTTCGAAATTGTGCTTATTACTGGAGCTTTGGCTGTTTCATTGCCTACTTTGTGAACCACCCGTTATATACACCCGTCAATGATATGCAAATGAAAATCGGATTTGGGTTCGGTGTGGTTTGCCAGCTTGCAAACTTTTATTGTCATATATTGTTGAAAAATCTCAGAAGCCCAAGTGGTAATGGAGGATATCAAATTCCTCGAGGCTTTTTATTTAATATTGTTACATGTGCAAATTACACAACAGAGATTTACCAGTGGCTGGGCTTCAATTTAGCAACACAGACAGTTGCAGGATACATCTTTATGATTGTAGCGGCTTCCATCATGACTAACTGGGCTCTTGCTAAGCACCGTCGCTTGAAGAAGGTAGCCTTTTTATCTTGCATTACGATTATCACCTAATAATTCGAACAGGCATTTTTTAACCTTTAAGTTGCTCAAAGGTATCAAACAGTGTGTATCAGTTAGAATTACAATAACACATTCCTCATGTGATATTTTACAATACTTAATCATCAAGTTGAGTCATAGATGCATGTATGTACAAATTCTACACGGGCCACACACCATATAATGTATAGATTTCAATTATTTGAATGTTGGATTTCAATACCTTATTCACACTATGCGTGCCCTACTGCACTATGCATTTTATCATTAAGGATCTTGATATGTCCATTTGCACTTCGTCCCTAGTTTGTATTAATATATTAATTTGAATGGATGCACATGCCAATACCTTAATTGAAAGAAGCATTGATGTCAGTCATTATGTTGAACACAGCCAATAAAGTAATATGCAAATGACGCTGGTGATGCATTGGGGTCACTCTAGTCTGAAACTTTGTTACTATCATATTTTGTCAGTCCAAGTTTTTACAACATGATTGGTCAGCACACGAGCCACTTACTTTGGTTTCTTTATTTTTTTTGTAGCTATTTGATGGGAAGGACGGTAAGCCCAAGTATCCTCGCCGATGGGTCATTTTGCCCCCATTCCTGTGAAGGCCCCTTCTCTTGTAGAGGAGAGTCAAAAGTAAATCTCCGGCTAGCAGGTGTTTTAGTACGATAGCAGGTTCTGTGATAATTTCGAAAGGTTAATTTTCCAAGAATTGTTGTAGACATCAATCAGCATTCCGGATCATTATATTTTGTGTTCTTTTACACGGGAACTGTCCCTTTATTGAATGTAGTGCCATTCACCTTTTCTTTGATAACCATTTCAGTTTTTATGAAACAATATTTAGTTTCTTTTAAAAGTTCCATAGTACTGAAATATTAGCTTTCAAGTCGATAATTATGTAGTTTTTTTTTATGAACATTGTCCGCTGAATATTCGTGACCAAATTATGTTCTTGGTTATGAACTTATGATAACAGTTTCCAAACTCTGAACATTCAATTTGTATTTACGTGTAGAAGATGAGCATTCGATGCCCAGTGAAGTAAAACAAATTCTATTTCTATATTCTTAATGTCCTTCCGAAAAAATTTCACAGTTCTTACATCTAAAATTAGAAATAGCACATTAGTGAATACATTTTCTTTCCTACATAAAAAAAGCATCTCTAGTGAGAGAAACCGTGAGCATTTTCTGATTTCCATGTTCTTGCTCTCTGAAATCCATTTGTGTAACTGTGGTAATCTCTAAATGTTTTCTCGATCTGTTCTTTTGTGTTCATCACGAAAGGACCTTGTTGAACCACAGGCTCGTTTAGCGGTTGACCCGCTATCAAGACAAACTTGAAGGGCTTGGAGGACTTGTTCCATGCCTCCAGGCCATCGCCTGAGCCTAACAGTAAAAGGGTGTGGAATTTGGCAGGAGAAGATGTTTTCTTTCCGATAACCCCTTCCCCTTCAATAATATAAGCAAAAGCGTTCCATGATGATGGAATTGGTTGTTGAAGGTGAGAGCCTGGATCAAGCGTAAAATCAAGATACATGGTTGGAGTCATTGTGTGTATTGGTGATTTGACACCAAAGGCTTCACCTGCGATGACTCTAACTTTTACCCCATCTTTGATCCCTTCTGGGATATCTCTGCTCTTTGTCTCCTGATACCGCGGTTTGGTCATTTTATTTCTCGAAGAGAGATTCACCCAGAGTTGTAACATCCTGGACTTCCCTCGTGTAGGATCACCAATCTCCGAGTGCACGATTCCTCTTCCAGCAGTCATCCATTGCAAGTCACCAGGCTCCAAGGTCCCTTTATGCCCCGCAAAGTCTTCATGCTTCCAAGCGCCCTGCAATACATAGCTTACAGTCTCGAAACCTCTATGTATATGATCAGGAAACCCGGCCTTGCCAGTCTCCGAGGATCCTTCATCGAACAGAAGGAAAGGATCAACGCGTTCCAACTCGTCTCCTCCTATGCTTCTCCTGACAACGGCATCGCCACTTCCTTCCCCAGTCGCTCTGGCAAGAATAGTTCTTGCCACGGGACGAGGAGCGTTAATCACACAAGACATGATTCTGGTTTTGTTTGTCTTAAGATTTGATAAGAGTATTTAACTATGAAGATGGGTATTGAGATCCATTTATATAGTGGGGAGAAGAATCAAGGCATGTTCCTTAATAGCTGTTGAATGTTGAAATTTCCATCCATTGTCTAGAAGGTCAACAAATATGGATATCATTTGAATATTGTTTGTTATTTATTTTTAATCAACTATTTAAAGTAGTGTGAAACGAAAAACGATGAGGCGATTTACGATACCCGCAGTCAAATCCTTACAATGTCACTTTCGTTTTTTCAATTAGCGGCAAATGAGGTATATGCAAACCCAATGTGGTAAACTAGTTCGTGAAATAAGTATTGTGCCATAGAATCGATGGAATTTGTGTAAAAAGTATTTGCATGACATGTGATGATTGAACCGTATTTTTATGTAAGGATGACGAAAAAACAAGAAAAATATAAACATTTACGACGGACCAAATAATTAAACCTGTCAATATAATGTGAATAAAGCATGTATAACCCAAATACAGGCTAACAATTCCAAGAGAATTGATGAGAGACGTAGATGCACAATGAAGATAAGAGCAATAAGTTAACTGTTAGAGCCTTAGAGGTTGAGACTTGAGAGCAAAGGTAGAACATGAGGATGACCCAGAATGTTACTCCACTCGAAATCATTTAGGCAGAACATACACATTCAAAAAATGGGAAGCCGTGGCCTTATACATACGCCATCTCTTTATGTACATAGTTTACAGTGAATGTCTAATCGCTCCATATAATCATCAGTATAAGATCGTATTAGCATTACCGAGAGTTGGGGAACAAATGCTCGAGGCTTTTCCAGCCATCCAAAACGATTGAGAATTCTATATAAACCCCACCTACTGAAGACTACAACTAGACCTAAGAGGTTACACAACCATCGCAGGTTGTATGATTTTCAGTCTCGCCCATCTAGTAAAAGTTGAGCAGCAACTGGATGATAAAATCTTTCTATCAAAGATATTATAGTAATCTTTCCAGATCCTGACACACCCACCACAGCAAACTGTTTGTCCACCATTTACTTTGAGACTGAAAGTGCTAAGTACCAGGACCTCAGGATGGCTTGGTTAACAAAAATCAAGGCTTTCCAACTCGATGCTTCCATATACATTTGGTGGCTTCAAAGCTGAGTTATCATCTTGCTCAATTTTGGGCGTACGATCGATTATTGATTTTCGTCTTTTTAGGATGTAAGGAGCCAAGCCAAATGAGAAGACCATCAACTCCTTAAGAGCTGTTGTCAGGGAAATGTGATTTCGAGCATTGCAGGCGAAAAGAAGAAATTGAGAAACTCCAAATGCAAAGCCAATCAACACGCCATGGACGAAGCTCTTTTTGAATATTGTTTGCAGCTGCAATCTGTAAAGTTCCATGACCTTGTAAATGAACTGGTCAACAGCCCTACAAAACAATTTTTATGCTACAAAATTAATAAAGGGAAACAAAACTTATGGTTGGACTTCCTCCAGGAAAGAACACTTCAAAGAGATAATGACAGACTGTGTTACCCGGATATATTAATTATCGGACAATCGAACTGACCTGTGCAATTGCAGAAAGAGTGAGAACAGGTAAAGTAGCTAGAGCTACAACAGCTATCCGCCACTGCAATAGCATTCCAATGAGAACAGCCACGATGACAGCTGCACTGTCTTGTATGAATATGGATAGACGATTGCTAAAAGCAGCTCTCACAAATGTAGCATCATTTGCCAGGCGCATCGATAGGTTGTCAGCACTATTTTCCTCTTCATCAAACCATCCAACTAATGAGAAGCATTGCTGTTCCATAAGGAAATTAGTCATTATGCAAATATTGGAATAAACATTATACATTCCATGATAAGATACCTGAAAACATCATCCTTCGAACACGTTCAGTCATTTTTTCACCCATTATTCCAAAGTAGAAGTGCTGCAAAAAGTTTGCTATCACCGTGACAAGTCCCATGCAAGCAATTATTAAGCACCACTTATCAACTTCATGACGCCGGTGATGATTTCTGTCTGCTGTATAATAAGCTGCTACAATGAGTGCGATTAAAAGAACCAAAGATAGCAGCACCAATGCTTCCTAAGACAGCATACAACAGCCACTCTGTCATACTAAGCTCCACCAGCCTCAAACATGATGGTGGCTTTTGATGTTCTCGAATTTTTGGTTTTAGATTTCACAGAAAAATATCAGGACTAAGTGGACGACGACTAAAAGTTTGGGAATGCTCATGCTCATGCTCAGGATCAGACGTCAGAAGTGGCGAGACAGGGGATTCCAGATAAGAGGGATCTGTCTGTCCATGCTCAGTCTGAACATGAAGCCTTGGTAATTCTGGCAACCTCTTCTCAAAACTATTCTGCCTTCTTATTGAAGGCTCTTTATCTGATCCATTCAGGGGTGCACCATTTTCCATCATTTTCTCTGATGGAGGACTTTGAAGCTTGGGAGATTCTTGAGAGATAGGTTCCGTTTCGGCATGTTGAAAAACATGGATGGCATAAATTCTCTGTAGTGATGGTGACTTGGAAAATGTAGGAGATGATGGTTCTTGGAAGCTGTTATCAGCCTTGGTAAATCGATCAATTTGCCCCTTGAACTACCACAAACTAGTCACTTTGGTGAATTTCATCAAAAAATTGATAGTTTAGGTTTTTATGAAAGGCAAAATAGGAATTCGATATATAATCGACATTTTGTGGTCAGTTCGAATATAAAAAATATATTTAAAAAGAAAATTATAAAAAAAACCCTCCCCCTTCGTCATCCTCCCAACCCCCATCTTCGCCGCCTTCTGCAATTCACCCCCTCTGTCGTCGCGCCAACCTCTCCCCCCTCTACCATCGTCCCCAACCCCCTCCCTCACGATCTCCCTCCCCCTCGTCGATCGTCTTCTTCATTCCCCCCTCCCCGCCACCGATCGTCTTCTCGATCACCCTCCCCCCCTTCGATCTTCTTCTTCATCTCTCCAGGTTGAGCTCCCCCTTTCACCCCCTCTGTCGTCGCCCCAACCCCTCCCCCTCTATCGTCGTCCCAAACCCCCACCCTCACGATCTCCCTCCCCCTCGTCGATCATCTTGTTCATCCCCCCCTCCCCGCCGCTGATCGTCTTCTCGATCCTCCCCCCCCCCCCCCCCGTCGATCTTCTTCTTCATCTCTCCAGGTTGATCTCCCCCCACCCCACGCTCATGATCTGCCTCACAGCTCCCCCACGATCTGCCCCTGCAGTCGTCGTAATGGTGAATGGGTGGGTGGGTGGGTGGGATGTGGGTAGGGTAGGGTGGGGTGGGGGTGGGATATGGGTAGGGTGGGGGTGGGGGTGGGGTGGGATATGGGTAGGGTGGGTGGGTGGAATTAGTTATATTCGAACTGACTTCAAAATGTGCATGATTAAGTCGAAGTCTTTTATTGTCTTTCATTAAAACCTAAAAACTATCATTTTTGTTTAGAAAATCTCAAACTGACCAATTTATTGTAGTTTAGGGCTTGATCGATTTAAAATTTTAGGGGAAAAGATGGATAAGTTGATTTTTCCATCAATGCTGAATTGCCTCA
This sequence comes from Echium plantagineum, assembly GCA_003412495.2. Lineage (NCBI taxonomy): Eukaryota > Viridiplantae > Streptophyta > Magnoliopsida > Boraginales > Boraginaceae > Echium > Echium plantagineum. The sequence goes on along the minus strand of CM016566.1, from coordinate 2,357,476 downwards.
TCTTCGTACATCATTTATGCCAACTTTCAACATAATCCTAAAATTTTTACAAGATGTTAGTGTTATTAAGCATGTTCAGTTTAGCAGTGAGGTCAAAATGTAACTACCAAAACTTTTTAACCAAAACTAACATAGCAGTCAGGTCTCCAATTTATGAATATACATTAGAAAACATGAACATTACACAGATTTCTACTTGATCATCAGATATATAATAACAGAAAATTTATTATGCTTCAAAATACATGTGTGTAAGATTGCGAAGTTTACCTATGAACGTCTGTTGAACTTCTGTTCTTGTCTTCCTCTTTGGTGTCCTTGCCCTCGAGACCCACTTTCTTGAAAGACCTTACTACGTATTCTACGTATGGTTCTCAAAGATTCCATATCATCTCGCAAGCTATCATTCCATGGCTTAGCCTGCAAAGAAACAATATTTAAAGAATAAAAATCATAACATCTTTATCAAATCAAATAGAGTACAAAAACTCTAAAAAACAATAGTCTAATTTTTTTTATATGAAAAATAGGTAGATCATAACAAGGAGTCAAACACAGGCCTTGCCATCGCGAGTAATATCAATAATCACGAGTAATTATACAATCAGCGTATATAAAATTATGGAATATATGAAGAGAACTCAAATACCTTGGCCTTGTACTTCAAATAATTTGTTGAGGAGTATTCGGCTCTTGGAAAACCATGAATCATGTGCCCACCTTTGTGAGGCCCAATGAACTCCTGAAATACCTTGGGCCTCCTGTACTCCGAATAAATTGGTCGAGAACATGAGGTTCTTGAAAATCATGAATTGCAAGGCGACTTACACCCATGGTACCCACGGTGTCTGGCCAAGAAGGAGAAGACCTAGGTGAAGCACCAATTTCATCTCCTACCTAAAGTTAATAACATTACACAGATTTCTGCTTGATCATCACAAATATAATAACATAAAACTTATAACGCATCAAAATAGATGTGTGTAAGACTGCAAAGTTTACCGATGAACGTCTGTTGAGCTTCTGCTCTACAATTCCTCTTTGGTGTCCTTGTCCTCGAGACCCACTTTCTAGAAAGACCTTACTGCGTATTCTATGAACAGTTCTCAAAGATTCCATATCATCTCGCAAGCTATCCTCCCATGCCTTAGCCTGCAAAGAAACAATATTTAAAGAATAAAAATTATAACATAAAATACATATGTTGTTCTTGGTGCAATCAGAGACACTTCACGTCACTTTATCAAATTATATGGAGTACAAAAACTCTAAAAAGCAATAGTCTAATTTTTTTTATATAATCAACGTACACAAAATTATGCATAAATGAATAGAACTCAAATACCTTGGTCCTGTACTTCAAATAATTTTTTGAAACACCAATTTCGTCGGGTGTCACAGGTACAACTCTATTATAGTCTTCTCGCAAAGACCTTTCACTCTCTGGCACTTCATTGTAACAGGCGGCGATGATGATGAAAAGAATTAGGGAAGCCACAAACAAACTCTTTGGTATGGCAACGATCAAGAACAGGAGTAGACAAACGGTAGTCTTCATTATTCTAAAACACCTACTAAAAACAACCTTCATTGTATTATTTATTCCAATAATATTTTCACAATGGCTAAGTTACACAAAAAATAACATATTATTTATTCCTATAAATAACCATTACTTTCTATATTTACTTCATGATAGTTTTAAGTTATTAAAGAAATAGAATGTTGTGTCATATAAACTTTAAAATCATCTGTACAATATAATGATATTTAAAACATAATTAGATGATTTTTCAATATTTTTAAAGTGAAAATTATGACTTGAGACATCTTACTAAAAGTAAAAGCATATGAATTATGTAACCATATGTAAAATAAGTATACAAGTTATTAGAAACCAATATATTGTGGTGTTTGATTTTTACACTCTAAATTTGATAACCACACTCCACTTTTATTACTTTTTGTAGATTTTTATAGAGTAAAGTGTGAAGGGTAAAAAAATTGAGAAAATGGAGTGTAGTAATCAATGTTTGGAGTGTAAAAATCAACACCATGTATTGTAAGTAAACTTACATAATTAGATAAATACTACTTCTTAATAAAAATAATAATGACACATTTAACCATATGATTTAATAAATCAAAATTAAAGTAAAATTATAAAATATAATAATACTTAAAATTAATTCAGGAGTTGTTAGATCAACATACAACTTTAAGAATTTTTAGATATTTATTACTAAACAATATAGATAGAGAAAATTTTGATACTTTTTGCAACAAATAATTTTACTTTATATATTTTAGTAAAAATAAAACTGAAAGTTATATGACTTTTATATTCTAAAGCAATAATTTACACTAAAAGATTGTCCAATGTGATCGTCAATGATTGTATCAAACTTTGAAGCCTAAAATAACTTTGATTTTAATTAAAATTTTCACTATGGCAGTAAAATACATTAACAATACTAGCATTAGATATACTATAGGGACTATCTCAAAATACTAATATTGAAAAAATCGTTATCACTACTCTATAATATCGTGCAAAACTTCGTTTTTTATAAAACAATTACCAACAACAAAATTGAGAACAATGTAGTTTTATTTGATTTTTCTAAAGTTATGCCAAAACAACTTGTTTTTAAACCCATCATTTTCATCTTATTCATCAACTAAAACATTGTTATTCACTATATCACTACTCTACAACATTTGTGCAAAACCTTTTTAAAACAATGAATCTATAACGGTTACTTCCTATATCCCTAAAAGATTGTCACATTTTGATTTTTATTAGTCAAACATTACAAAATTTAATCATGAATTCCCATTAAATGATAAGAGACAATATAATCTTGTGGTACCTTGTTAAATTCGTCTCAATATATATTTTTTAAATATTAAATTTTTATAATATTTTCGCATATAGAATAATAAATATTTATGTTTTAAATCGTGTTTTGTTGACCACTAAAACTCAAAATGTGATAATTTTTAGGGACGGAGGGTATAAGATTAGCTAATTTATATCAATGTTAATTTAACAACTAGATTCCATTCACAATTCATACTAATAATAATATAGCAAATAGAATAAACAAAATTTGCGAAAAATAATAAAACGCCACAAGGATTTTACCTGGTTGACTTGTTGTAAGAGCTAATCGAGATTGTACTCCAGAAGAAGTACAATAAACAATGAATCACAAAGAAATACAATGAATCAAGCGACTATATTATAGTTCTATTTATATAGGCTACAAAATATTTTAGGTCTAAAACCTAAATGGAAATTTTGTTCTTCAAGGAAAAAGTCACATTAAATTCACTACGTTATTGTCATTATTTCATCCGAAATTTCCTTTTCTTATTGCCCAATTATTTCTTTAATTGGATGTTTTTTTGAATTTTAACTTCGACTTCAAACATTTAATATTAATATGATATTAGTATATATGTCATGGACTTTTTTTTAATTGAAACTTTTATTGTATATTTTCAAACACGACTACTTTTTCCTTTTTTCATGCATTAGAAACCAATCGAGATTCTTAAATTCATAATAATATTAAATTGGTGTTTGAATTTGCAACCTCAGCTGAAAGAATCGCCATAATTTAATTACAATATCACTGATTACTCAAGAAAATGGAGAATATGTTATACTGTATGTCATTATGCTCATCACATATTGCAATTAAATAGGCTAATCAATTTCTTTTGCAAATATAGTGATACGCTCAAATATGACGCATATCGTCACAATCAATGCAATTTAATACTCTCCATTATCTTAATTTATTCCGCGTGTATTTTCAATCACACAAGTATTTAATCACACAAGTATTTGTAGTGTTACAAACGAGTCGGATTCGAGCGGGTAACGGGTTATCAGGTCGGGTTTCAATTTTATCGAGGCGGGTAGCAAACTTATTACCCTCGTATCGCTCGATAAGGACACGAGCGGGTATCGAGCCGGGGTTTTTGAGTTGGGTGACGAGCGGGTGCCGGGTTACCCCAAATTTCTATTTAAAAAGAAATGTTTTGGGTTATCTGCAACAAGATTTAATTGTCGAAATGTAAATCTGGAAATTCTTTTCAATACTAGTATGGTTAAACTTTTAATATATGTAAGAGCTTCTCAAACAGCTCAAGCTCTCCCTTTTCGTTCAATCGGCTCATATTAACCCAACGGTATAAACCTGCTTTAGAGCATTCACGCCAGTGTCCTTAAATTAATCCTTGAAATCCTCTTTATTTATTACCTTTATTAGTTTTGGAGGGACATTTTAATTTTGCTCCATTTTCAGTATGCTTACTTTGCTCTCTATTTAATAGAATAAATAATGAAAAAGTAGAGAAGCATCATATAAACGACAAAAAAATGGACAAAAGGTGGTTTTGGGATTTGATGACATTTCCTAAAAGTTGGCACATCCAACTTCCTCTTTACTTTTTTCAGGTGGGCCAGTTCATTATACACAAACTGAAAATGCATCATTTGACATATTTTAGCTCACCCATTCCCTATTATTGAGATAATGCATGTTTTAGAGCATCTAGTGTGAGTGCTCTTACTCTCTGCACATACATTCGATACCCATCTTTTTTAAACCTTCAACAAAGAGGACATGCATGTGTTTTCCTTATTCTATCCCTAATAAGTGAGATGTATTCCTGAGTGAATCTTTCGTCCGTTGAGTTGGGACAGATACCAATGAGACATTGGTAATAATATTAACTCGTCAAACCAAATCAAATGTTATAGTAGGATCGATTATATGAATATAATGTCGAAATCTGTAAGTAGAACAAGAAAGTTCAACACTACCTAGAAACACTGATCCCAAAATATTTCTGAAATCTATAAAGCCATAAATGATGTGATTGGGGTATAGGCGGACCTAGCTTATAGTAAGGGTATTCATCACATGAATACCCTTACAAAAGTAAAAGCTGTCCCAGTGGTAATAACATAAGTTACTACTTTATATAGTCAAGATTTTACGTTAGTCCAATGTATTTACTACTGTATTGTTAGTTTATAAATAATTATTATATTAATTATATTTGATGGTAGTTGTTAATTATATATATATAGTATTTTAAGCCGAAATTTTTTTGAAAATTCAAGTGTAACTAAACAATGTTCATTATGAATATTAATGTAATATTTATAACTTTTGGAAAATCGTTAAGCAATTTTATATATTGTCATTAACTATAATTTTTATATTTGAATGATGCAATGAATACCCTATATAAAAATTCTAGATTCGCCCCTGAATAGAGATAATGTTGTCCATTTTCTACTCAATATGAGACTTGAGAGTAGACTAAATTTAGAATCTATAAATACAGAAAGTTCAGTAAAAATACTCCACTAGTTAATGAGTCAATTGGTTACGGCAAGCTTCTAGATTCAAGAATTCTTCTGAAATAGTTAATCGAATAGCCTAATGAAAATGGTTCTTATCAGTGACCAGACGGTCATGGATCAATACTCATAATTTACAAAAAAAAAAGAATTTCTACTGAAATTTCATGAAAATAATTCGTGATTACAAATACACCTTATACGACAGGCTCAATTGTGGGCAACATTATACACACCCAAATAATGGATTACTATAGTTGGAAATTACCTTTTTGCCCATCCACCTACTACATTTTCAAATAGGGGGACAGAATGGTAAATTACACACCCAAAGTGGGTTACTGTAGCTGTGATTTACAATGCTGGCAACCCTATTTGAAAGAATACTCATCTATCGCTAATTTACAAACAAAAAAATTCTACTGAAATTTCATGAAATAATTCGTGATTACAAATACACCTTATACAGGCTCAGTCGCGGGCAACACTATACACACCCAAATAATGGATTACTATAGCTGGAAATTACAATTTTGCCCACCCACTACTACATTTTCAAATAGGGGTAGAATGGTAAATTACACACCCAAATACAGTAAAACGTCTATAAATTAATACTCTATAAATTAATAATCTCTCTAAGATGATAAATTTGTCCGGTCCCAACTTGGCTAGTTAAAAAAATTAATGAAATCGATAAAATAATAAGATACTATTTTTTAAAAAAAAGTTCTTTATAATATAAGGTCCCACGAAAATTATAAATTAATAATCCTTAGAAATTGAAATAATATAGTAGTTTGTTTTTTCTTAAAGTTCAAATCACATTGGAGTTCATCTCTAATTTTTCTTATTGTATCAATTAATTTCGATGTTGTGTTTTCGAATTGTAACATAAAATTGTGAAGAGTTCTAGACGCCAAAAGTGGTTCCTTTAGGTAACAAGTTGCGTGTGAAAAGATTGAGTGCATCAATACTTCCATGCATCAGGTGCATCAGGTACCCATTTAAAGGTTTCACGTGGGTACTGTACCCACTTGAAACTTCATCATTGGTACTTGTACCCAAATTGTACAATAACAATGGTACAATACCACATATTTATCAATCCAAAATAAATATGTAGTATTGTACCATTGTTATAGTACAATTTTGGTACAAGTACCAATGATGAAGTTTCAAGTGGGTACAGTACCCACGTAAAACCTTTAAATGGGTACCTGATGCACCGAATTATTGATGCACCGAAACCGGACTCTGCGAAGACACGGTATCATCTTCATCATCAACATTGTTCTCAATGATAGTAGTAATTAGTAAATATCATTAAACTCTACATATAATTATGCAAAAACTCTTCATCTCATGCAAAAAATCTTTAAGTTAATAAATTATTAATTTATAAATAAATTAATAACTCTCTAAATTAATCAATTTGACCGGTCCCAACATTATTAATTTATAAATATTTAACTGCAGTGGCCAGTGGGTTATTGTAGTTGTGATTTACAATTCTGACTCTCCTAGTCTCCTATTTGAAAGTGTGGTAGGTGAGGAAATTAAATGGGGGTAAAACGGTCATTTAGTGCTATAATAATCCACTATTTAATTTGGGTGTGTAGTGGGCTAGTGGCTAATTATCCACAGAGACGAAACCGCCCACGGTATTTTGACCCCTCATATTGGAAAGAATATTCGAATTGAAGGGCAAAAAGGGCACATTAAAATACAAATGGATCACGATGTGGACATAAACAGCTTAATCGCAGGCCACATAGATCAAGTATAAATAAATACGCGACACTCTTCACTCATCACTCAATTTATTATTATTCCCCCAAATCTAATTTCTTGCTCAGTAATCTTTCCGATCGCATCAATCATGGCCAGAAAATTCTTCGTCGGAGGCAACTGGAAATGCGTATATCTCCGATTCATTATTGTTATTAATTTATGTCGCAATAATTTCGTTTAAGATATCAGTAATTGTATTTTGATCTCCATTTTTTTTGTTAATAGCTATTATTGTTTGAATTAATATTTGTATATCTGGATCGGAAATTTACAATTGAATATTTGTATTTATGAGATCGGAATTAATATATTTGAGCTAGAGTGAAGAGTATATGGATCTTCAACATTATTGTTGTTATAGTTAATTTTCGTGCTTCGTTATTATATTTTGAATGATCATTCGTCTTTATGAGATCAAGTATCTACATTTGAGCTTTAGTAAACTTATTCTGATTTTTAATTTTATTGTTGTTTTTTGTGATATAACTATACTTGGAATAATTATTCGTATTTCTGATATCGGAAGTTTACATTTGAGCTAGAACAAAACTGATCTGGATCTTTATTGTTATTGTTAATTTTAGTTATTTTTGTGAATAGTATTATATTTTGAATGAATATTAATAGCTATGACATCAGAAATTTGCAGTTGAACCAAAATCATTACTATGTATACCTGCTTTGATCCTTAAATAAATTATTCAATAAATCTTTGGATAATATGTGGTTATTGTATTGTAGGGACTGCCGTTCAGTTATCATTTAGGATTTTTTCTATATTTTGGTTTGATTGATTTTTGTGATCTTAAATTCAGAATGGTACAGTTGAGGAGGTGAAGAAGATCGTCGACATACTCAATGGTGGTGAAGTGCCATCTCCAGATGTTGTTGGTAAGCCCAATGATCTGTTTGAGATATGTTTTCTGAGTTTGAAAGTACTTATTTAGTTCTTATTTTAAATTTTGAAAAGCAAAATCATCAAAGCATTTGAGCTTAGGCCTGGTTTGCATCGTTGTAGGATCCACGAGTGAATGCTCTTTTTATTCATTTTGTTTTTGTTAATTCATCGTGAGTGAATGTTCTTTTTTTTCATTTTGTGTTCATTCATATTGATATAGTCTATGGTAGTTTGATGAGTATCCAATGAATTTATTGACAAATATGTACATTTTTTTGTAAAATCATCGAGTATAGTGCAAGAGCAATTGTTGACGTTGAAATCTAGTGTTTGTTCTCTGTAGATAAAAGATTTCGTATGAGTGACACTATCTAATGTTATGATGATACATTCTGTTCTTTTTTTTGTCCCTGCAGAGGTGGTTGTCAGCCCTCCATTTGTGTTTCTACCAGTAGTTAAAAGTGTATTGCGACCCGAGTTCCATGTTGCAGCCCAAAACTGTTGGGTCAAGAAAGGTGGCGCTTTCACTGGTGAAGTTAGGTATGTTTTAATGCTAACTAATTGTAAAGCACTGTCCTAGTCGATTTCCTTGGTCCGTCTTCTATATTCGTGGGTCCCTCCTTTACGCACACATTTCCTTATACAGAATCTAAATTCTCACATGATTAATATATATGCACTCCATGTTGCTATAATGTGAAAACATAAGTTGCCCATAGTATGTGTATTCCTCATTTAAGTAAACAGTTCTAGTTCTCAGTTTTACCTTCAACTTTGTTTACGTTGATGAAGCTATGGAACAGGATGGCGTAAATATTTAGAGATTCGTGATTTCAGTTTTAGCATACTGCATATTTTTTATATTTCAGGGAAATAGGAAGAGTTGTTATTGTTTCTGGTAACTATATTTAGCGAACAAAGGCATATAAGTAGATAGTTTCGTCTTTGAGGGTTGTACATTGATATCTATATTGTAGAGACTTGTTCCTGGGAGCATTTATCGGGGACCTTACTTTATTTTATGCCAGTTCCACTTTGGTTACATAAATGACGGTCTTGTACCCGTTCCTTATGTATTATCTAACCCTCATAGCATATTTTGTCAGTCTCGACATGATTGAATGCAACTAACATCGTATGTACAGTGCCGAGATGCTTCACAACCTGGACATTCCATGGGTGATCCTTGGGCATTCAGAGAGGAGGGCAATTTTAGGTGAATCCAGTGAGGTACATCATTTGAATCTCTTGCAATTTTGTTTTGTTGATGATAATATCCAGTATTTCCATGTTTTGTCACCTAGTAGACTTTTATTTGGTCAATCTCCTAGGATTTGACCCATTAACTGTGTAAAATTTTATGTTGTCTTTTCATAAACTAGAATTTCATATAAAATATGTTTTGTTGATCATAATATGTTTGGAAAGGCTATCATTTTGTATAGTTTACTACTATGATGGTTCTCTTTCTTTTGCGATAATGCTGAATCATTTAGCTGACATTTTAGCCTTTCTTTCTTTGGCCATCAGTTTGTTGGTGACAAAGTGGCTTATGCACTTTCTCAAGGCTTAAAGGTTATTGCTTGCGTTGGAGAGACCCTGGAACAGAGAGAGGCAGGCTCAACGATGGAAGTTGTTGCTGCACAAACTAAAGCTGTTGCAGGTACTGATAAAAAATAATTTCCCCATTCTCTTTGGTATTAAGATACCTTTTAATGACTCTAGGACTCTCGTGTTTTCAACAATTTCTACATTACCCACCCATTTTGATAAGAGCAATGGCTGCATCCTCTATTCCTATGTCGTACGATTAGTCAATTGTATTACGGGTATTGATATATGCCCATCTTCTTATTGCAGAAAAAATTAAAGATTGGTCAAATGTTGTTGTTGCTTATGAGCCTGTTTGGGCTATTGGAACTGGAAAGGTTGCAAGCCCTGCACAAGCCCAAGAGGTCAGTTTAGAATTTGTACTTCCATTGTCTGGTTTTTGTGGGACCTGAAAATTAAAATGTTTCTGTGCCACTTTTTATTGCCTAGTCATTAGTAATAATTGCCTGAGTTTTTGTTTTTTTCTATTATATAATTAGCTCAAACTATTAAGAAGGGATGATCCTACCTCCTCGTCATTTTTAGATTTTCATACACCGATGAGCTAATCTTTGCAGAGTATTGTTTGCTACTTACCCTTGTTAACCATCTTTATTATGTTATAATGAGTGAATATTGTTTGCTACTTATCCTTGTTAACCATCTTTATTATATTATAACGAGTGATTCTAGACACTGTTTGTTACTTAAATTCTGCAAGATTATGTCGTATGTTGCTTGTAATTTTTAAAGAATGGATCTGTTTCTTTCTGCTTTGGCCTATTTCGTTGCTGTCTGATGTTTATTATATTGTTGTCTGTCATATACTGATGGACTGCTTCTCGTTTAAAATTTGCCAATTAACAGGTGCATAATGAATTAAGGAAGTGGCTTTCAGCCAATGTCAGCCCTGAAGTTGCTGCTTCAACTAGGATCATCTATGGAGGTAAGTCTTTTAGGTTCTTGAGTTGTCATAGAAAATATCTCTTAAGAACATCTTGCAGGTCTAATTTGGCATCCAACTCTAAGCTTTAGCCACAATAGTCAATTCTTAAAGTCACACAAATCTCTTCGCCTATTTACCGGACTTATTGTATGTACCGGTATTGCAGGTTCTGTAAATGGTGCCAACTGCAAGGAATTGGCTGGGCAGCCTGATATTGATGGGTTCCTTGTTGGCGGAGCTTCTCTAAAGGTATTATATTATTCTAGACTTAACAAATGTTGTGAGAAGAAGATACAGGTTTGTATCTCAATTTTCTTCTTGTTATGTAGGCTGAATTCATCGACATCATCAAGTCTGCCGAGGTGAAGAAAAGCGCTTGAGCTCTGTTGCAGTCCTGGGTCGATGAGAAGTTCTGAATATGAGGATGATTTGTTGTGTACCAGTACTACATGACTTAAAGAGTGTTTTTTTGTTTACCTAAAATACTGGTTTAGGATCTCATTTTGTGTACCTATTGCCTATCAATCTGACTGCAATGTACCAATAAATTACACAAATGACATTGCCGGCCTAGGTACTTCGCTAATAAGAGGAGGATGAGCTCTTTGAATTATCCACAATGATCACTTGCACTATGTTTGTGTTGATTTACTGTTAATATATATGTTCGTCTCATCAACCTCCTCGCCCCATATTTACGGCTTGGTTATTTCGTTCTTTCAAGTTATTAGGTGTACTTTTGGAATAGGTTAAGACGAGTGCTTATACATCAGTCCTGGTGTAGTAGTAAACGATCCTTTGAAGATTGCACTTGATAAGGTTAGTAAATAATCAAAATTATCCGTCTGGTATCGAACAATCGACTCTTCCATTATCTCCGGACTCCCATTACAAACGCATCAGTTCTTTAGAACTCGAATTTCAATTGTTGGAATTTCAATTTAATACGTAAATTGAAATTTTAACTTTATATATTGAACTCTGAGTTACAAGTATGGTATTAGTGTAGAAGTGTAGGGGGCCTTCTATCTCTCATTACTCATCCCTCATCAGTTTTTACAGTGGACAGTGGTATTGTAATTATTATTTGCCACTCCTGCTTTTATACCAATTTTGTGTTTTTTTAAGGCAACACTACTAATTATGGATAATTCAACCCATTCGGTAAGTTGGGTAAAACATTAAAATAAAGGTACAAAGTAATTGCTAGTGCTCAAACCAAGTCGAGTCGAGTCGAGTCGGGTATCAGAGAATTCGATTCGATAAGATAACGCGCCGGGTGGTGCCCCACTTCTTAAGGTAAATTTCTGATCGACTCGTTTGTTACTCTACTTATTAATGCAAAAAAAAAAAATTACTTTTAGGTGCTCATTAAAAATAGTAGCGAAATTTCATGTACCTATATGAAAAAAGTCGTTCGTTCATGAGCATGTCTTACCAGTTAAACAAAATTACAACGTCACATGTTTTACATTTCAAAATCTAACTGATACTATGCCGACTAGTAACTAAGGCCATTTTTGTAAGGATGTGTGACCAAATAAACAAAATGAAATATATGCGATCAAAAGGTGACTCGGTAACAACATATGTGTGATCAAACGTGCCTTTACCCTAAATTTAATTTAAATAAAAGTGACTACCTCATCTTGTTACTAAGCCGCTACCCGCTCGAAACTGACTCGATAACAAATACCACATCTTACACGAAGTCAAAAGCCTTTGATGGGGGTTTATGACACATTTACTTCTGGGCCTCCCCCCCCCCCCCCCCCCCCATCTTCAAGCTTTACCATAACTTCCTTCGATTAATCAATCGAGCTCTCAAGCCTGAATTGCTAGACCAAGGTTAGTTTTCTTTTCCATTTTTATCTATTTACTTTTTCTGTTATACTTTCGAACTTAGATCTCCACCATCAATATGCATTTTTCGTATCTATTTTTCTTGTTTCCGATTGATTGTAATTTAATGATCACATTACTGTATATTATGTTCCTAAATTTGATTTTAGCTGAAACTATTGAACTAATCAAATTTATAATTTTTTGACCCAATTTTGAGAGTGTAGAAAAGGTTAGATACTGAAGCATTTTTATTGGAGTAATCTGAGGAATGATATATATTTGCATCTGTATATTTCTGCTTCTTATGAATACAAGTTAAGGGTTTCATATGGAGATGTACTTGACCTATGTATATTTCTGCTTCTTATGAATACAAGTTAAGGGTTTCATATGGAGATGTACTTGACCTATTTTAAGCATTTGTTTGTGTATTCGATTTTCATCTTTAGTTAAAACTGATGGTGTATGTTTCGCTCCTTGTATGAAGTATTTCTTATTGGGTTCATATTTGTAAGACTAAATTTTGCGTACTGTAGGGTAGGTATACTGTAATATTTGGAATGGTTGGAAGACGGTTAATTTCCTTACTGAAGCGCAATCCAGCACCACAGCCTTCAGGGTAAGATTCATAGTTATCGTGGCGATATTCTGATAAAATTAAATTTTGATGAGTGAGGAAATTGACTGGAGTGGTTGTATCTCTAGTGGAAAATGTTGAATCAGTTGTCCTTATTTCGCAGCACTGCAAGTAAAGGTGCAGCAGACAGTAATGGAAAGTCATGGGTTCGTAGATTGGTCTCTGGAGGGTTGATCATTGTAACAGGGGGTGTTGCTCTTAGTGCTCTTGATGATCTTACCATTTACCGTGGTTGTAGCAGGTCAGATTTTGTATATAACAGCTTTCATGATTGTACCTACACTCCTTATCTTTTGTGACGTATAGATGGTTGTAGCAGCTTAGATGTCGTATATAGCAGCTTTCATGATTTTACCTATGCTTAGGTGGGAGCCTCTTTAGGATCATTGGGGAGTTGTTGTTGAAATACGACCGATCCTTTGTTGTGGGAACTAGAGATTTCTTTGTTGTAGGTCCTTCATCCCCTAGTTGGAGATTACAGAATATATAGATGCTATGTTAATTGGTTAGATATCTTCGAGTGATGTGATGGTTAAAAAAAAATCTGAAAAGGGTAAAAAGAGTTGTGATAGTAGTTAGATGATCAGCATGCTTGGACTTATGGAGCATGTATAACACGCTTTTCATTCTACCAATTTGGTTCTTGAGGGTTTTCTATGTCCAATATTTGTTGATAGAAGAAGCAACGCCTATCTCAAATTGCTCCATGCCTCTCATATGCATAGTACAGTGAGGCAAAGTTTAACCAGAATTTTCTAATGCTAGTGTTAGTGATGTTGCTATTATTATTTTTGACACTTACGTGTGTGGTCTTTGACATCCCAGCAAGGCCATGGAGAGAGCTAGTAAGAACCAGGCAATTATAGACGCTATTGGAGAGCCTATTGAAAGAGGCCCCTGGTATAATGCATCCCTGGCTGTAGCTCACAAGCGACATTCTGTTTCATGCACATTCCCAGTTACTGGACCACGAGGCACTGGGATCTTTCAGTTGAAGGCAGTTCGGGAAGGAGGTTTACATCTTTGCCTATATACTTTAATCTCATGATTTGAGTCTCCAATTCAAACTTGCCATGTGTTCCTATTCACGTGCTTTACAATATCTATTTTATGCCAATCGATGTTACTCCTAATAAGGTTTCATCAATGTTTACAGATGATAGCTGGCTTTCATTTTTACGTTCTCGAGATTGGGATATCCTTGTCATGGAAGCTCTTCTCCATGTTCCTGGGAATGATGAGAAGCAGCAAACATTTCGAATAAGTGTTCCTAAAAGTCTCCCTTCTCCGGCTAGTGCTGCATGCATTGATTGCAAATATCAGCCATCAGAAAGTATAGACAAGAAAGCTCAGGCTAGTTAGTAACGAGTATGCAAACGAGCTTCTACTTTGTCATATCGTTCCTTATACCAAAACTATCATAGAGTGGCTTAGAGGACCTTATATCTCTCTTGTGCTTCGAAATAAATAGATTTTTTGTTAGGTTTATCGACTTACCTAGAGTTCAAATCTCTTCCATTTCGACTTATATGATGCAAATATGTCATATACCATGTGAAAGATAATTGATCATCAGTAAGTCTCACACTTGCTGAGATGTAATTGAAAAAATTCATTTGATTCTTCTTTCTAAACGACCTGATTAAATTATTCTCAATTGTATTTTTGCTAATGGTTGGTAAAGCACGTATGTTTAACAGTTTACTTCCCTTTATTTAATGGATTCTACCAAATTAACTTGGTTGAACATTGTGATAATCATTTTCTCAGTCTATTTATTTGTTATTTTGGATTAACTTTTATACTATAAACGAAGTGTTCTCATAATTAGGCAGAGTTGGAAAGTCGTTGAGTTAACTTGGTAACGGTATGGTTTTGGGTTCGATTTTTGACAGATGACGGTGACTTACCTGGGCTACGGTGACTACTTGGTTTTTCAATTTACAGACACCACACCTTTAATTCTTGGCTCGTGACCAAAATTAATGAATGAAAAATGGTCAAACATGACTCTTTCATCATGAGTTGCCTAATAGTTTAACATGAAAAAATGGCAAAAAAGCATCATTGTTCATCCACCTCTAAACGGTTGAATGTTTATACCGTTCATGGACTTCACGTCTACCACCTCTGTACTATTATGGACTTTTTCAATTTATAATACCTTTTCTTTGGTGAATTCACGTTCTTGAAAATGGTCTTGTACCCCCCCCCCCCCCCCCCCCAATACTTGTCTACACATCTATTTATACATACTAAACATTAACAAGGCAACATTTTCTTGATCATATTTGTCTATCAAAATTTTGCAATTTATGATCATGTTATGTTAAGAATGCAGAACTGTGTACTGTCCTTTCGTGTCGGGTTGTTTTTTTAAATGATGAAATTTGAAGAATTACTAATGATGCAGCCAAGTGAAGAGAGTCGGAGAAAACGAGATCTTCAGCAAGAGGTACAGGGAGAGTTGTTAGTCAGATGAGATTGTCTATTGTTTGTGGTGCTTGATTATTTATCAGTTGACGATGTCATGATTTATTGAGCTAATTGCGATGGCAGGTTGAGAAACTCCAGAAAGATTTAACCGGGGAGCTTCACCTGAAAGGAGTCCTGCAATGTGCGTTGGACGAACCTTCATCGGCTTCATCATGTCCAAGCATTCCTCGAATGTCTTCCTTGATACCGCATGAGGTATGTGTATGCTGCATTTTTTCGTATTTGAATGATTTGCCTCGACTTTACATATCCTTGTTTTCTCATTTTTCTGAATATCAGCAATGCTTTTTCATGTTGTTGAGAAACTTAGGCATTACGAAGCTTATTCGCGCTATTCACTATTAGAAAAGTTAGCGACTAAGATATTTGTGCATGACGATGCAGATTCAATTGCTTCTAGCCGAAATAACCATGGTGGAAGATCAGATAAATGGTTTAGAGAGCAAAATCGATGAACTGAAGTTAAACTTATACTTAGAGAAGCAGCAAAACAACAAAGCATGGGAAATGGTGGGGTCGAAAGATCTGAAAAATCAATTAAGGAAGGGACAATGCAAGCAGAAAAGACTGCTCCAAAGAGTGGATCATCATATTGTTGAGAGAGATTATGATAAACTTACTATATCACAAAATTCTGACGAACGTCGAAAATATAGGATTTTGAAAGAAAGAGGAGCATCCCTTGGCTCCTCCATGGACATGCAAAATATGTATTTTTCAAAATCTAACGGTACGTAAATCCTAAAGTTATGTCACAAATTGCATTAACACATTCGACAACCTTGCCTAAATGTGTGTTTCTACTCGTTTATGCGAACAGGTAAGCCAGGGGAGGACTCAAGATGGTCAAAAAATTACCACAATTTCACCCCATATGATATAGAGATTGATTTTGAGAAGCCAAATAAACTATCAGAAGAATTCATGAAATGCTTGATCGGAATATATCTCAGATTACATCAGGAAGCATTATCGAAGACTAAAGCATCGGGCAGAGAGATTGATTGTGCAGATCCTTATGGACTATTTCCTGATGGAGATAGCCAAATTAAGGATGTTGGGTCATACAAGAATTTCATTCAGGTGACGAGAAATTCAATGGACACTAGTCGACTTACTGAGTTCCATCCAGAGATGGGAAAGCTGAGGTGATCAAATTTTCATATAAAAGGAATCAGGATAAATCTTGTAGGATTCAAGAAACACATATACATATATCAGATTAATTTATCTTCGTTGGCAGGGTTTTGATTCATGAACTCAGTAATGTAGACTTGACTTATTTGTCCTACAAGCAGAAGTTAGCATTTTGGATCAATATCTATAATGCTAGTATAATGCAGGTATTTCAAACTTCTTACGAGTGTGGTTCTTCCTCTTTCGTTTACATGTCAATTGCTAATTTCAGAGAATAACTACGAGAGCAACTAAATCTTCTGCAGGCACTTTTGCAACATGGTTTGCCTCCAACGAAGGAGAAACTGTTAGACCTTATGAAGGAGGTAGGTGTCATATCTATTCACAATCAATCCATTACACAAGTACTTATAATATATAAAAATATTGGTTAATGGTGAACAATTTCTAATCCAGGCTGCAGTAAACATAGGCGGGGTTGTACTCAACGCTCTGGCAATTGAGAGATTCATCCTCAGGTTTTCATCTGATGCAAAACATGTAAGTCATCTGTGACTTCAACTCAAGCTGTTGATCCCAAACGCTTACCAAGTTAAATAGTGAACTTGAACAAATTTTTAGTAATTGTGCTTGATTCCGTTGGCATCTATGATCATACTGTTGAAACAGAAGAAACACACGCGTGAAAAGGAGATGATTCTAAGGCACTCTTATGGTGTTGGATATCCAGAACCTAGTATCACGTTTGCTCTCTGCCGTGGCACTTGGTCTTCTCCAGCAGTAAGCTCAATGTTGCAATAATTTCCATTTCATGACTACCTATTCTATACTCCTTTTTTACTAGTACACGAGTTTCATGAAATTCGTCTTTCTAAAAGTATAGTGAGGGCGGAATGCTGGACCTCGATTACCTTACTAACGCTGATATATTATATATACTTTACTTGTTGACAGTTGAGGGTTTACACTGCGAACCAAGTTGTAAACGATTTGGAGAAAGCGAAAGTAGAGTATTTGGAAGCTTCAGTAGGAGTAACAATGAAGAAAAAGATACTGATCCCGAAACTAATGCAGTGGCATATGAGTGATTTCGCCGATGATATGGAATCTCTTGTAGAATGGATATATAGCCAATTGCCTCAATCAACATCTCTCAAAAGGATGCTTATGGAATGCCTAAATGGCAAAACTAAGTCTCCTCTTTCAAAGATGATTGAGATTCAACCTTATGAGTTTGATTTTAGGTACTTATTGACATCATAGACAAAATAAAATAGTGCCTATTGGTGGATAATTTGATGATGAAAAGACATATAGTATTGTTAACATCCTTTCACCTCATACAAAGTTTTGATTTTAACTTCCAAATTCTAGATTTAACAAGATGATCATGTGATTATGTGACCATGTGTTTCAAATTAACAATGTGATATACTATCAAGTATTGAGTAGTACATTTCCTCTTAGCTAAAGCATTAAATGACACTATACACTAGCCTTGTTGTCCAGTCTTGTTCGAGTGGCCGAGTGGGTATCGAGTGACTCAATCGTACATATGCATGGTCGAGCCATTAAATATGCGGTTGTTTAGACCAATTTTTCTCGAGTCTACCCTGACCTAAATGCCCATTTAGATATATACTCCATAAATTAGGATAGTTACCTAATTATTTTTTAATATCGAGCAAATTCTTTCTATTTGAGAGTGCGACTAGAAAATTAATCGAGTGCGGACTTCATTTTTTTCGGACCAAACCGAACGGGTACCAAATACCGACTTACCATAATGCGCTCGCGGCCCTATCCGGACAGCCCTTAAACAAAGGCCAACAAACCGAAGAAAAAACAGCCCAAACCAGTACTATAAAACGATCTCATCTCCACCAATCTCCATCATCTATGCATCTTTTAAACCTAAAACCTCACATTTCATTTATCTAATCAAAAGTCTCATTTTGTTCTAATAATTTTCTTAAATTTATAATTTCTCATATTTTCGGAGGCTGTGATTAGAAAGAGAGAGGCTCGAGTGGGTTAAAATTCGAGGTAATATTTGGGATCCAAAAATGGAAGCTTCTCTATCTTACGGCGGAGCTCAAGTTGCCGCCGTAGGGCTTTGGTAGCTGAAATCCGCCGTAGATTTGGAGCTTCCATTTCCCAATTTTATTATCTTGTTATATTTCCTACAATGAGAGAAAACTTCTAAATCTACACTTGATATGAGCTTCCACTTTCTTTCTTTTCTTTTTAGATTTAAAGTTCGAATTTTAATTTCATCGGTTGTGTTATATTTTATTTTATTAATGTGATCAAATTTTAGTCTGCTGTTTTAACGAGCTTGTTCGAATTAAATTTTGATATAACCGTAAGAGAACCGGGTAGATTCGGGACGAGTCAGTATACGAACTATGAATAGACTCGACTCGTCTGCTTACGGACCCATGAAGATTAGGAAAGGACCCGAATTGACTTTAAACGACCCGATAGACTCGACTCACGTTTAGATGGACCTCTTTGGTATTATCGGAGTAATCGAGAAAATTATAAAATTTAACCGAGAAAATTATTGTTGAGAAGGAAAAAGCCATAATTATAATTACATTATAGGAGTACTATATATAACTCAAATAATAATCGATAAATTATTTTTTGTTAAGTCTAAACAAGCACATTCAATTTAGAATATTGTGGATAAGATTCAATAATTAAGGGTATCTCTCGTTGAATTTTTTTTTGTATGTTTTATTTTAATTGTGCATTAGTTAGCATATTTTAATGGATTACTCCCTCTATTTCATTTTAGTTGAATGTTTAGAAAATTTTTGCTTTTTCAAATTATTTGATTGTTTAGTTTATTTTCTCTCTTTTACCCCTAATTAATAGTACTCCTCTTACACACTTTTTTATCATTAAATGCAGCAACTTGGTTAGTTTCTTTTTC
This sequence comes from Echium plantagineum, assembly GCA_003412495.2. Taxonomy (NCBI): domain Eukaryota; kingdom Viridiplantae; phylum Streptophyta; class Magnoliopsida; order Boraginales; family Boraginaceae; genus Echium; species Echium plantagineum. The sequence goes on along the minus strand of CM016566.1, from coordinate 2,337,806 downwards.
AATGCTTATAGTACGTACCTTGCTGTAAAGTTCCTCTTACTATGTACTATCAAAAAATCATCATAGTACTTTAATGATGATTGTCATGTATTAATTGAAGGGCATGTTAGTAAACTACTCAATTCCTTAATAAAGTGATTTTGGTGCAAACAATCAACTAAAATGGAACAGAGGGAGTATTAGTTATTAATTTTTTTATTTGTTATATGTATAATATTGTATTCATATTTTTATTGTTATGTACCTATGTCTAGTGGTTAATGCTCAAAAAAATCACATGACAATTTATTTTTTTTGTAATTAAAAGATTTTGTATAAAAAAAAGGTCTTAGATTTTCACACTCCAAATTTTATAATCACACTCCACATTATCACTTTTTGTAATTTTTTATAGAGTAAATTGAAGGGTAAAATAGAGAAATTGGAGTGTCATAATCAATTTTTGGAGTGTAAAAATCAAAGCCCAAAAAAAATGACTATCCACTACTCACAAAAAACTAACCAATTCAATTTTTATATTTTAAAAAGAAAATATATATAGCCTTTTTTAAACACATTTTATACTTTCTAATATCTAATATCCGCAATGATTGTGTATCAAACTGATCCATATAAAATTATAATTCGTACAAGTTTTAGTATGCACAACTAACTAGTATATATAATAAATACATTTGGAAGACTGAAGAAGTTAAAGATGCATCGGCTCTTCGAATGCAAGCTATTATTCATGCACCTAAATTGTGTTTTTGTTTAAATCTCAAGTAAACCATTAACTCATCAGTTATCAATAATCAACAAATTAATTAAATAAGTGGCCTTGTCCAAGTACAATATCAAGAACAATGAATCCGATTATACCAATACAGTACCATTATGGAAAAAGATTACACGAAAACCCCAATCATGAATTACAGTATATTATATGTACCAAAACTCCAAAAAAAGTAAACGTGTATATATATCATATATATATGCTTCAGAAATGTCTATAAGCTAGGACTATAACTATTAACAAAAAAAATAGAGTATATCATATTATTTATACTATGGTCCTAAATCTCTATCTGAATACAAATTAATAAAGTGGAAATAATACATATTGGGAAAAATCAAAAAATAGATGGTCACAAGCAAGAATCATATCTATGAGAAGACCATCAAAGATGAATAAATTATCGCAAGCTTGCTTGTTGATCAGAAGTAACAATCAAATATATGAGGAGTCACTTTTCAGACGCTATTGCTTCATACCAAGGTCGAGCCAGTGCATACCCGACGAGTAGCTGGTACGAGTTCCCGTTACAAAAGGAATAAACTCCAAGCCATTCTCGGATGGTGTCAAGTTCAAATCCAAACACACAACTCTCCTACTATTCGATTTCTTCATAACTGGAACATTACCAACGTTATTTGGAGGCGATAAAGATAAGGGCATCATCATCATATGATCTCCACTTGTGGCCACCCTATGTCGCCTCATGTGCCCGCCTAGAGCTTGCCCGATGGAAAACTCGAGCCCACATATCGAGCATTCATGAATCTTGGGTTTTTGTGGTTGTGCTTGTTCATGAGCTTGGAGACTTAGCTTCGGTTTCTTGTGGCTTGCCCGGTGCCCGCCTAGGGCTTGAAACGACGAAAATTGTCGATTACATGTTTTGCACTCGAAAACTCGACTTGAATGGTTGTTTATTGTCTCGTACTGATTTCCATGGGAGAGTAACATTAGACAATTTGCCATGGTTGTTATATGATCAAAGTCTACTATTTCTCTAGCTCTCTTCATATTTAGAGGCCCCATTTTGTGATTCTAGAGTAATATATATGTTGAATGGAAAGTATGATATGGTTGTGTTTTTTGTAGTCTAATGGTGTGAAAATATAGGAGTAATAGTTGTGAAAATTATGCCAACATATATGTCATATATATATAGGAATATTGGAAAAAATAAGTTTTAATACGTTTGGTCAACAATTTGACTTTTTAGTTGACCTTTTGCAAAAATGAAACTAACAACTAGTTAGACCACCCACAGCTGGGTATTATTGAGGGGTGCAAGTGAGGTGCAAGGGAGGAGCATGTGATGCAGCTGGGGTGTAAAAAATGGGGAGCAAATTTGGGTATCAAAATTTGATCCCGGGTGCAAGTCTGAAAAGAGCCCATAGTGGGGCCCACAGGCCAGAAAATGAGCCATTCCCGCGCTGCCACGCAGCCCGCGCCAGGGCTGGTACAGCGCGTGTAGTACACGCGCTGTACCAGCCCTGGCGCGGGCTGCGTGGCAGCGCGGGAGTGGTTGGTTTTACTTTTTTTTTTTTGTTTCCCCCAATTAATAAATGCTTTATTTACATAATAATTAATCCAAATAAAAATATAAAAAATATATCATTATTTTTCATTTTTCGAGCTCTATAAATAGAGTCTAAGTTTGTGTCATTTGGAGCAAAAAAAAAAAACGAGTTTTTTACACTCTTTCTTCATTCCTTCTTTGCAATAGTTTCCTCTTCAATCTTCAACTCTCATCATGGAGTTTTTTACATTATTTTTCGAGCTCTATAAATAGAGTCTAAGTTTGTGTGTTGTTTTAATCAAATACTAATTTTTATTGTAATTTAATTATTAATTTTTTATTATAATTAATTAATAATTACAAATAAATTAAATTTTATTTATTGTATTATGAAAATAAATTATTATAAAAATTATATTTTAATAATAATATATGTAAAATAATAAAGATAAGAATGGTGGGATATAGAATAAAGTGATGTGAAAGGAAGAGAAAGTGAATAAAACTCTGAAAAATCTCCTGCTGTGAAAACAGGGTGCAAGTTGGGGTGTAAGTGGGTTTTAAGCTGACGTGGCACTGAATAAAACTCCTTTTGTTGCACCCCTGCTGTGGATGGTCTTAGGAAGCAAGTATAGAATTCTACGAATATTAATTGCTTCTAGTGTCTCTTTGGGGAAAAATTGAACTTTGGAGTGCAGTTTTGGTACACATTGTTTCTCCTTTTAAGTGTCTTTGTACTAAAAATCTCCAACCGCTATTAATCAAACATATACTCGATATACTTTTGATTGTTTATAATAGTCTCTAAATCACGTTAATCAGATAAATAACACCATACCAGATCGGTGTAACATCACAAGATTGTAGGTATTACAATTTCGATAAAAAAGTTTAAGGGTCACAAAGTTCACCTATTCCACCACCTTTGTTATTTTTAGACTCTTTTCTAATATCTTAAATTTTATGAAAGACTAATCATTAAATGTAATGAGCCTTAATGTTGCATTATGTTCACAGGAATATGATGATCGCGGGTCGTTTAAGGCGAGCCAATTGATTTAATTTACTACTTTTTAATATTTTCTATTTTATTATTACACCTTCCTGGAATTTTCGGTGTTTCTAGATTATTTGAACATAGTTGATTTGCTAATAAGAAAATATGAACACAATAATAATACTCCTTCCGTTCCTAAAAGATTGTCATATTTTGACTTTTGGTGGTCAACAAAACACAATTTAAAAAGTTACTATATATTGAGACGAATCTAACAAGGTCTCACAAGACTATATTATTTCTTATCGTTTAATGAGAATTTATGATCAAATTTTGTAATATTTAATTAACAAAAGTCAAAATATGACAATTTTTAGGGACGAAGAGAATAATAATTTGGTCAGCTAAAATATATGTTATGACCAATTGCTCAAATATTATTAACGACCGTCCAGCTAGGGCGATTCATGATGCATGCATGACTATGTTTGATGAATCTGTAAATCAATTGAAGATAAACTTACTACCGTCATTGACTCTATCTGGTCATATCTATAAATTACTTGGGAATCTATCTATATTAAAGAACTCGATTGTAAATTACCAGCAGCTTCGCATTTTCATGTATTTTAAAATTGGTTTTCATAAGAAACGAATATTGTGTGGATGAAGTGATTATAACATGTAAACTCTAATAATTCACTGATCACATGAGATACATTCTATAATTTATCTTTTTTATATACTCCAAGTCCAGAATACGTAAAAACTGTTGTGCTAGTGTGATAGTTTCACACTATTTTGATAATGCATTTAAATATGCAAATGTCTTATTTGTAAAATAGATTATTATGGTAGGGTGAATATCCTCTTCACACTATAAGAATACTAGGTTCATTATTATCTTCATAAATATTGAGGTGCATCATGAACGTGGGAAGGACTAAAGTTTAACAATTTATTGTGATATTCAATTCGATTTTTCTTATCATTATATTTTTTATATAGAATTTATCACATCAACATATATTGGTTTACTTTTCTACATAATTTACAGGTTATTACGCTTGTTCGAAGCTTACCTCGAGTAACATTCGATAAGTAACGATCACAGATCGTGTTAGAAAGTGAGTGATGAGATTTGGAAAAAATGTTTCCTTCTTTAGTAAATTGATAGGGCTTTGAAACTCCAAAGTGATCGAAAAGGGGTAGTTTGTTGGTTGTTCGTTATCTTTGAAAATAGGGGGTTGAATATAATTTGATGTTTGATTATTATGTGACTCTAATAATAAGTAGTTTACAATTGGACAAATTGCAGAGCTTGTTATAGGCGGCTAGTCAACCTCTGATGTGTGTCTCTTGCGCGTATGGACTTACGTTTCCATCAAATCTATCCACCATTTCTATATTTACCCCAAACTTATATATTGCACGACTAATATTTTTTTATTACATAAGAATATAATTTTATAATATGGTCTTTTTAAATGAAGGAATTGGGCAATAAAGATATTAAATCGACTAATAATATATATTGAATCAAATATGAACAAAATGATTACTAGAATAATAATTAATAATAATATTAAATCGAATTGAACAAGAAATGTCTTCGGAACGTGGACGTATGAAATGCATTATTAGCTCACGGGGCATAGCTCAAATGGTAAGGGGCTTCACTATAAGAGTGTGCTTCTCCATAAATGTGTGGGTTCGATCCACGGCAGGTGCATGAGTAACTCTGCATTTGTTCAAGGGAGGATCTGCTTGTGGGTGGTTACCCAGCCTACTCTAGCCCACTCTTAAGGTGGAGTACCGAGCCGCTAGAGGCACATCCCGGGTTCACCTCCTATGTTGGACGATGGGCTAGCCAAGTGAGGGCATCTTAAATAAGCGTATCATTTATGAAATGCATTATTAATAATAGTTGCATCATATATTTGCAAGTAATTAATAATAAGAGTGGGTAATGTCAAACGTAGGAAGCTTGTGAGGACGGCAAACCAAACAACGGATGGTGATAGTATGGGCGAGAAGGCTGACTTTAATAATAAATATATATAAATGGAGCAATGCAAGTGGTGGAATACTGGAATTAAGGAGTGAAATCAAATATTCGGCTTTAATTTCCTAATTTTTTGAAAAAATATAATTTCACTATTTAGTTTATTAGAAAATATATTCTACTTCCCAAAAAATATTCAATTCGTCATTTAAGCTTTACAACAAAATTCTTATTCAATTGGTACTATTAATTTACCATATAAAAATTCTAGTTCGACCACTTTCATCAAAATTGAGCCAAGGAAATTCTTACTTTTCTACAGAAAAAGTTTATATTTCCTTTTGTAACATTGTTAGTCAACTTCTTATACTTAATACATCGGCATTCAATAGTAGTTACGTACGTCAATGGAAATTGGATGCCTTTTTTGGAAAAAATCCTCAATACTATTACATTCTATTATCTTTTAATATTATAACCATGAGATTTTTAATTGTAATACACATCATGCATGGTACATACTTATCTATTAGTATCGTCAATCTTGCCCATGGGACATAGCTCAAATGATAAGGAACTTCACTATAAGAGTGTGCTTCTCCACAAGTGTATGGGTTCGATTCACGGCTGGTGCATGAGTAACTCTGCATTTGTTCAAGGGAGGATCTCAGTGGCGGATTTGAGTATCATAAAGTGGGTGTTCAAAATGTTATATATTATTAAATGGGTGTTCGAAACACTCAAATATATACAATTTAAACATAAATATTGGTTTTTATATTAATTTATTTTTAAAAACATATATAATTATATTTGTTTTTGTCAAAAAGTGCCTCTTCGACTGAACGGGGGTGAACCAATACAGGTCCGCCCCTGGAGGATCTGCTTGTGGGTGGTTACCCAGCCTACTCTGGGCACTCTTGAGGTGGAGTACCGAGCCGCTAGAGGCACATCTCGGATTCACCTCATTTGTTGGGCAATGGACTAACCAAGCGGGGGTGCCTTAGATGAGCGTATCATTTGTATCGTCAACCTTTAACAAAACTTAATCACCTCTTCATTAATGAACTAAGACTTTCAACTTGAAAAAGTGTCCAGATAATTCTCATACACCCCGTGCTAAAATACTTGAAATAGATACATAGTAAAATATATTTCAACTGATCAAAGGACTAGAACTTATCTGCTAACCACTTAAAAATATAAAATCTGTAATCCTTTAAGAGAGTCATACTACCATTACAAGAATAATTTGGATACCCTAAGTCCTAACCACACATCTAGATGATATTGATATATGAAGACTAAATCAAGCTAAGTAGAGTTGCCTACGTGGACCGTACTCTATTGAAAAGTACGGTAGATAAAATCTACAAGTAGCATTTGTTATGCAATTGATGGCGTCATCGAAGATGCGACCTTTGATTTATTAGTTGTACGTTATCGTACAACTACCATTTCATTATAATTGAGTGGCTAAAATACACACCACATCTCAACTTTGATCTCCTTAATAAGTTGTACGTTCTTGTAATGTTGGGTTGTACACTTTGGAAGTCAAACAATTGCCACCAAAGTCATCAAGATAGAAAAATTATGATTTCTAGTAGCCATTTATATATAGCAAATGTTGTTGGAAGGTCTTTTGATTAAGAAGCATATTTTTTGGGGTTGTCACATAAGTCGGTTGATATTGCAAATGTGTCATTGTGCTATTTATGTTATGAATTTCATCATGCACATGTGACATTTGTACCTTCCCCATGTTTTTTTTTTATTTTGATATATCTTTTAACTTCACTACAGCCACGTTTATTAACTTTTGATAATTGTATAATTGTTTTATTGTAGAGACGATAAACTCTAACAATGAAACACAAGTAATGCACTTGTTTTCATCTGACGAGTCAATCTGCACAGTAGATTCAAATTAATAAGTACAATCACCACAGATTAGGTTGTATTGCCTCTCCTCATAGCTACCTTCGAAGATTGGAGTTGTGGGCGACCATTTTGACATGATGGAAATAGTAATAGTACTTCGTTCTTATAAAAAGACAGTGAAATTAAAGTTTCTTTATTCGATAATAATTTCATAAAACAATATTAGAGCATAATATCTAGGAAACAAGTACATGGCCTAGCTAATTGGTGTGTCTTTAACACCTCCCTTAGGCTTACGATAAACCCTAAAGTGTGACAAGACTACCAACAAAAGGCATAGCATAAAACACATAAGGCATATTGTGAACTCTAATATTCTCCACAATTTCCCTCTCTAAATCATACCAAATGAGCTTAGTATCATCACAATTCAACAATACCTTTCCACCACATTTCGAGTACCCTAAGGGGTGCACAATTGCATTGCAATCAACCAAAGAGGGACCAACATTGAACAACTTCATCCAAGATTTCTCCACCCCATAATCCTTCATTACCCAAACATCAAACCTACACTTCTTCATAGGATTAACCAAGCTTAGACAGCCCCCGATTTCCGCCAACGTGGATGTCTCCGACCTCTCCTCCCCCTCCGGAAAATTCGGGCTAGGCACATTGTAATGTGTCTCTGTCCCAACATTAAAGGCCATGATGATAATTAAATCAGGTGTGACAAATTGACAATGCAAAGCATCCTTTACAAAAACACCCCATATTCTTTTATGAGGCAAAGGGTAGGCAAAATCATCAATCTTTTTCCAAGAATTCGACTTCAAAGAATAAACCTTTGTCTCACATTTCATCCAATTATAATCATACCCTTTACATTTCACACTCTTGACAACCTTATATTCATCGTTTCTCGAGTCAAACCCGAGCCCGTAAGTCTCATAAGCCGAACCAGGAAGAGTCCCACATGGGTATTCAACAGGGGAAGAAGGGATAGTGACAAGTTCTCGAGTCGAAGGATTCCATATCAATGGAGAATCATTCTTGTCTGACATAACAAGAAACAATCCATTGATTGAACTGGAGATTTCAAAGAACTTCACAGGTGGAGTTAACTCAAGAGCAACATACTCATCCTCTGTATCCAAATCAACTACATAGACGCCTAAACCGGCTAGGATTAAACTGCAGTTTGAGTTGGTTTCTTGAGATTTCTTCAAATGGATATTGATGAACTCATTGCTATCGATCAGTAAACGCCACGCATTACAAACAGCTCTGAAACGTAGTAAGGATTTTGGTGGGATTCTTGAGAGGATATCAATAAGTACATCAGTAGGAACTTCTGCCAATATTTGTGCCATTGTTTATGGTTTCTTGAGGCTTGATAATTGCAGAGGAGGGAGGGGGGGAGATTTATTCATTTGTATATGAATGGATAAGGTAAACAAAGAGATGAGCTTCTTATCATCAAAGTAGAGCCAACAGTTTGGCTCCAAGTTATGGAAGATGTGTAAAGGTGTGGCACTATGTGTTAGTATGTGTCTTTGTGTTACTGGTGCCTATTGTCATCAATCTTTATCCAAACATGAACAGAGATAATGGCATTGAGCACATAAACAATATTTTGGGTGTTCATCATCAGAACAATGTACAGCTTCTCTTTAATCTTACTCGTGTTGACATGATAATTTTAGTTCAAATAAAAAGTACGTATAATTTATTAGACAAATCGTTATTTTGATAACGAGTGTTCATACATCATGTTAGGTTTACAAGTAATTGACCTATTGATATACTACAGTAACAGGTCAACAGCATTGCGGTACAACCAGGAGATGCAATAGTCTCTTTACTTACTTAGTACATTGATACTTAATACTGTTAACATGACCCATTTTTTCATAAGTTATGCAAGGAGTCACGTTGCAGATCTCTGGTAATCTGGTGTGGTATATAATTACATTAGTTTGGAATAGGGTGGAATGATACAAGCACAAAACTAAACCATGTAGGAGGCATCTAGATCTTCTTGTCCAGTCTCCCGCCATGTCGGGCCAGCTCTGAACTTGCATACCGGGCATGTACCTTGTTGGCGGAGCCATGGGTCTATGCAGTTGGCATGGAACTTCGTAAAGGAAAAGGTTTGAATGTTTACCGTTAGGAGACTGAGAGAAGGATCTAAACACAAAAGAACCGGGGGGGGGGGGGGGGGGCTTAAATGATCTGAAGTTAAATTTAAACCTGATGTAAGCATGGCAAGCTGCGAATGAGTTCACCGACATTAACTTGCTCCAAGCAAACACTGCAGGTGAGTTCATCATCTGATCCTTTCTCAGCCGAAGTTACATTGGGTGGATCTTGTTTCTTCTGCTTGGTAAAATATGCACTAATCAATCAACGTGAATGACAAAACTCAATAAAATAGCATGCCCAATGAATTAGAGGCTCCCATCTAAGTGGGGGTAGGAAGAGGGGACTTGTAAGCAACCTTACCCCCTGCGATTCGAATTGACCCAAGATGAAACAAAAAGTAGGGCAGAAAGCACTTTAGATAAGTGTGGGTAGGTACAGTGGTCTTGATTTCATTAAATAACTGGAATAAACTGAACAATCTACATAAGGTTATAATGTAAACCCAATCTTTGCTCTACACAGGTAAAGCAAACAGAGAACATTTAACATAGCATCACATAAGTAGATCAATACAGGAAAAAGTAGTAAAGCTAATCAAACGAGTTACTTCACCACATGTGCAAAAGACAACAAGTGAAGGAAATTGTACCTCAGAGGAGACTGAAGGTGATGCTTGATGCCCTGATGTAACAGAGCTGTTGACAAAATGATATATCGTAAGTTCAATGGAATTGGCTCCTGGATAACTTCCAGCAAAGGAAAAAGTTGATAATTCATAAATTCCACTGAACAAGCTTTGCAACAAAACGCCAGCAATCCGAACTTTAAAGTGAATACTATTTATCCTTATCATCTCTTCTAATTCTCCTACTACTACTGTTCTAGTTTTCTTTACAATGATAAGACCCTGTCTAGAAGCCTGATGCTTAAAAGGAAAAATATATCATTTACTACCACGTGCCAATTGACATACATGAAAGGAAGTCCTTATGACCTCTCGTTTTCATCCAAGGTTTAGCTAAAAGGGTGTACAAGGAACTAAATATACAAACAAAGGGTGGGAAAAAGTAAGGCCTGAATGTGATATGAACTACAAAAGATTCCCTCTCCAATTGTCAATGAAATACCAATCATATTAAGTTGAAAGAAACAAATAAAAGAATATCATGAACTATACAATTGTTAATGGCACTACACACCCTCTAAAAAGTACAGGAATCCATAAAAAATTCTATAAACTTAGGAAATATGGAGTACTATATTTTGTAAGTAAACTAAAACCAACAAACACTTACTCTGGAGGGCACGAAACTTTATATTTATGAACGGGGAGAGAATTTATCTCTTCATCCGTCATCGAAGGTCCTGCAGATACATTATCGGCGTCAAGTGCTCTAAGGGTTTCGTAATCTGCAGCAATAAGTTCATCATTTCTAACTCACTGTGTTCATAAAATGTGAAACAAAACAATTACCACCAGTCCGTACCTAAGTCATCAAACTCTCTATCAAGAAGAGCAAGTTGTAGCCTAAGACCTTGCAGTCGCCCTCTGGTTGCAAGGGCTATGGATGTTGGCATATGCAACCGCAACTCAGTGTGACCAAGAATACCACTACTAGCTGCAACAGCATGAGCTTGTGCCTGAGCTTGAAGCTGCTGACAAGTTGCATACATTCTTAAGGTTGTTGCCATAAGAAAGACACCAAGGACCAACCAGAGCTGCAAATTCAGACAACAGCAATTAGATACTAATACAACAAATGACCGTACTAATTGTACTCAACATTTTAAGGACTGAGAAAACTAACCAGAAAATTAGGTGACATCTGTTGCGAGTTTAGAATCATGAATAAGAGGAGAACTGTGGCATCAATGATTAAGATATCAACATCCGTCAATGGAAAGTGATATGAACATTAGTGCCTAACCGGAGAGTTATAGGAGAAGATATAATATGATGAACTTTAATGCATATGACATACGAAGTACCTGTGACAAGGAAAGCAAGTGAGTTGGTATGAACAGGCCGGGTTGCTTGAACGCGCTGAAAAATAGGAGTAAAATAGCAATAACGTTACCCATCATCACAAATATAAATATAGAAAAATTTCATTAGTTTGTATTACAGTAACAGAGTAAAATTACCACAGCACGCCGTTCAGGGATAAAGTCAGGAAATCCAGTTTCTACGTCCCCTCTCGTCCCTCGAAAAACGAAACTCATCCTTTGCGAGCTCAAAAATTGTATTCACGCACCTTTATCCTTTATACCAAGGGAAATTGAATTCAGAATAAGGTACACTTTCTGCAAATTTTGCACTAAAAACATTAGAACATCATTACCAAACCATGGTTACAGTTTTATTTGCTAAATAAACCAAATCAAGCCTTCTCCCACTAAATCGGACCTACCATACAAATATAGTCTCTCCATTCACCTCTATCTTGGGCAATTTCCTCCGCTAATCGCTTACACTATAGGTCCTTTAGTAGAGTATATATATATATATATTATATAAAAGAAAAAATTCCATGGTGATAGAAAGATTAGAATCATTGTCGAAGTCGTACTTTCAATTTTCTAAAATTGCCATAATCAATTAACATATAAGCATAAGAACATCAATGTTATAAAAATCAGTTACCAGATATTCACAAAACTATACAATTTCACAATTCAGTAATTAAAAACTAAATTCAACAATCAATTGAGGTAAATAAACAGTACCTTAATTAAGCTTCAAAGGTGAAGCCTTTAACAACTGATGAACTAGGGGCTTGATCAGAGAGTTGAAAAGATTCAATCTTTAGTAATTTCAGCAACATTTGAAGATGAATCGATTCAATTAGGGATTATTCAAAGAAGCCTCACTCATTTTTTCGTTTCTTGATTTTCTGCCAATTAAAGTGACTCAGTTTAGGTACGTATGAATCTAGATATGTCACGTGTCAAGTGGGAAGTTTCTGTTACTAATAACGACCCCATCCCATTCTATGTTCGATCCTTATCAAAGTCGAGTTTGAGCGGTTACCGAATCTAACGAATATGCAATATAACTATTTATTACCTTAAATGTCGTGTAATAAATTTTTCTCAAACCGAATTTGTATGTTATATAGCTTAATTAAATCCAACTTGATTCAAGTATCGAATATGACGAGTTATCTCGACAATTTGTACATCAAATTAAATTATGATTAAGACCACAAAATGGATATCTGATAGTTGATAAATACATATGTCTATGATGAGGGCAATTAATCCTTATTCCAACCATATCGACGGTTTTATTGAGTAATCAATACTCACTTTAGAGCCATGTGGAGAAGTTAAAAGCAAAATGGAAAAAATAGGAATGTGAGTTTGTGACCGTTAAAAAGAGATGTTACACTTACGAAGGTGTCGAATTATTGGAAAAGTGTTGTTCAAATGGCTATAAGTAATAACTCGACACGAATCGATCCGAATATGATCGAATTTTTGCATAACTTAAGAGCTTTTCTCGACACGAATCGATCCGAAGATGATTGCTGAAAATAGAACATATAGCAACTATTGCAAACGAGGACAGTAGACATTCAATTGTGGTTAGCTACAATTGTTTTTTCGATTAATCAATGCCAATAATATAAATGAGAGTCGTTAAGAAAAAAGTTACATGTCGCTATTCATTTCCATAAAAGGAAGGGTTCACAAAATAGAAAACTAGTAACAATTACAATGAGTTCATATGCACAAATGTGGTCGTCACCTCATTCTTCAAAGATCCATATGCAGTACTAGTTTTCTTGCCCACATTTTCCATGTATCCATCCCCTTTTTCCTTTCCTCAATCAGGCCGAGTATCGAGGGCTAACTGATTGATCCAATATCGCAGAACACACATCCGAGCTCGAGCTATACAATGATAGCCAAGACGTTGTCTTGAGCTACACAATAAAAGCGAAGATGCTACATGAACTTCACCATCTCCGAGGCCTGTTTGAGTCATTCACTTCAAATCCCCAAGCCCTGGCCCTGGGTCTTCTAGATGCATAGCTGAAAACAGACGACAATGAACTACTTCGTCTACTCAGTCTAGAATCAGAACTTGAACCCGAAGAGGAAGACCCACCAAAACAAGAGAACATATTACGCAAAGCTCTTCTGAACCTGGAGACGCTGCCTTCCTGAGAAACACCCCCTCTAGAACCCCACGAAATCCTCCTGGGAACACCGTTATTATTACTGTTGTTGAATCCTCCATCCATTTCGGTATAAACAACAGGCAACTCCCTCTCCCCACCTCTCAGCCCACCTGCAAACCTCCCTACTGCAAAACCTCCACCTGGTAACCTCCATATTGTTAGCCCAACAGATTCATCATCATTTCCAGTAACATTACTTTGGTCACTAGGCCCTCTATTCGACTCTTCCCCGTCAAGGTTATCTGCAGGCAGCTCGTGTCTACAAACTGGGCAAGAATTACGCAATGAGAGCCATGGGAGGATACATTCAGAATGGTATATATGCTTGCAGGGCATTTCCCTAACCTCGATACCCAACTCAAACTCTTCTTTACACACAGCACAATGCAATTCAGTAACAACATGACTCTCATCTATATCAATACATGGCATTGATTCAATAGCCGCTTTAGAAGCAGGTGGGTTATCCATCCGACCAATCCCATTCGCTTCAATCTGAGCTAATTGATCCAACAACCTATCAAAACCAGACCCCAACAGAAACTCCGACATGCTTGTAGGCAACGGCCTTAATCCCGACCCAGCTCCATCATCATAGTACAACTCAAAACTACCACCACCGCCTCCATTATTTCCCCCACCATCAGCTGGTCCACGAAGGACAATAACCGGGTTAAAAGGAGACCTCTCACCGGTGTTTCTCCTACTCCTACGAAGCCTGGGACTAGACACAATACCAGAAGGCAAACCAGGGGGATTTTGGGGAGTAAAACGACCTCGTTGAGATTCGGACAAAGAAGTATTTTGAGCATCCATTTCTTCAACAAAACCACTATTACAATCAGGGCAGGTGACAGAATCTTGTGTCCAAACCCTAATAAATGTATTACATCTATGACACCAATACGATGAAGAAATCGACATATGCTTTACCCTAAACAGTCAGGAACAGTAAATTGAATAAAGGCTATGAATTCAAAATAAAGCTTCAAACTTTAGGGGATTCAATCGATACTTAATCAAACATAACCAAATTTAACACCATTAGATGAAGAAATCCATAACCGCTTGATACTCGACTCGAAATACTCCAAACCCGCCTGAAACCTTAGCTAACTCGAGTATCACTTTATACTCAATATCATTTAGTGTAACATAGATATGTTCAGATCTAATAAATTGATGAAAAAAAGGTAAAGTGGACAAACTTTTTGAGACAAACTGAAACAAAGATGTGAAGTTTGTCTAATTTGAAGAATAATTGACTAAAATTTGAGGTGGAGATGAGTTATATGAAGGAGGGTATTGATGTAATAAGGGTGGGACATGGAGGGTAGAAATGGAAATTGATGGATATGAGGACGCGGGATCGACACATTAGCGTGGTGAGGACGCTTAGGTAGAAGACACGTAGGTTTGATTGTTTCATTAATTTGATTACTCATCTTTTGTGAATATTGCCTAAATATGGAATCGAATTAATTATGATATTAATGTCATGTGATAAATTAGTTATTGTTTTGATTCTTTGTTAATTTGGTTAGTCATTCTTTATGGATGTATTGGCCCAATATGGAATCAAATATTATGATATTTATGTCATGCATGATGCATGTACATATACTACATATTTTTTGATAATTAATGATGAGATTTATTTCGAATCATGATCTTTTGGTCGTTAGCAAGAATAATTTTTATTAAGCTATTCAGTTAGCTCATATTTATGTCATATATGATCAATTAGTCATCTTTTTGGATGTTTTGCTATGGATGAATTGAATGAGTGACAAAATGATAATAATTACGTTAGTGGAATAAGTGAGTATACGACCTAAAAGTCATAAGTTAAATTCTTTATAGAAATTTTTTATTGATTTGATTTGCATGCTATTATACTCAACTTAATATGTTCACTTAGTAGTCAATCAATATGTACTTAATAAGTAACGACTGTAGATATTTCGTTTAAAAATAATAATAAAATAACCATAAATGGCAATGGGCCTTATTCTAAAAGCAATAAGCCCCCGATCACTATCAGGCGATCATCATAAGAACACGGGTCATGGGCTAATGACACAATTAGTACTAAGTAGCCACTAGCCAGTAGGAATAAAATTACTCTATATGACTATATGAGAGCAAGTGATGGTAAATGGCCCAAAAACTGTTAATTGGACGGGCCATTAAGTCGTTTTTTCGGTCTACTTCCATCTATCAATTCATCAAAAAAGTCTAATTTTTATAATTATGATCCCGTTAGATTGATCAAGCCATTGTCCATCATAATACATTCGAACTTATCATTTGTCAAGCATACATTTAAATATAACTATATAAATTTCATTAAAACATAGATCTCAAGAAGTTAAATGTACCTCTAATTCAAAATAAATATCGATTTTCATCAATCATAACAATCGTATGTATATCTTATCAAATACTCCCTCAGTCCCTAAATGATTGTCATATTTTGACTTTTGATGGTCAACAAAACAAGAATTGAAACTTAGATATTTCTTATTCTACATGCGAAAGAATTATAAAAATTCGATATTTCAAAAATATATATTGAGACGAATCTAACAAGATCCCACAAGACTATATTATTTCTTATCGTTTAATGAGAATTTATGATTAAATTTTATAATATTTGACCTTCAAAAGTCAAAATGTAACAATCTTTTAGGGACGAAAGGAGTACAAACTAATGTAACTGAAATCGGACCGGTTAGTGTATACTTTAGAGGTTTCTCTAGGCTCTAAGTAACTATGTAACTATGTAAGTGGTGTAACAATTAATTTAATAACCATTAATCACTCATAAATTTTGTTAACTTGATAATAATAATAACTCTTAACTAGACAAATGGGGTGTGAATGCGTGATCCAATACAGTGAAAATTAAAGTCACCAATACCTCAGGACTTACTCACATATTTTAACTTATAATATAAAACGTATTTAATAAAATAATCTGGTTGTTACATTCAAGAATCTGCATTCTGAATTCTGATTATTAAATAATTAGATGTAAATTATAAAAAAATATTATGGAGACATGAGCAGCAGTAGTAGGTTGCACTATCTTGCTAAGAATAGGTAAATGATATTTAATGGACATGTCACGTGACTGTAATTAAATTGTCTGTTAAATGACTCATGTCTTTTCTCACATCACCTGCACACTATCCTTATCCTTTTAACATTATTATTCTTTCATTTTTTTGTTAATCTTTTACTAGTATTATTTATTTTGTGTGTAATTAACCCTTTGCACAAAGTTATTGCATATACTTAGAAGGTAAAGGTAAGGAGGAGATATGATATGCTAATCTAGCTTATTAAGAATTCGTTCCTTTTTCTGAGTTAATCGAACAATTTAGTAAAAAAGACTTTTGCTAATGACTAAAAGGTCATGAGTTTAAAACTCACCTCATTGCTAATTTAGAAGAAATAAAAAAAATTGTTCCTATTTTTGGTAATTAATTTTCACCTAGAATAAGTTCGTGAATGAAATAAGAGAAAATGAATGAGTAAAGTTTCCACAACAGAACTGTCTAATGTACCGATGTCATATACAATGGATTCTCATGTATTATACTCCTATCAATTTTGATGATATGTGAATAGGCATAAAGTTTGATTTTACTACTCCATTATAACGTTTTTAACTCTTGGATATATATATATATATATAAAATAATCCGTTTTTGTGAGCGCTATTTAGTAAGAAATGTAAACTTATGATGATAGTAAAGTTATGAGTACGATTTCACTTATCTATGTTTTTTGGCTGAAATTATCACTCAAGATTTAGCTAATATGATTTACCTAGTTAGTATGACTAAATATTAAGCGACATAACATAATCAATATGCATTCAAAGAATAACGAACAATCCTTCATTAGAAAAAAATTGTTTTCATGGGCTGTTATTCTAAAAAAACCTCAAGCTCAATACTCCACTCAATCAATGCAATGGTCAGATTTATTAAAATTTATCTCCATACATTTCCCAAGAATGCTAGGGTTTAGTAAAAAGATCTATTACTATAAAAATTAGTTTTCAGATCAAAATAAAAATAAAAATAGTTTTAAATTTAGAAAAATTTCTATATTGGGGCAATCCCTAAAACAATATCCCTCCACTACCCAATACCCACGGCCCATGGCCCACGTAGCTCTCGGTAAGAGTTATTGATTCCTAGACCCCACAAACTTTCAATCCAAACCCTCCATCTTTTTCATCCTACGGCTTCAATCGTTGGTTGATATACGCACGCAAATGGAGTAATATTTGTTAGAAGTTTAAAGGTACTATTTTACCCCTGATACCCCTCTCTCAAGTCTCATCACAAGTGGGGAGGGGAGAGGGCTACTATATTTGACGCCAAGATTTTTACTGTTCAAGAATGAATATGTTAATAAAAATATAATTTTTTGGTGTTGAAGTCTCTTTTAACGAAATAATAGGTAACGCAGTTTCATGCATTTACGTACATTTTGTGTGTTCCGGTATATTTTTTACCAAAAAAGAGCCAACGGATGCTTCGTGCATTCGCGTGCCGATGGCATAATAAAACCTTCTATTAGGGGCAAAATAGTGATTTCCTATCCTCCACCCCTCCTCTTCTTACAACTCTCTCAGTTGGTTACTACATACATACACAGTTGCAATATTTTCTCAGTAGAACAATCACTGATCATCTCTTCTGCAGAAACTCCTTCTTTGAGTTATATTAATTGACTACAAATAAAATTTGCAAGCATTGAGCAACTGTTACTGATTATATGTAGTGAAAAATTGACTTGTTTTAGCATCAAAGATTGAAACTTTATGCTATTTTGGGCTTATAATTTATACCCAATGTGGAGTGGACTGGTTTTGGGATTAAATATTGAAACTTTATGCTATTTTTAGGCTTATAATTTAAACCCAATGTTCAATGGACTTGTTTTATGGCGTATAATTTGTAATGGACTTGTTTTAGCATAAAATACTGCAACTTTATGCTATTTTTAGGTTTATAATTTAAAGAAAAGAGATTTTGTTTCTCTGTTTTTGGGTTATATTTCTTTTTGGAGTTTCAAAAATAAGCTCTTGGGTTTGCTTATTTTGTGGGGATTTTTGGGAAAGTTTAGTGTGACATTGAGATGATTAGTGATAGTTGTTCTAAGATGGTTTCTGAAAACACAATGCCGCAGATGTTTGGGAATGGTGGAGGAGATGATGATGTAGGAACAAATATAGAGGAGGATATAGAGTTGATGTTGAGAGAGCAAGAAAAGTGGTTGCTAGATGAGACTAATGTAAGCTTTTCCCCTAGTGGTGGTGGTCATGGTGGTGGCGGTGGTGGTGGTGCTAGTTTGGGAAGCATCAGTACTACTTTAGGCGAGGAGATGAAGTCTGATCCAGCTTACATGTCGTACTATTACTCGAATGGGAATATCAATCCTCGGGCGAAGGAGGACTGGCGATTGGAGGGGCAAGGAGGCGTTAATGGTGTGGTGGGAGGGATCGGAGATGGGGGGCAGGATTTGTGGAATGTGGGTGGTGGTGGAGGAGGTGGAAGCTGTGATGAGTCACTCTTTTATGTGCAGTCGGATTTTGGTGGGTGCCACGAGGAGAAGCGGAAACAATGGACCGGACTGGGATTTCGAAGGCAGGAGAGCATTGCTGAGATGATTCAGGTGGAAATATTTGAATATAGTTTGAAAATTATGATTTATTAGAGTTTTTATCAGATTGATTATTACACTTCTTAGTTGTGGCATTAATTTGTTCTTGAAGTCTTTGTCTTGCTCGGTCAAATTTTATTGTCCTATTCCAAATATATGGTATCTTTTTCATTTTGTATGTTATTGAATGCACTTTGGCAACAATGGATTTGTTTTCTTTGATTCAATGTATATGGATGTGTCAATCTTTATAATCAACTAACTGAAATCTATCTAGCACCAACTTTTGTGTCCAAAAAATCTCCTTTTTCCCTTGATATGTCATTAGATTATTTGTTACTTCTGTTCTCTAATGTGATCGATCTTGAACTGTTTAAGGCGTGGCACTTTCTATTTACATTCTGACTAGACCTTGCTATGATAGTTTTTTATGTATGATTATCTAGAATATCCTTCAGATGTTTACTCCTGCTTCCTATTATTGCATTGTTAATGTTAACCCGAGGAATGTGTTGGCCACCCCCACAGTGTGTAAATTGGTAATTGACTTGATCTTTTTATGATTTATAGTCAAATACTGATTTTCTTACCGCAGGATGGTGCAAGTGAGTCTCTTGGTGCTTTTCATCTATCTCCACTGGCATCCATGGATGTGATACATGCTGGCTCAAGTGCGCTGGGTGATGCTGCAAATGGTCAACTTACATCTACTCTCCAAAGCACTGGTTCTTCAGTTTCTCATACTTATGATGCTGCTCTGGGTGCTTCTATATCTAGGAGTAACACCCCTGATCTTCAAAGAGGATCTAAGTCCCCAAGTCCCTTCAGTCCTTTTGTAGTAGAACCAAGGCTTAACTCTCTAGAAAGGAGTACTGGAACTGGTCCAAATGTTTTTGATGAAGTTCAGCCTGGTATAGACGAGTATGAAGATCTGGTTTCTGCTTTCTCTGGCATGAGAATGTCTGGTGTAAATAGCATGAGTCATGGTTTGAAGTATTCAAGGTCTCCGGAGCATCACGAGTTGGATAAGCAATTCCATTTGCGAGGCAATCAACATCCATATTTTAGTAGGACAAAGCCATATCTTAATGGCTCATGTATACAGAGACTACATAATGCTGATTCTCCATCTCAATATCCACAATTTGACAGTCCACGCTCTCCATTTTCAAACTATGGAATAGGTCGTCTCAGCCCTTCATCACCATCTTCTCTAGCACACCAGCTTGGCATGATTGATTTGCCTGCTTCACCTCAGAATATCTCTGGTATGTCCATGGGTACCACTAGATTAGACTCTAGAGGATTTGGAGGCGGTTTAACATTAGGGCCAAACTTGTTGGCTGCTGCAGCAGAACTGCAGAACCTTGATAGAACAGGAAATTTTATTGATCCATCATACATGCGGTACTCGAGGTCTTCTGAGCTTCTTGCAGCCCAGTTTGCAGCTCTTAATAACCCAACTGCGAATAGAGAAGGGTTGGCTTGCTCGTACATGGAGTTAGAAGAGATTCAGAAAGCTTATCTTGAGGAAATACTCTCGGCTAAAAAGTCGCAGTATAATTCATCTTTTATCAGAGCAAGTGGTGCTCCGGATCATCGTTATTTTGGGAACTCTGCATATGGTCCTGATGTGTCGTATCCTGGAAGCCCACTGGGAGGTCCATTCCTTCCCAATGCTAATCTTGGATCAATGAGTCATTTAAGGCATGTTGAACGAAACATGCATTTTAAATCAGGCATGAGGAACTTATTTGGTGTTGGTATGGGAACATGGCATTCAGATTCCCCCACTAGCTTAGATGGTAATAATTTTTCGTCATTAGTTGATGAATTCAAGAACAACAAGACTAAGAATTTCGAGCTTTCTGAAATTGCTGGGCATGTGGTTGAGTTCAGGTATATTTTTTAACTTCTATTCTTCAACTCCATGTTCTACAAATGACTCAAAATATTTTGTAAAATGCTGTTTGAGTAGTGCGGACCAATTTGGAAGTCGGTTTATCCAGCAGAAACTTGAAACTGCGAGCACAGAAGAGAAGGACATGGTTTTCCATGAAATTATGCCACAGGCTTTGACTCTGATAACTGATGTGTTTGGTAATTATGTTGTTCAAAAGGTATACTCATTTAACTGAAAGAAGTCAATATCAATGAAGTTTTGCTAGTTTAATTGTATTTTATTATTTATATGTAAATTAATACTCTTTCCTTTCTTCGTGCCAGTTTCTGGAACATGGCAGTACACCTCATATACGAAAACTTGCCGATCATCTAACTGGTCATGTTCTAAGCCTTAGCCTTCAAATGTATGGTTGCCGAGTTGTTCAAAAGGTACACTTCTTATGGCATATTGTTTCATGTAGGTTCATGGTGCTTCTTTGACGAAATTTTCCTTTCTGTGGTTCCTGATAACAGTAACCTGCCAGTGAACCTACACTAAAGAGAATAAGTTAAGAAAAAAGAGTTAACTCAAAACAGGAGGAATGGGGTGGTTCTCTATATCATTTTGCACCCACACTTATCTTAACAGAGAACATGAATTTCTACTGCTACATGAAGATGCATAATGCATGGATTATATGTTAGTTTATGCTGATGTGTCATCTAGTAACATCAATCTTGATGTGGTTCAACAACTAAGATCTTTTTTGCCCCATCTAGATTAATAGATTTGGTTCACTTAAAGGGGCATATAATCATTAATTTTTCTTTTGTTACTCAACAGGCAATAGAAGTTGTTGAACTGGACCAAAAGACTGCAATGGTTACAGAGCTAGAAGGTCATATTATGCGCTGTGTACGAGATCAGAATGGGAATCATGTTATTCAGAAGTGTATTGAGTGTGTTCCTGAAGATGCTATTCAGTTTATTGTGTCTACATTCTATGAGCAAGTTGTACCGTTGTCCACTCATCCGTATGGTTGTCGGGTCATACAGGTCAGTAAAGTAAATTTATTAAATGATAAAAATACCATAATTAGTTGCTAATATAGAATTAATGCTATTAATTTAAGTTTGAAACTTTCTGTGTAACAGAGGGTGCTGGAACATTGCCATAGTCCGAAAACTCAAAGGATCATGATGGATGAGATCCTGGAATCTGTTTGCATGTTGGCCCAAGATCAGTATGGCAATTATGTCGTGCAGGTTTGCTCACAATTCTTACTGAGAATATATTGATAATGGTAATGCTCAAGAAACATTTATGACCTCTAGTGTGGCTTTAAGCCATAAGTTGGCTTTGATAAATGGATTTCATATTTGGCCCTTGGAGTGAATTGAGCTATACTTTCTCGTGCGGTGATTTCTCAAGTATAATGTGCATGTTCACTATCTTTCTGATCGTCGAATTAGGTCAGTGAGGTGAGGTTTGCATCCAGGCAACACCCTTTCCAAAATGACACCTCTCTGTGCCTGTTTTTTTAATCTTTATTGACTTATGTTTTAGTTTGTCTATTTTAGCCAGATACATTAGGAGCTGGTTAGGTTATTAGAATACTTTTTCACTTATTCTTGTTTCCCTTGATTTCTTATTCATTTTGGTAACTTGGAAGTTACTTATTCTGTTTCTACTTCTTATTGCGGCAGCATGTACTGCAACACGGCCAGGCATATGAGCGTACTGCTATTATAAGCAAGCTAATTGGACAGATAATTCAGATGAGCCAACAAAAATTTGCTTCTAATGTTGTGGAGAAGTGCTTAACCTATGGTACTCCTGAAGAGCGCAAGAGTATCGTGAATGAGATCCTTGGCTCCACAGATGAAAATGAACCTTTACAGGTGAATATAGCAGACGAGTATTTCAGCATACATATCTTATCCTTACCCCCACAGATGAAAGTGAACCTTTATTTTTCCTTTCCTTGTGAGACCAGGTGATGATGAAAGATCAATTTGCTAACTATGTTGTACAAAAGGTGTTGGAGACCTGCGATGACAAGCAACTTGAGCTGATCCTTAGTAGGATAAATTTTCATTTGAATGCATTGAAAAAATATACCTATGGGAAGCATATTGTCGCTCGTGTAGAGAAACTTGTTGCAGCTGGAGGTAATCTTTCTTTTCGTATGGCTCCCGCTCTATCAGCTTACTCTCATAAGTTCCAGTTACTACTATTTCAAAAGAAAATATACTAATCCTTTGAAATGGACCATTGCTTGTTCTTGAGTCTCAAGTCACTCTCTGTTCTGTGCAGAACAAATTAATTATATCGCATATTATTTCCCATGCGAAAGTGCGCATGTTCTATGTAGTAATAGTTCGTAGGAGTTCAAGATCCCCTTTCCCCTCCTTTTTCCAGACATGGTGATGTTATACGATCTGCATATAATTACTTTCTGTAGCCTATCAACTTACCTGACAAGTTATTTCATCTCTTACAGAAAAGAGGATTAGCATTATGAATGCTGCATAGTCGGCGTAGGAAGAGGACTGTACAGCTAACAAAGGCTCGTATGAAGCGCGAATTTCTGGTGTTTTTCTCTTGCTTTTACATTTCTTTGTTGAAATGAAACTTGTTAGTTGTACTTATAAAACTGTACATTGCTTGTATGAGGATAATATAGCTAGATCAAGTTAGCTGAATCTGAGATACATATAAAAAGAGTTACAGGAGCACCCCTTATGGAGGTCATAATGTATAAGTTTATAAACATATGTAATAGAGCAGGAAAAAATGGAGATGTAGTCATTGTGACTGTACAAAATGTTGGAACATGTGGTTATTATGAATTTTTCCCTTTCAATTAAATTGTATTGTATTTTAATACTATCACGATAGCGGTTGGTGGTTTATCGTTATCTAGTCGATAATCAGATGAGATGTAGAGATTGTATATAGAACAAGTAAAACTGGAACCATTAAATTTATTTTGCACAAAAATATAGGATCAAGTCCAAACAACAAAAAGGGAAGAAACTTGAGAAACCCATGAAAACAGAGGAAACTAAAACACAAAAGACTCCAGATACATCATACATCCCTTGGAACCTTTGTACTCGGAAAGAGATGATATAAGAAGGCTTTGAATATATACTGCACCCTACCTTCAAGAATATAGTTGTCTGAGCTAGATCTGCAACCTCATTTAGAGAAGAAAGTTCCTCTGGCCATGGCATCAGCGTTGGCATCGCCAAGAGCTGCTTCGTTCAAGTATTTGTCAGCCAATTGGACTCTCTTCACATTTTCTTGCTCTTGTACAAGCATGTTTCCGTACTCGAGGAGCTTCTCTAGTGTCATCTTAGGTTGTTCGAATGTTGGTGGTCCTTCCCTTGAGTTCACAAGCTTCTTGCTAATGTTGTCGATACCGGTTTCCGCGACCCACTTCCTCACTTCATCATCGTATACTCTTGCCCTCAAAGCACCAAAGAAATCTGCAATTTGAATTCTTGTCAATAAGAATGACAGGTTGTGGAAAGACGTCGTTTAAATGAAAATGGAAGGAATGTAGTGTTTACCTATGGATTGACCAGGGAAGGTGTCAACAAGCTTGACAATGTCAGATTCGGGAACATTGTCAGTTCGGAAAATACCGGTACAAACACCGATACGGTCTTCCCTTGTAGGTGCCCAGTAGAACTTCTCCATACGACCATCACGGATGAGAGGAGCATACAGTGTTGAGAAATCGTTACCAGTGACGATGATGGGGACACGAGGGATCTCTTCCTTGTTGTACATACCAGGAAGCTGGACATTGGTTGGACTATCAGCGATGTTCATGAGGGTGGCGTTAACCATT
The DNA here is from genome assembly GCA_003412495.2 of Echium plantagineum. Classification (NCBI taxonomy): domain Eukaryota; kingdom Viridiplantae; phylum Streptophyta; class Magnoliopsida; order Boraginales; family Boraginaceae; genus Echium; species Echium plantagineum. Next base: position 2,312,867 of record CM016566.1, on the reverse strand, counting down.
TGGTTGTTCACAGTGTATTGGGTGGTTCCTCCCATACGCCCTGCACCAGCGTCGAGATCATTGATGAAGAGGCAGCACATTTTACCCTTCTTGATGATGTCTGCTGCCTCTCTGTACCTCTGCCTGATAAGTTTTGCTGGCTCTCCTGCATTTCCACTCTCAAGCTCTCCAGCACTCATCATGATGGGACTGCATTATTCATTTCAACCAAATCCATAAAGATCAGCAATATGCAATCAATCTTCAAGAAATATGATTCGAATATGTACTATTGTACTGAGACTTACTTGATGCCCATCTTGGCAAAAACAAGCTCGCACTGGAAAGATTTTCCCTGACCTTTGCCTCCCCAGATACCCAAAATAAGGGGAACCTGCATACGCAAAATGTCCTTCCTTCAGTCTCTTTTTGTCAAGAAAGTATCTATAATTTTTCAAAAGTTGTCGGTCTAAGTTTGTGTAACCTTGATGTTAGGCAATGACATGTAGTTCTTGGTAATGTGGACAATAAGTTTGTCCATGAAGGCAGGGGCAATGTAGAAACCATCCTTGGTTCTGTTGTCCAATCTGCAAAAATCAAGTCGTTCTAATTAGAACGATATTTGTACCGTGTATATTTTGTAGATACTGCCTTTAGACTGAGCATATGGTTCTTGAATGTCGAATAAAAGTTTATGGTTGATTCAGTTTTAAGAAAATGGAGCTCAGAACTTACGTTTTGAGGCCTTGGCTGATGTATTCGTACGAGTTCATGATAGGGACATGAGTTCCATCTCCCATGGGAGCTTGGAAGAGGCTGTCAACCATACCTTTTCCTCTAGAAATGTCCTGTTGGTCATCAGAGAAATCGTAAACCAAACCCTTCCATCTGTCTTTGCTGGTCTGAGCTTCTTCGTTGCCCGGGTCAGCAGCAGCAGCCGCAACCTTGAAGCTTGTGGAAGCCTTAGGAAAATTGAATGAAGGGTTCACTTTCTTCAGGCTACTGCCAAAGAAGGCCGAGGTAGGGGCAGCCGCGCCAGCTCCAGATCCATTCAAGTTGATCTGTACAAATTCCAGTCTCAAGAAGTTAATTAAATGCTATGGATTCCTATCTCTCCATGATATTCCACGAGCAAGACAATTGATAGGTTCCACGAAACAATTTCATAGACGTTCGTTTACATCGCTTAAAGTGCATAATTATTGGAAATGAATTAGTTTAATTTACTAGCCATATGTCTAGTTTACTGCTCACCATGCATGCATGCTCACTCTTTATTTCCATACAAAATTATTTAAATTTTCACTTGTTGAGATCACTATCTAAATATAGCAGAATTGTGAAGAAGCAACCACAATTTCTTGCCAAGTTGCAGATAGAATCTAGGGAGAAATATGTACCGGTGCACGGTTAACAGCTCCGACGGTTGGGACGGCCGCCATCGCAATCTTCTGGTTGTGTTTAGGCAAGGGAAGAATGACAAGAAGAGTGTAGATGGATAGTGTACTATGCTCTTTGAGTGAGTGTGAGAGTTATGAGAGGAGCTTTATAGTAGTTGGAAGTAGTAAGATGACAATATATTATGGAATATTGTAGAAGAATTAAGACTATATGACTATATCCATGAGGATGGATTTTAGAAAATTGGCATCCACACAAACAATATCAAGATTGAGACAATGTTATATGGCAACCACAAGTTGCATTTTCATACCTTTCAATCATTTCTTGAGGTTACCAACTCATCTTTAATCTTCTCCACTTGAAAAAATGGCTTAATCATATGCTTATCACACAACCAATGAAGCATGGAGAAATGTTTGTCTCATTACATATTTGGTTCATGTTGTATTGTGTTGTTTTTAAGTCTAAAATGTGGTTCAACATGTCCAATTCAGGACAACCTCTTCTTGTTTCTTGACTTAATTTTGTTTCATTGGCTTCTTTAACTTATATATTTAATCAATGTGGTCAAGTTTTTTTTCTTTCTAATTGTAAATAATCAACGTTATACCTTAAATAGAGTGAAAGAGGAGCACTAGTTATGCTCATGCTTATGAAAACAAATATTCCATCTGTCCCTAAAAAATTGACACATTTTGACTTTTTGTGGTCAACAAAACACAATTTAAAACATAAATATTTTTTATTTTACATTCGAAAAAAATTATAAAAAGTTGATATTTCAAAAATATATATTGAGACGAATCTAACAAGATCTCACATGACTATATTATTCTTTATCGCTTAACGAGAATTCTTGATCAAATTTTTTAAAATTTGACCACCAAAATCAAAATATATCAATCTTTTGGGACGGATGGAGTATTATGTATTTTATGGATTTGCTTACACTTACGCGTGTATACATGCTAATATTGGCTTCTTAGTCATGCATAAAAGCTTTGACAAAGTTTTGATATAAGTCGATACAAAATATGTTTCAATCTCTAACATATAACTATACATTATCTACTTATTATATTCGTATCAATGACTACTAAGAATAATGGGTGATACTAAACACACACCCACCACAGATACACTCAAACCAAAACTCATGAACAATCACACAAAATACTGTAAAACTTCTATAAATTAATACTTTATAAATTAATAATCTCTAGGATACTAATAAATATGTTCGATTTCGATTTCGACTAATTAAAAAATTAACAAAATCGATAAAATAATAAAATAATACCTTTTTATAAAAAAAATCCTTTATAATATAAGGTCCCAAGAAAATTATAAATTAATAATCCTGAGAATTTGAAATAATATAATAATTTATTTAAAATATGAGTCTATAGTAATTTATTTTTTCTTAAAGTTCAAATCACATTGGAGTTCATCTATAATTTTTCTTATTGCATCCATTAGTTATAGTGTTGTGTTTTCGAATTGCAACATAAATTTGTGAAGAGTTCTAGACGCCAAAAGTACTTTCTTTCGGGTAACAGGTTTCAAAGACACAATATCATCTTCATCATCAACATTGTTCTCAATGATAATAGTAATATCATTAAACTCTTCACATCATTAAACTTTACATATACTTATGCAAAAAAATTTAAATTAATAAATTATTAATTTATCGATAAATTAATAACTCTTTAAATTAATAGATCTGGTTTGTCCCAACATTACTATTTTATTGAAATTTTACTGTAAACTCCAAAATGAATAAATCACTTTTTTAACCACGAAAGTCGAATCGATCACGAACCTAATAAAAAGCAAATATTGGATGGGCTCAAACCGAGCATGGGTCGAGCTCTCGCATGCCTAACGGCTAACGTCCGTTTCAAGTTTGGACATTACCCATTTTATCTAAATGAGTAATCCATGCCTGTAATTTGTAAATCTGCAACGGCCCCCCAAATAAAGCCCATGTGCCTCCAGAATCCAAGGATTATGTAAAAGAAAAAAATTATAAATTGAGATAATGTTGTTTATAATTAAATTATTCAAGGTGTTAATAAATTATGATTTATAATAAACTATAATAAAAAACGTATTTGAAGTGTTTAAATAGCGGTTAACAAACAAAAAATAGTTATAACTAATATAACTAAAATAAACAATTTAACAATATACTAGTATAAACTAATTTATCAATTAACTTGTATTTAATGACTTGAATGAATCATCATAAACAAATAAACAATATTGTATCCGTTCCTGAATTAAAGGTCAACAATCGTGGATATAAATTGGGAGCTGGGCAAATAAGTGGCCTAGTGGATCATATTAATGAAATATCTAGTCTATTACTAATTCTTTAATGAAATATCTAGTCTAGTATTTGCATAATTTAATGTTTAAAATTAAAAAATAAAAGTTGTATAAATACGTGAAGGCAAAAAAGTGGACGCGTGTTGAAGAAACCAAAGAGATACTGCAAAGGTGTATTGACATTGACATAGGTCTGTACGTGTCCGGATCTAATGATGTCAGTAGATGTTTTTAGATTTTCGATTTTCGTGTTTTTTGCATTAAATTTCACCCCATTTGGTTCAATTCCCACTTCCATACCACCTAAGCTTCAACTGTAAAACCACTTACAGCCACAGACCATGGTAATCAATTTATTTTAGACTTACTTTTATATTGTTTCTACACTACTATATATTTGGAGAATATATTTTGAGCTAGGATGTAGTTTAGTCGGTAAACTTTTTGAGGTGTTTCGATCATAATTTAATCTTTTCGGTTTAAGTACGAAAATAGAAATAATTTTGTATAAAATTGATAAACAAGCAAATTCAAGTCATATGATATTATGAGGCACGAAATAATGAATACTGAGACCCTTAAGATAAGGAATTCACCTTTGTTTAGAATCATATTTTGATGGCAAACAACTTTCACGGTATTGCCTTTTGTGTGCGTTCGTATTTTTTAATATAGAAACATTAACGAACTCGCAGTTGATCTTGCTCACGAACGTGGATATTGAATATTGAAACCAAACAACTCGTTATGTCGGTCGTGTTCCTAAATACTTATTGATTTATTTCCCCTACTATAACTTTTCACTAAATAATAATATACAAGTAAAAATGCAAAGTCTAACAAAATGATAGCTAAATATGAACGAAGGAACTACTCTCAAATACATGTATTTATGTAGTTCAAAACAGATGTTTTATTATTACTTCTTCCAAATTGTAGTTCATTTTTTAATTTTTTGGGTCAAAATTTTGACAATTTTGACATGAATTTTCATTAATCGTTAAAAAATAATATAATTATGTATCATCTTGTTACATTTATTTTAACATATATTTATGAAGTATAAATTCATTATGAGTTTTATGTGTATTATATAAAAAATATTTATAGTTTAAATCAGTGAATCGATAATCATGAAAATTTATATGAGGATTACAAGTCACGAATGAGGTAATATTTTTAAATTCATACAAAAAATTAATCAAAACTCATATAATATATATTAATAACACTATTATTAATGAATCGTAGCAACGAGGAAAGAATACCATATACCGTAAGATGTTATAAATCGATTGCATGGTATGCATGTACACTAAAATCCGTACATGGTATTGAGAAAACATAACTTAAAAATCGGAACTAGCACCCACACCCCACAGGTGGGTCCAAGACCACATGCTAACATCGCCCTACTAACTACTTGCTGCTCTCCTATTGGGCCACCTTAAATATCTACTCTACACGTGGCAGCTGATGCACCAAGATGGACGGTCCAGATGCTATACTATTTCCCTTTTAAATTAAATTGAATGTAAAATCTTGAACCTCCTTAGGGATCTCTTTAAATTTTTACTTGAATTGATGTTGTTTATAAATAATTTCTTATATTTTTTTATTTATATAAACTGTCATATTAAATATGTTGACCGAAATACTTTTAATTATATAGTTGAACACAGTAATTACAAAATATTTTTTTTGTTTGTATGTTCTTGATCAATTTATAATAAACGAAAAACTTGGAAATATAATAAAATTACTATATCAAATTATCATGCAAGTTATTTCTTTTTTAAATAAAAGGAAAGCACGATGGATAGAATAAAAATATTTTCCAAAACAATAACTATTAAGTATAGTTTTTTTTTTTTTTTTGTAAATTAGCGATCAGGTGAGTAGCAAATCGAGGACCTTCTGATCACTAACAAAAGCCTTTTCCACTAGACTATCCGATTAACTCAACTACTAAACATAGTTGAATACTCATTTTGTGTGACAAGATATTATGAGAGAAATAATTAGTATACTCTTTCCATTTCAAATTGTTTTGTTATTATTTATTTGAAGAGCTTAATTTTAAAAACTTAACCATAAATTTTAATGAGATAATAAAAAGTAATACAATCATATGACTTATTGTTAAATTCGTTTCAATTTATGTTTTGAAATGTATTAAAAAAAATTTATATATAATTTTTACATTTGAATAATTAAAAGTATTTACACTTCTTCATGTTGAAAAATCAAATAACATATTACTCCATAATCTATTTATAGAATGACAGCTAAATTTTTATGACCACAGGTTAAAAAGATTCAAGGAATTAGTGGAGTAATAAATTAAAAGATAGAGAGGAGTATATAACTATAACTATCTTGGTCCCACATACAGTACAATAATGTGGACTCTTATTCTTTTCAAAGCTTCATAATTTCAGCCCTATATATTATTGCCACCATTGCTCTTCATCTCTCTCACTTCTCATTCTACAATTTCTATTTCTACTAAAAAAAAAAATCCAACAACCAAAAAACATCCTAGTTTTTGATCATTCATGTTATTGATGACTAGAGTTTGTATTGGAATGAACATGGGTGGTGAGACTCAAACCACCACCCCAGTTGAGCCATCTTCTTGTTCTGCAAGAAAACGAAGAATGGAAATTCACCAATTTCGATTTCTTGCTTCAGATTCTCTGCTAGCTTCACCTCTTGAAAATTCCAAGAAAAGGCAGAGGGTCGATTCTTTGAGCAAAATTGAAGCTCCCAAGATGAAGATTGTTGATGGAGATGAAGGAGTTGTTGTTTCAGAGAAAGCAAAACATGGGTCGACTTCTGTTTGTGGTAGAAGGAGAGATATGGAAGATGAAGTTGCTATACATCCTTCTTTTTGCAGCTCACAAGATTTGAACTTCTATGGTGTTTATGATGGCCATGGCTGTTCACATGTAATTCTCTTACCATCATCTTCAATTGTCACGTCTTTTCGTGTCCTATCGAGTCAAAGATTTTATATTCTTGAATTTCTCCGGGAAAATTTATAAAGTTGCATACTATCCGATCCTTTTATTCCGCTCTGATATGAGCCATTTCAAAGTTTGTTGTACTGATGTTTTGATGGGTTGCTCTGTTTTTTAGGTAGCTACTAGGTGCAGAGATCGGATGCATGAGATAGTGAAAGATGAAGTGGAGAAAAGTGAAGCTTCATGGGAAGAGAAGATGGTGAAAAGCTTCTCAAAAATGGATAAAGAAGTTGTTGATTGTTGTAGTACTGAAGAAGAAATTTGTAGCTCGAATTGTAGGTGTGAGCTTCAAACCCCTCAGCGTGATGCAGTAGGTTCCACTGCCGTCGTGGCTGTGGTGTCGCCGGAGAAGATCGTGGTTTCGAATTGTGGCGATTCTAGGGCGGTGCTCTGCCGTAAAGGCGTCGCTATCCCCCTCTCTTCCGACCATAAGGTCCGTTCGGAGTCTGATATGGATTACTCCGTCCGTCCCTAAAAGATTAATACATTTTGACTTTCATGATCAATAAAACACGATTAGTAACGTAAGTAGCATAAGGATCTTCTATTCTGGATACGAAAAAATTATAAAAAATTGATATTTCAAAAATATATATTAAGACGAATCTAACAAGATCCCACATGACTATATTATTTCTTATATGTTAATGAGAATTCTTAATCAAATTTTTTAAAGCTTGACCATAAAAGTCAAAATGTATCAATTATTTAGGGACGGAGTGAATATTATATTAATGGAATTGTGACATAAAGTGTAACAGATGATCCAGACTCGTTATAAGTTTGGACCCTAACATTGTTTCGACTTTTTTGCAGCCGGATAGAGCTGATGAATTAGTCCGGATTGAAGAAGCCGGAGGGCGAGTAATTTATTGGGACGGAGCAAGAGTTCTTGGAGTCTTAGCTATGTCTAGAGCAATTGGGGACAATTATCTAAAACCATATGTGATCTCTGAACCGGAGGTGACCATAACTGATCGGACCGATGAGGATGAGTGCTTGATATTAGCTAGTGATGGCCTTTGGGACGTTGTGTCTAACGAAACCGCGTGTGGGGTGGCGCGTATGTGTCTTCGATCGAGAAAGGCCTCGTCTCTGCCAACTGGAAGTGATGCATTGGTGGCGACCGGAGAGGGGGAGAGCTCGGATAAAGCTTGCTCGGATGCATCAATTCTCTTGACTAAGTTGGCATTGGCAAGGCATAGTACAGATAATGTTAGTGTTGTGGTTGTTGATTTAAGAAGAAAGTCATAGCTTCTTGATTAGTACTATGTCTTTTAATTTGTCTTACAAGTTCAATGATCTTTGAATGTTGAGCAATTAACATAAAAAAAGAAAATTATGTAAATGGTTTTTGCCTCCAGGGGAATTGAGCGGTTACTGTTCTATTAAGAACTTTTTATTATTGTTTCTCTTATTAATGCATAAATTATGTAATTAATTTATACACCAATGTATAAATTATCAAATCATTTTGCCGAGGGAAACCAAATTAGGAAGTGCATTTTATGGCAAACATACAAGATTACAAGTAATGTAAATGCCATCGATGTATGTACTAGTATTCGTCTTTTTTAAAATATATTATAATCGAATGGTCTATCGATTAAACTGATGAGAATTATGATAATTTTAATTATGAACATATGAAGTAGTAGAATAGTAGATGAAAACCTAACAAAAAAGACACGTAACGAGGTTGTTGGTCCAAGTTGAGATATCACCATCTATGTTAGCTAGAGCTTGAAGAAAGTAAGGTAAGTCAAATTCTTGATATTTATCAAGTGCTCTCTGTTTCATAACGGAAGGCAACTTGGAAGACAAAATTCATATAGTATGAAGACAGAAATTGTTGATATAGACGTAGATAAATGAGGAGAATGTGACTACTACAAGTTGTTTTCGTGCCCGGAAAATCATGACAAACAAAATCAAACATAATATTGAATTCTAACACGTATGTAGTTCCCGTGATAATTGACATGATAATGCTCACGGGCATAGCTCAAATGGTAAGTGACTTCACTATAAGAGTGTTCTTCTCCATAAATGTGTGGGTTCGATCCATGGCAGGTGCATGAGTAACTCTGCATTTGTTCAAGGGAGGATCTGCTTGTGTGGTTACCTAGCCTCTCTGGGCACTCTTGACGTGGAATACCGAGCCGCTAGAGGCACATCCCGAATTCACCTCCTCTGTTGGGCGGTAGGCTAGCCAAACGGGACACCTTAAATGAGCGTATCATTTATAATAGACATGATAATTGAGGTGGATATTAGAATTTGAATTTGTGCGAGAATAATAGTGTGATGAAATGTCTATTGGTATCAACGAATATAAAATGATGTTATGATTATTCAACGACTTTAGAGCTACTAATGCGGGTATACGTGTCCTCAAGAAACCAACTAATTATTGTCAAGTTTGGTGATTAGTATTCTTTGGTTAATGTGAAGTGGCGAGTCTTTAGAGATGCCTTGTATTATCTACTTTATTAGAGACTATAAAACTATAGTCAAACTTTGTTTATCAATAAATCATTATTAGTGGATGGCCATTGTCAACATAATTTTTGTTTTTGCTAGCCTTTTTTGTTATTGGAACAACGTGTCAATAATACGAGGCTTTTTATTACTTCCTAAGTTCCTAAATGATTAGTATATTTTTACTTTTGTAATTAAATTTTAAATTTTTTTATCAAGAATTCTCATTAAACGATAATAAATAATACTGTATAGTCACGTAGAATCTTGTTAGATTCGTCTCAATATATATTTTTGAAATATCAACCTTTTATAATTTTTTCGTATATAGAATAAGAGATATTTATATTTTAAATCGTGTTTTGTTGACTATAAAAATCAAAATATATCAATTATTTACGGATAGAGGATGGAGGGAGTATTTATGAATTTCATCCATTGAATCAACGACTTCAAATGGTATAAAGGTGGTCACCAAAATATGCATTTGTTAAAAAGCTATGTTGCTCATTATATGCTTTGCAAGCTTTAAAGTGGAATGTTTTATAGTGGTTTTATGATCGAATTAATCTTGCGCCTTTTGCTAATACCTAAAATTGTTGTTATAGCACAAATATGGAAATTTAGACGGTAACATGTATTCTCGTCTAAATTTCGCATAACATGTATGTAAGAAAACATTTATCTTTATATGTTTATTTTTTCATTCACCTTTTATGATAATACTATCGCGTTTCTATCATACAACACATATAATTCTTTTTATTAACCTTATCAAAAGCTCACAATTCCTCTTAATTTACTAGGAGTCGAATGAGCCGCTCGGTTTCGCTTCACTCATGCACAACTCTAACCACCATGCTCGACCAGTCTCATTCTTATATCTTTGCGTGCGTACGCATATCTAATCGATTTTACCCGCCAGTCTGACATTGGGCTCAATCATGCAGAACTCTAACAACCATGATCGAGCCGAGTGAGCCGCTCGGTTTATCTCCACTCATCACCTTTGTGTAGGCACTACAAGTCTACAACCTCAGATGAGCCACAGTCCGTTTATTAGCCCGTTACTACCTGAAAATTGAAATGCTAAGTTCGTCTCAATATGGGCTTAGATCATATTTGCCCATTTGGCCATTTCCCTTTATGATTTATCAAATATTTAATACTCAGCTAACCGATTGAACAAAATCATAAAATAGCCCCAACCTCTTAATCGATCAATCAATTTCTGCATTTTCAATTCTTCCCCATTTCTCGAAATTCCTCCACCGCAATCCCTAATTCCACCGCACAAAATCCCCAAAATACCCTCCCAATTCCACCTCACAACAACCCTCCACCCGCAATTCAACCCCAAGTTCCCCATTTTGTCCCTAGGTTCCGCCATATATGAAATGATCCATCTCCCACAGGATCGAGATGACGTCACCACCGCAAATGTCACGTCATCCAAATCAATAAACGAGACAGTAAACGGGTCCCACAACTTCACCATCAGAGGGTACTCCCTAGCTAAAGGAATGGGTCCGGGGAAGTACATCTCCAGCGACACGTTTAGCGTGGGCGGGTTCGACTGGGCGGTGTATTTCTACCCCGATGGGAAGAACGTGGAGGATAATTCTGCCTATATTTCGGTGTTTATTGCCTTAGCGAGCGAAGGGACAGATGTTCGGGCGTTGTTTGAGCTGACGATTGTGGATCAGAGTGGGAAAGGGAATCATAAAGTGCATAGTCACTTTGATCGCGCGTTGGAGAGCGGCCCATATTCGCTTAAGTATCGAGGGAGTATGTGGTGCGTTTTCTTTGAATTGGGTTATTTTTGTTTGGAATTTAGATTACTGTTTGTTGATAATTTTGTGATTATGGTTGAATTTGCATGTTCTTGTGAGTTTTTCTTTTGTCAATTGTGCTGATTGCGATTGTCCTCAGTACTCCCTTTAAGTGTATGGGCAGCATGTGGTGCATTTTGGTTTCAATTGAGTTGTAATTTCATTTGGGATTTTGATAAGGGTTTGTTATTCATTGCGTGATTGCTCATAATTTCTTGATTATTCTTGATTTCTATCTTCCTCTGAGTTATTTGGTAATTGGGTTGGTATCAGTGTTTCGATTGTACTGAGTACTGTTTTATTAGGTTTTTATTGAATTTTGTGACTATGTTTGATTTAGAATGTTTGTTGGAGTTTATCGGTAATGGTGTTGATTTTAATTTTTCCCAGTACTCCATTTGAGTTTAGAGGCAACATGTAGTCCGTTTGTTCTTATGAATTGTGTTGTTTTTTCATTTGGGATTATGGACCAGGGTTTGCTAATAATTGTGTGATTATGCTTGAATTTGGTTGTTCTTGTCAGTTTATTTGAAAATCTTTACTTGCGTTTTTATACAATGAAATTGCGTTCTGTATATAGAGGGCATTGAAGTATGTTAATGTCATCGTTGTTATTTATAGAATCTAAGTATTCATTCAGGAGTTGGAAACCGACTCACATTAGCCTCTAGCTGCCTCTCTATGGGCCTTCTCCTGCGCTTCATTCATCTATATCCTTCTCTACTTCGAAATTGTTTAATTTCTTGTCATAATTTTCAGTTCTATCTAGGAAGCAGCTCAATTATGTAATGAACTAGCTATATTTGCCTATCTCCTGAACTGAGGAAATTTATGGCTCACGAGCATACTATGTTCTGCATCTAACGTTTTAGTTTGGGTTTCTATTTTTACATTTGCGTGCAACTAAAACTTATATTAGCTGAATGGAAGACCTTATAACTGGAGCTTTACATGTAATAAGTATTGTAATTTTCATAATAGGTAGTATGCCGATTTTGTTAGTTTTGGGTCATATATTGTAAAAAAAAAAAATATATATTGTGAACTTTTACTGAAAGAAAATAATGGTTGTGTGAGATTTGCGTAAGAATGTATGTTCTTATATTAGGTCATACTTGAAATGAACTTTCATGCATATATCACTTAGTTACTTAGACATCCTTGTTGTTAATGTTATAGGGGCTACAAGCGATTTTTTAGAAGAACGAGTTTGGAAACTTCTGATTATTTGAAGGATGATTGCATAGAAATGCATTGCACTGTCGGAGTTGTTAGAAATCGTGTCGAAGGTCCCAAACAATACAATGTACCTGTTCTGCCATCCGATATGGGTCAAGGACTGAAGAGCATATTGGATTCTGAATTGGGCTGTGATATTGAATTTCAAATTGGAGAAGAAACCTTTAAGGCTCATAAGTTGATACTCGCTGCTCGATCACCTGTGTTCAGAGCTCAGTTTTTTGGGCCTCTTGGAAACCTTAATACAGATAAGGTGGAGCTTGAAGACATTGAGCCCTCCATCTTTAAGGTAACGTGATCTTCAGTTTCATATATACCAAATGAGTAAGCAGGAGAATTGATGCGTGTTCTTTTTTTGGTACTTCATAATAAACTTCTTTGATATTTTTGTAAGCTGCTAGTTATGCCACTTATGTGTCATGCATGTTTCTATTAGCTAATAATGGTTTGACATGCTTTGCTGGAGTGATCTGTTGGTACTATTAATGTTGAAGTGTTGATCCTGTTTCCTTATTTTGATCTATCTCGTACTTGTTTTGTTTATTATGATTAGCAATATATAGGTTTTTGTGGTTTGACATTTCCACTTTAGCTTGGATAGATGCCTCCTCTGTTTGAAAATGTTTGCATCATGGGATGGTTTTGGTGCAATGTAGCATGTCTGAGGTTGACTTCGCATTTTTGTGTAGGCTATGCTCCATTTCATTTATGCTGATAGGCTTCCTTCCTTAAATGAGATCTCTGGCGGGTCATCTATGTGTACAACTACTATCATGATGCAACATCTGTTGGCTGCTGCAGACCGCTTTGATTTAGGTAGACTGAAACAGTTGTGTGAAGCAAAGTTATGTGAGGAAGTCACTACGGATACTGTGGCCACAACTCTTTCTTTGGCCGAGCAACATCGTTGCCCACAACTCAAGACCATCTGCTTGAAATTTGCAGCCGTAAATTTGAGTGGTGAGTGTATGATCCAGCCATTTAATGATTAGGGCCATGCCTAATTAGAGTTATGTAATGTTGTCTGTTAAGATAAACAACGATATAATGAAGAGTCATCCTCAGTAAAGCATGCATGCATGCAGCCAAAGCTAATCAATATAAAATCTGTTATGCTACATACTGCTGAGAGAGACAGACATATCGACACTGGGAGAAGTTATTAAATTTAAATAGAATCTGGTGTGTGATTTGTGTTTGAGGTTATGCTTTATATGTGAGAAATTTTGAGGAGATGCGAAAAAAGAGCTTCATTCACTATTCGGGAAGGGTTGTTTTCTTAATATATGGGAGGGCAGATTGCAAGATATTCTGATATTGAGATGAGCATGTAAATGAGTGAGTTTTATATAACAATGTTGATGTAGAACTTGAAGGTTTCAGGTTTGCAAACAGTTGATACTGCAAAGGGTTTTACTTTATCAAGTTTAAGAACTGTATATGCTGGCCAACAGTTTTCTAGTTGCTTGGTGCTTATTACTCGTTGTTTGTTACACACTACTGATTGATAATTATAGCCATTGTATTTGCCTTGTTTTTTCTGTTTCTGGATCATGGATAATACTTGCATCTTGTCTCACAGTGGTTATGCAATCAGAAGGTTTCAAGCACTTAGAAGAGAGTTGCCCCTCACTTTTGTCTGAACTGCTAGAAACTGTTGTGTTGGTGGAGGAGAAGCCAAGTGTAATTCAGAGCAAGAAGAGGAGTGGAAGCAGCATCTTTGCTATGGATTTGGCAGCTCCAGCACCAGAAGGTCCTGCAGAGTCTGTGAATCCACAAGCGCGCTCTCTTAGGAGGCGACGGGGGCAAAATAATGGAAACTAGCAACCTCCTCATGAGATTGTAGTGGTAGCTTATTGCATGTTAGCGAGAACGTTTATGAAGATTATGTCTATATGAGTTGACATAGCTCTTGGTAGCCAGTTAATATCACCAAAGTTGAAGAAACTTGGACAGCAGTAACCACTGTTGCCACCTACAACATATGTCATTATGGTGCAAATAGATGATTAGTTATATGTTGTCGTTTTTATAAATGTGAAGGAAGTTAGTAACTATAACACTGTTTAACTATTATGGCCAAAGCATCCTTTAGCCGAAGTTTGAAACCCAAGTCAAAATTTTGTGTGAAATCATTAAAGTTTCAATGCCTTTAAATAGTTCCAATCTGAAGGACCCACTATTACCCAATAGCAACATGTAGGTTGTTTTTGATTTAATATGCTTAGATTTTGCAGAGTTACATTGATATATCATTACATTTGTATTGTTTGCCAGTTGAATCAAGATATATGCAATATGCAGTTGAATTATATACCTCGTTATCTCATGATAAGATGTGTTTTGAGTTAGTTATCTATTACAATTAGAGCTGTACACGAGTCGAGCTGAGCCCGAGCTCACATATGTACTATTGAGCTACCGAGCCGCTTCCCGAGCTAGCTCGCCGAGTTGACGTGCCGGGAACCTAGCTCGCGGCTCGGCTCATTTAGTCACGAACCGATGGACAACACCAATTACAACATATACTGATGGTAACTTATTTCGATTTGTCCCATTGCAACCAGGGATCCGGTCGTATAAATTTTCTAGGAATTCAAAATATGACATTTAATAATCAACGTCAATATCGATATCTCAAAAATTTAATGACATTTAACATCAATTTATAATAACATAATTTGTTTCATACTTACATTATAACTATTTCTTAATCTGACCATCTCTTAAGTACGAGTTTTTATTAATTGTAATTTTCTATATTTGTTACCTAGTATATTTGTTATCTATATTCTATAGTACTACTCTATACATAATCGCATTACTAATTTATATGGAGTAGAAAAAGTGAAGATTAGTGAAGTAGGATAACTGACAGGTGTCCACCCCTACCAAACCCCCACTCAAGTAATTTAGGTCAACCAACATCACCCCCTCTCAACTTGTTCCACGTCATGACATCATATTACATGGGACACGCGTCAACATAATAATGGACCACGAAGCTCATCAATCATGGCTTACAAACAGCCGACTTTCGAGAAACTTCTAAAAAAACTACTGGCTAATAATCACTCTCATAATAGCGGCTCAAAATACGACACGTGTAAGCCCCACCACGTTGGCATCCTACGTGGCATCCCCATTGGCTAGAAAACGATTCTCCCTTCCCCGCCCCCGTCTTTCTATATTTCCATTTTAGTACCAACTCCATTCAACTTAATATTTCCTTAAACTCCAAAAACCAAAACTTTTTTGTCCTATGTCTTAATCAATTAAAACTAATTTTAAGAAATTATTTATAAATTAAAGCATAAGAAATAAATATACTAGATGAATAAATACTAAACATTTTTGGGTTTTTCTATTTCTCTCTCCTTTTGGACTTATTTTTACTTCTTTAAAAATAAAAACTTTGATAAAAAAATATTTCTAAATTAAAACATAAGAAATATATATAGTAGGAGAATAAAAAACCCATTTTTGTGCTCTTGTTTTATTTTGAAATGAATGGAAATGAAGAAGAAATGAAGATGGAGGAAAGAAAAGGGAAGATAGTTTTCATGTGGGGGTACCTTCCCGGAGCTCTTCCACAAAGGTCTCCTCTTGTGTCGCCGGTGGTGGTGAGGCTTCCGCCGTCGAGTGGCGGAGGGAACGCCTGGAGAGATGTTTGTGGCGGCGGTTGTGGCTTTGCTATGGGTATTTCAGGTTACATCTCTTTTGAAGTTCTTAACTTCCTTTTTTGTAGCTCTTTATAAAATTCCCAACCCCCTTATATGGTGAGCATTGAACCAATTAGTTCAATGTATGTATCTCGAAGCCTTTTAACTACTAGGTCATTTCGATGTTGTTTTTATTTTTTACTTTTTCATAGTGCTACCGATTTACTTCAAATAAAGATTGTATTTTTTTTTAGTGCCCATCTTCTTCTTCTTTTTTACTGGAAAACCACAAAATGGGTTGATTATGTTGAATATATAGCGGTAATGCAGGTTACTTTTTTATAGTACTACTCTTGATTCTTTTCTGGAAAACATTAAGATACATTGGTTAAGTTGAATTTATAAAGGTAATGCAGGTTGATTTTAGTTTGGTTTATGAAATTTGTTACTGTTATGTATTTGATAGACCATAATTCAGTTATAGTTATTAGCTGTCCATTAGTTGTATCCACTCCTAATATTAAGGAGCACGATTAATATCCATTGTGTATATATATGTAATGAGTTGCATTTAATAAAATCATCAAAACAGTTTCTGTTCATGGTATCAGACGCCAATTACCACATCAAATCTTCTTCTTTCTCTTTTTAAGTTCTCTACTAATGGAGAAAAGTGAGTCTCCCATCCATGTTTCCACATCTTCTACTGTTCCTCCTTCATCACCAACTATTGTCCCTCCCTCACCATCAACCATAATGTCTCCTCTTACCAACATTCCTCCTCCACCACCTCAAATCAACATCAAAAACTTCATCTCCATGGTGTTAGATTTCTCTAATCATCCTATATGGCAATCTGTGTTCATCCCAATTCTTGAAAGTCATGGTGTGTTGCATCATATCGATGGTACCGCTCCTTCGCCTCCGTCGTTCATTTCAACGGTTGATGGTCAAGTCATTCCCAATCCAGCCTTCATTACCTGGAAACGCACTGACGCAATGGTTCTCTCTTGGCTTCAGGCTACAGTGTCAATTGATATCCTCCGATCTTTCATCAAGCCTGGCGTATCTCTAACTGCTCGTGAAGCTTGGATCAAAATCTCTGACTTGTTTGTTAGTCAAACCCAATCTCAAGAAGTCCAACTCAAACGTGACTTCATTAATTTCAAGAAAGGAACTTTGTCAATGATGGACTATATCACACACATGAAAGGTCTTGCTGATTCCTTACTATCTATCGGCATTAATATCTCAGACCGGGATGTTGTCACTCAACTCTGTATTGGTCTCCCTCAAGAATACATGCCAATTACTACTTCAATTTCATCCCGGCTGCCATTACCATCATTCTTGGAGGCTCGGTCCTTGCTCCTCAACTTTGAAGCTCAGTTAAAGTCTTTCTCAGCAACCTCTACAGATTTATCTTCGCCGGCTGTTTTTCTTGCACCTCGATCTTCCTCGCAGCCTTCTCATCCTACATATTCTCATGGTTATCGAGGCAGAGGTGGACGAGGTCGACATGGCCCTCATCAGCGATCCTATAGGGGTCGACACAACCCTCAACACCCACCCTCTTGGCGGTCTTCCAGCATCCTTGGGGCTCCTCCTATTGTGTGCCAATACTGTACTAAGTCTGGTCATTCAGCCCGTGAGTGCTCGCAACTCGTTCCAAAGGTTTTCTATGCTGATAATGTGTCTAATGTTTCTCAAGGACAGCCACAATCGGCCTCTCCATCCTTCGATTCTCAATGGCATTTTGATACGGGCGCGACATCTCACATGACACCTCAATCTGGTATGCTTTCTTCCCTTCGTCCATACACCGATCATGACCGTGTGCTTATAGGTGATGGCTCTCTTGTACCAATCACACACTCTGGCAATCTTATTCTTACATCTCCTTCTACCAAACAGTTTATTCTTCCGGATGTTTTAGTCATTCCTAATCTGCCTACTAACCTTTTGTCTGTTAAACGCTTTGCGCAGGACAATGATTGTTATTTTATTTTTACTAACTCATCTTTTTGTATCAAGGATCGGAAATCTCATCAGACCCTGCTCTCCTGCGCTAGTCCAGGTCCATTGTACAGTCTTCCATCATCAACCTTGCCCAGTCCACATATACTCCCAGCTTTCACAGCCACTCAGCTTTCCACGTCTCGGTTATGGCATATGCGTTTAGGTCATCCCGGGGCTTCTGCATTTTCTAGTTTGTCTAAATCTTCTGTTATTCCTGTTAAAACATGTCTCCATAGCAATCAACCATGTGAAGCTTGCCAACTTGGAAAACACACTAGGCGCCCTCATCCTCCCAGTCTGAAGCGTGCCTCAGTCCCTTTCGAGTTGATTCACAGCGATGTATGGACCAGTCCAGTGGCTTCTTGTTCTGGTTTTAAGTACTATGTTGTCTTTATTGATGATTATAGTCGTTTTTCATGGGTCTATGTTCTTAAAAGTAAATCAGAAGTGTTCAGAAAGTTTGTTATTTTTCATTCTCTTGTTGAAACTCAGTTTAATGCCAAAATCAAATTCTTCCAATGTGATGGTGCACTTGAGTATGTTCGTTTAACTGCGTTTCGCACTTTTTTGGACGACAAAGGCATTCATTTACGCGTCTCTTGTCCTGCTGTTCATCAGCAGAACGGTCGTGCTGAACGCTTTCATCGTACTTTATTAAATTGTGTCCGTAGTCTGTTGTTCCAAGCATCTCTACCCTCTCAATTTTGGGTTGAGTCGCTTCACATGGCTACTCGTCTTTTAAATATTTATCCTAAAAAGAAGTTACAAAATCAGTCACCTTACACTATTTTATTTAATAAGCTCCCTGATTTATCAAACTTAAAGGTTTTTGGTTGTCTATGTTATCCTAATCTGACGTCATTTTGTCAAAATAAATTATCTCCTCGGTCTACACCATGTGTCTTTTTGGGATTTCCTGATAATTATCAAGGTTATCGGTGTTACGATCCAATTACCAAACGAGTGCATATCTCTAGAAATGTGACATTTTTTGAACATCAATTTCCTTTTTCAAGCCTTAACAAGAAGTCAACTGCCATGTGTTCATCCTCAGAATCAATTCCATTGCCTTGTCATATGTATTCTCCACGTGTCCCCTCATTTCCATTATTTACTCCAACTCTTTCCACCAATTCTCACCAACTTGCAACTTCTACAGACTCCACCACTCATAAGATCACTCCTATTTCCTCTCCTGATAATATGCCTACCATTCCCCCTTATCTCGATCCATCCCCAACCAACTCCCCACCACCTACTTCTTCTCCTCCATCATCCCCCCTTCTTCCTATCTCGTCTCCCCATCCCCCTACAACACCCAACTCCCAACCCACTCCTCCTCCATCTCCCATTATAAATGTGTCTCCTCAACCACCCGTCCCTCATCTCACCCACACCATGCCTCACACTTCTCCAGCCCAAGTCCTTTCTCCTCCTCCACGTACAATTGTTACTCGATCCAAAAATGGAATTGTGAAACCAAAAATCATTCATTCTCTTCTTACATCTCAGTGTGTCAATGGTCTGACTGAGCCTACCTCCTATACTCAAGCGAGTCGTGATCCGCTATGGCGGAGTGCGATGGCTGATGAATATAATGCCCTCTTGGCTAATGACACTTGGTCGCTTGTCCCTTCGCCCCCAGGGGTCAATATTATTGGTACCAAATGGGTGTTTCGGCTTAAATTTAATGCTGACGGTTCTTTATCTAGACGAAAATGCAGGTTGGTTGCGCAAGGACAAAATCAACAGCAAGGCCTTGATTATGATGAAACATTTAGTCCCGTTGTCAAGCCTGCGACCATCCGTACAGTAATTTCTCTTGCTGCTTCCCGCCGATGGCCCGTTCGTCAGTTGGACGTAAAGAATGCTTTCTTACATGGGGTATTGAATGAAACTGTATACTTGAAGCAACCCACTGGATTTGTTAATGCTGATTTTCCTCATCATGTTTGTCGGCTTAACAAGGCGCTCTATGGATTAAAGCAAGCCCCACGGGCATGGTTTCATAGATTCACATCCTTCCTCATGACTTGTGGCTTTTCTCATAGTCGCGCCGATGCTTCCATGTTTATTCTTCGGTCTGGCTCGGACATGGCAATTCTCTTATTGTACGTGGATGATATCTTGCTAACGGCCTCATCAGAACACCTTCTTGATCAAATCATTACTTGGCTGAAATCAGAATTTTCCATGACCGACTTGGGTCCGTTGAACTATTTTTTGGGTGTCTCGGCTATCTCTTGCTCAGATGGGTGGTTTCTTCACCAAACCAAATATGCCAATGACCTCTTGGCCCGCTCGGGCATGACTGACTGTAGTCCTGTATCCACTCCTATGCTCACACGATCACACTTGTCCAATGATGATGATAGCCCCTTTTTCGATGATCCGGGGTTGTATCGAAGTATAGTGGGGGCTCTTCAGTATTTAACATTCACTAGGCCGGACATTCAATTTGCAGTCAATCAGGTATGTCAGTATATGCATCAACCCACTCAATCTCATTTTGTTGCAGTCAAACGTATTCTTAGGTACCTCAAGGGTACGGTGAATGTCGGCCTCTCTATTCGAGGTGGGTCTCTTTCCTCTGTTTTGGTCTATTCAGATGCCGATTGGGCGGGTTGTCCCACTACTCGCCGTTCTACCACAGGATTCTGCATTTTCCTTGGCTCCAATCTGATTTCCTGGTCATCCAAAAAGCAAGCCACTGTCTCTCGATCTAGCGCGGAAGCTGAATATCGCGCCGTTGCACACTCTGTTGCTGAATTAGAATGGCTCCAATCTGTTTTGCGAGAGCTCGGCATTTCCATCAACTCTCCCCCTACGGTTATTATTGATACAGTTTGAATTATTTTTCCTATCAATCTTGAGTTTTTTCTGGAAAATGACAAAATAGATTGATTTGGTTGATTTCATTAGGAAATGCTGGTTAATGTTTTTGGCTTTTTGTTGTTTTCTAAACTAATTGTTCCAATGGAATTTACTATAAATAGGGTAATTTTGATTCTGTACTCTTATACTAAAGAGTGATTCTGTGATATTATTAAGATACTTGTGATGAGACTTCACTTGCTGTTTACTGAAAGAGACAGATGTTTTGAAATTGAGTGTGAGGTGTAAGCATGTTTCACTTTCAACTTGTATCATTAATGCGATTGTAGTTTAACTTGGTATCAAATTTGTATATAATACAGGTGAAGATATGGATGTGGTGACTTATGTATTATCCACATTACACTTATATAGTTACATGTAACTTCTTGTGTTGATGACTGAAATTTGAAAGGAGCATTAATATATTGTGATGTGAAACTGATTGACATCCAGAGTGCTGACAATGTCTAATTGGTTGCAGATACTGGCAGACTTATAACTTGGGGTTCAACGGATGATTTAGGCCGAAGCTATGTGGCTTCAGGAATGCACGGGGTAGGAATAGCAGTGTTTAATTTGTTCTTGATTTCTATCTCACTTGTTTTCTTAATTAACCTGAATTTCTTTTTCTTGAAATTGTTAAGGAAGTGCCAGAGCCTTTTCCACTTCCTACTGAAGATGCTATCGTACAAGCTGCAGCAGGTTGGGCACATTGTGTTGCAGTAACAGGTGTGCTGAGTTACCTTCCAGGCTCTAGTTAAGCAAATATAACAGCGCTAATGAGATAGATAAGTCTAATTAGTTCATTTATCAACTTAATAGAACATATTATGCTAATACCTTCTCCGTCTTATATCATAGACTGCTCTCAAATGTGTAGTTATTTCTAATCTGATATTTTTTAATTTTAGTACACTTAACATCATGTTAACTCTTAACTGTGCAGAGAATAAGGAAGTTTACACTTGGGGTTGGAAAGAATGTATTCCCTCAGGGAAGGTCGTTGGAGACCCATCGAATGGTGGAGAGAAGGATACATTTGATCGACAAGGTTCCTTTCCAACAGAGCAAGGTACATCCGGTCCACATCTTGATCAATCGTATCATAAACATCGATCTTTTCACTAATAGTATATTCTCGACCAATTGAATTTAGTGAGCCCTCATTCCCAAGGATCAAAGTCCAGTGGCAGAGCAATGTTTAGTACAGACAATAGAGGTGATGAAGTTACAAAGAGAAGACGCCTTTCGTCTGCTAAACAACCTGCTGAGAGTTCATCTTCAGTGGATGAAAGTTTTTCAGCCTTTCCATGTCTAGTGACATTAAACTCTGGAGTGCGAATAAACGCTGTTGCTGCTGGAGGTCGCCATACCTTGGCATTATCAGGTAATAATTCTATATGTTTTTTATTTTTGAAATAATTAATTCTTAATGACGAATTGAGTTCCAGGGTGGAACTAGTAGTTAAGAGCAATATATTCACTGAAGTGAGTTGTTTGTCCACTATCACACATGTAGTGTATTGCAATGTTTTTAAATTTCTAAAAAAACAATAACCTCTCTCACACAAATGTGTTTCTCATTATGAGGCATGTAAAGGAGTATTTTCTTCTATGCCTCAACAGAGGTCCATCGAACGGGTTGTCTTAATAAAATGTTTAGGTAATAGTGGAAGCCTAAAGTTTGATCCTTCCCCCTTATCAATGTATGTGCCAATTGTCTTTCCTTTGACTACACACACCTACTTTAGTAGTTGCCCGTACATACTTTTAAATTTTTGAATGTTCTAAATAATCTGTTAAATGAGGAGGTGTATGCATTAATTTATTGACATACTCTTCCCTTCTGAAACTACAGATTTAGGTCAGGTGTGGGGGTGGGGTTATGGGGGTGAAGGCCAGCTAGGTTTGGGATCGAGGATCCGGATGGTGTCTTCTCCGCATCCTATACCTTGCGTAGATTCATATGATAAATCACTTCCACACGGATGCACTGACTCAGGTCAGGGGGTCAGAGTACCTGGAACTTATGTAAAGGGGATTGCTTGTGGAGGTCGGCATAGTGCAGTAATTACAGGTACCTGTAACCAGGAACATTTGCTTCATTTAAGTGTGGTTGCTTCTTCTTTGTGGATGTGCTTTATTTCTCAGTCTCTCTTCTGTATTGTTACACTCTTATTGTCCCGTTTCATATCCAATTGACTGAATTTCTTACAAATCTCAATGTAGATGCTGGAGCAATACTAGCTTTTGGTTGGGGATCATACGGACAGGTAACAAAAATGTTGATTCTTTGACTTTATCATAAAAGGTATCTAAATTTGTATGCTTTCTTTGCCAACCATAAATGAGAGCTAGTACTTTATTTCACTTCATTGTTTTTGCCAGAAGATTGCCTCACTTTCAAATGGCCTGTGAATATCACAATTTGAGTGAATGACAGGATACTGAGTGTGTCAACTCTCATTTGTCCTCATCCCTCCATCCTAAACGCTAAGACCATTTTACTTTTGCACAAAGTTCAAGAAAAAAATTAAATACATCTCACTAACTTAAGTTACCCTCCATTTTTCTGACCTAATTTGATAGAAAGGGAACTAATTATGGCATATCCCGAAGAAGGCGTTGCCCTACATTATGGAATGAAGGGAGTAGTTCACTTAAGCCTTGCTGAATTCTGTTCAATTAACTTGCAGGCATGTTAGGATGAGTTTGCTGAAGAATGATAAAAGCATTGCTCAAATTGACTATTAAATAGAGAGGCCTAATAATTGTAAAACTAAACTGGACCTTATAAGTTTATTAACATGTCTATGCTAAAATTGACATTATGTTATCCTGAATTAATAAACTGGCCCATATGTCAATAAAAAAATCTTCCTTTACCATCATCAAAATTTGTAAACTTCATCATATTATAACTGGATGATGGCATTACCTTTAATTATGTCATATTATTATGTAGTGTGGCCAAGGAAGTACAGATGACGAGTTAAGTCCTGCTTGTGTATCTTCTTTGCTTGGCATTAGGATTGAAGGTGTGGCAGCTGGGCTTTGGCATACTGTGTGTGTTTCTGCTGATGGAGACGTTTATACGTTTGGTGGAAACCAATTTGGCCAGTTGGGTACTGGCTCTGATCAAGCCGAGGTGCCATTCTTTTCTCCATCTTTTTTCATTAATTGAATCTGGCATACACAAAGAAACTGGATTATATCATTGGAATTTACTTTTAGTAATTGTTCAAGTGAAAAAGGCGATCATGATGACATTTGTCAATCATTTAAGAAAGGAGTATAACGATCTCGATTTCACAAAGAAGTGTACTCCACTTAACATGTTAGCGACTTATGTTTATTATTATTATAAATTATCTTGCAGATTTTACCACGGCTTTTGGATGCTCCGAGCTTGGAAAATGTGAATGTGAGAACCGTATCTTGTGGTGCTCGTCACAGTGCAGTAGTTACAGGTACTACACTACAAGCACTCACAAAGTCACAATGGCACACCTTTTAGTTAAGCCAAACTGGAAAAAAAAAGATTTTATGTTCAGTCTACACTGGGAATGAGCTCTGCGTTTGTTTTGTATTATGAACCAATATTTCTGACAGTCAACTTTGTTTACGCTTCCCCCGTCCCCTTCCCCTTCCCCCCCTCTCCCCATTTAGTCAATTTATATCATAACAGGACAACTGTGCGCTTGTGGTTAACTTTTTCATATTTTTTGTGCAGAGGATGGTAAAGCTTTTTGTTGGGGCTGGAACAAGTATGGCCAGGTATTACATTAACTATACAAGAAATAGTATATATGGACTGAGATCTCTAAGTCTCATCTACAATTTTCTTGAACATGAGTGACTATTTAACATCTGCATGTTCCAGCTTGGCTTGGGTGACGTTGTTGATCGTAACATCCCTTCAGAAGTTGCAATAGACGGGGTTATAGCAAAGGACGTGGCATGCGGCTGGTGGCATACCCTCCTACTAGCAGAATCACCTACTTGAGTATATTCACCCCCATGGAACTCTAGGTACAATTTTGTTAGGCTAGCAGTAGCTCAAGTGGTGTCATGATGTGGGCTAGATTTACAATAGCTCCATGTATATGCATATGCATATATGGTTGTAATGATTCTTTTATGGTATGATGTTTCGATGAGTGGTCGTTCGTTATTCGTTGCTCGACTGTTCTTTAATGTGCTTCAGCTGCATAAGAGGCATGTATATACATTGTACAAATGATGCTAGGCTATTGTGTATATCTTACTGTTTAGTATTGACTGTCAAATTTGTAAGTGAAGGTTTAATCTTTAGGTGACCTTTAGAGATTATTGATTCTAGTTGTTGTGATTTGTGAAGACTGACTTGGTGCACTGCTGCGTTTTAATGATTTTATTATACTCCTATTATCATTGAATCATGACAAGTATAGTTAAGACGTCGGTTTTATCGGCAACGTTCATGATTTAATGTGGTTCAACAAATGAATTGAAGACCAAGACAATAAATCAACTGAAATGAGCATGGCGGTTTGACTTAAGATGAGCGGTTTACCTGATTTCGGGCTTTACATGCTACTCCGAACAATTTAAATAGGAACAAACCTCGTTATGGAAACATATATATAGTTTCAAAAGTTGAATTATAGTATAGGAAATATAACTTATTTTTATCCTTTGAATATAATAGTCAACTCATTTAGGCAACAAAGACTTTAGATTATTGTTGGGAAAAACCTAAAATTGACTGATGGCCTTCGTTCTCATGTGACTAAGATAGTTAGGTTTTGTCACATTAATTTATTTGAGGTAAGGTAAAATACAACTCACTTATCATAAATAAGATATGTAGACAAAGACGTTTCTATTTGATCACATAAATTAAAAACATGGGTTTATAAAGAATATGATATAAGGTAATATATACACATGTTAATTTAAAATATAAGTTATTCGAAAACTTAAAATCGAATAATCTTTTAGAGAGCAAAAATGAATCAGACGGAGTAGTAATTTGTCAATTAATGATGCCAACCATTTGGTAGGTTAATACATTTTGATGTTATAAAAATATGTTTTGTTTGGTTTCCAAAAAACAAAAAGACAACAAGGCATGAGGTACATAAACAAAATAATAATTGTGTGCATGATTAATTAGTAGGGACTAAGCCATTAAAGATATATGAACAGAAACATAACGTGATGTTTAAATTAAACTCAACAATTAAGATTTAATTAATTAATTAATTAATTAATTAGACGAAGCAAGTGTCGGTGGGACGTCAAATATGTGCTTTAGAATATGCTGAAAACTATGGTCTGTTTCCTATGGGTTCCACCAATATCGACTATATATCGCACACTTTCTCATTTCATTATTAATAAAAAAAGAAATTGCAACTTTGAAAGCTCTTTAAGCTACCAACAACTTGGTTTATTTAAGTAGAAATAATTCTGATCTATAATATAATTCAATAGTTAATATTATTGTAATAATTTATGATTTACTTCCTACCTGAGATTTGAATATTTGATCTCGCGAATCAAATAAAGAATGTCAACTCAACCACTAGATCACTCGATTATTTTATATTCAAATCAGTTAAAATTATAAAATACATTAATTTTGAACAAAAAATAAATAAATTGAACGATCTTTTTAAAAATATCATTGAACACAAAAGTACAATTCATTTTCATATAATTGTAGTGGCTTGGAAAATAAGTAAAGCACCAAAGGCCTCAAAACTATTTTTCAATTAACAACTAAAATAAAAGTACACCTCAATGAAAGTGAAGTTGACTTTGCTTTATAAATCATAAATCCGAATGCTACATACACAACCAACAAATATTTTGAGGAATACAATTACTATTTTACCCTCGTTGTCTAGTGCTAGAAAGTAGAAATGAATCGAGTGTTCCGGTATCAGACTCAACTCGATAAGATAAAATGTAGGGTAGTGCCCGACCAATTAAGTTAGAGAGCACAATTTTAATACCCGACTCAATAAAATAACGAGTCTGGCACTACCCTACTCCATAAAGTAAATCTCCGACTCATAAGATAAAATGTTAAGACTTATTTGTAGCACAATTAAAAAGTACGTTGGTATATTTGGATCATTAGTAACTTACATAAACTTTAATTATTTAAAAAGTGATAATTAATTTATAAACCTTAATTATATATAATTATTTTTGACAGATTTATTAAATTTATTAATTTATTTGATAATTTATAAGTGGACATAGTAAATATCGAGCAAATAAGATAGTTTAAAACGAGCATAACCTTAGGTTGTACCATACTTACAACTATCAAGCTTTACATCGAGTCGAGTACGTGAGTTGGGTGCTCGAATGGGTAACGGGTCACTCGGCTCTCTGCATGCGCTATTGACTCCCCCTTTATGTTCGAGGGAAGCTCGAAACAGGGGCTAAATAGTCATTTAGACGCTTTTAATTGACTATAATCCCAGTTTGACGCAAAGAGACCTTTGACATCCTCCAAAAATGAATCAACGTGTATGTATGAATATACAGATAGATAAATAGACGAAATCTATATCTATAAAACCACTAGATTTCATATAAATCAGCATGTATCTTTAGCTATATCTACATTACAAATCTCACCAATCCTATTATTTGGTGATTTATTTTTTCAATTTTTTATTTTTAGATATTTGACTCAAAAATTGAATTTTGACTCGATTTTTGGTTCTTTTTGAGTCAGCAATTTAACTCATTCGCCAGATCTCATTTTTTCTGATTTAAGGTAATTCGTTATGGTTTAATTCTTTGTTCTAATTGGATCTGAGTTTCGTTTGTCTCTTTATAATAAATTTTACAATGTGGATGTGATTTTGGGTGATTTTTGTTATTTTAATTGATTTTTTGTTTTGTTTGGATTAGTCGGGTAGTTATGGAATTTGTTGATAATGTATGAGTGATCATTAGTTTGTTATGAAATTGCTGTGATCTTAATAATTATGTAATTATATGTTGGATCTTATAATTGATGTAGATTATTGCTTGTTAATATTTGATATAGTTATGTTTTATGCTAATGTTGAGCATTATTCAAACCTTAATTGATTTCATACATAAAGATGAAAAAATAGGGAAAAATTGTGATCAGATATCTATTTTATGCTTTATGATGTATAAATCAGGAAAAGAATGCAGCTTTTCTGCTAAAGTTGACATCTTGCTGATATTTATGTTAACTATTTAGTCGTTTCGTCGTATTCAATACTTGTCCTATGTCTATCCCTGATTCCAGTTGTTTATCCGTCACTGGTATTTCTAAGGTTCAGCTTAAAGATGTTGTATTTCATATATTAATTTCGTGCAAGCTCGATTTAGCTAATCTTTCGAAAGATCTGTTACTAAGACTTTGGCGTGCACCTGAAGCACAAATTTCATTGATTGTACTTTATTTCTATTGTCTTGTGTGAACAATATATTTACTTGAATTTTACTGATTGAATTTGTTGCGGCCACGGAATAGATTTTTTGTTTATTTTAATTTCATTTGGAGGAACGCAACATGGTCTGATACACTCCCCATATCCGGCTTGAAATAATATAGACCAATTATAGAATGTAGTATGTCAGCATTCCATTGAATTCTCCAGCCTGTGGTATAGCTGGAATTTTGTTGATAGTAAAGCTATACATGAAAATATTCTACTTCATGCCGTCACTTGCTCGCTCTCTCTACAATTATGACGTGTGTATGTAGTTTGGCTTCTTCTATATGGTTGTAATGTGGATGATTTTACTCTATAAGGCTCTTGTCATGCATCTTCTACTCACTTTGATTTTGTGTTGATCTCATTGCACTACCTGCCATACATCACCGACGGATTTGCCCTTATAAGAGTGAGGCAATTTGTAATTGTTACTCACTGGCAAATGTCAATATAAAGTTTTGTGGTTATCAATCCTTTTACTTTCAGGCTAGATTTATAACGAGGAAAGATTTTCTAAGTATAGACTTAGTGACATATTCTTTAATAATTAATCTAGTGTTGCTGATCACTTTCTCCTTGTATATTCAAATGGGTTCGCAGGAATTTCAGAGTTCTACAATGAAGGCACTAATTCTTGTTGGAGGATTTGGTACTCGGTTGAGGCCTCTCACCCTTAGTGTCCCCAAGCCTCTTGTTGATTTCGGAAACAAACCCATGATCTTGCACCAGGTATATTATATTATTTCATTACCTATCCCAACTTTTGTGCAGATCACCCTTTTGGTAAATTCTTTAACGTTTCTCCTTATTGTTCCTTATGCCTGATACTACTATTTAATTCTGTAACTTATGCCTGATGCTTCTATTCAATTCTGTAATTCTATATCAATACTTAATCGAGGCATTAACAAGTTATGTGTCCGTCTTTCCATTTATACTGTTGTACTTTTTAATGTGTCATTACTACTTTTACACAAAGACGTGTTATTTTGATCCTTCACTATCTAAAGAACATATATAAACTTTTACACATCCATTCAACATTTGTTATTGTAAATTATTCGATCTTGTTATCACAAATGTCAAACCCAATTGCATCTCTTCTATACACCACTTAGACATTCTGAAAAGATTTGTAAATAAATTTTCAAGAGAATTTTTCTTGGTGCTTGCTTGTTGTTCTTTTTTCTCTAGCTAACTATGTTGTTACCAAATCAGATTGAAGCTTTAAAGGCTGTTGGAGTGACTGAAGTAGTACTTGCCATAAATTACCAGCCGGAGGTTAGTTTTCAATTTGCCGCTGTAACTTATTTGATAGTCCCATTACCTTATTTATTATTAATCTGTTCCCTTCAGTTTTCTCCTTCTATTATTCATCCTTTCGAATGAATAAGAATGTTTTCTTTTTTGCAGGTGATGCTCAACTTTCTGAAAGAATTTGAGGCAAAACTTGGGATCAAGATCACATGTTCTCAGGAGACTGAGCCAATGGGCACTGCTGGTCCTTTGGCTTTGGCTAGAGATAAGCTAATTGATGGATCTGGGGAGCCGTTCTTTGTTCTTAACAGTGATGTCATAAGTGAATATCCACTTAAAGAGATGATTGCATTTCATAAATCACATGGAGGCGAGGCATCGTTGTTGGTAACCAAAGTAATTGCCCCTCTCACAGCATTCTTCCTCTAGTATAGCTGTTTTATGTAAGTGTCTGAGTTGGTAATATTCAATTGACCATCTTCGCAGGTTGATGAGCCCTCAAAATATGGTGTAGTCGTAATGGAGGAATCCACTGGCCAAGTTGAAAAGTTTGTTGAGAAACCAAAAATATTTGTTGGTAACAAGATCAATGCTGGCATTTATCTGCTTAGCCCCTCTGTTCTCGACCGAATTGAATTGAAGCCCACCTCAATTGAGAAAGAGACCTTCCCCAAAATTGCAGCAGAGAAGAAGCTGTTTGCAATGGTCTTACCTGGATTCTGGATGGACATTGGACAACCAAGGGATTACATAACAGGTCTGAGACTCTATCTCGACTCCATGAGAAAGAAATCTCCAATGAAGTTGGCATCTGGGCCTAATATCGTAGGCAATGTCCTTGTGGACGAGACTGCCAAGATTGGAGAAGGCTGTTTGATTGGACCCGACGTTGCAATTGGCCCTGGCTGTGTGGTTGAGTCGGGCGTGAGACTCTCTCGCTGCACTGTAATGCGCGGTGTTCGCATCAAGAATCATGCATGCATTTCAAGTAGCATAATTGGTTGGCATTCAACCGTTGGTCAATGGGCTCGCGTCGAGAACATGACTATCCTGGGAGAGGACGTGCATGTTGCTGATGAAGTTTACAGCAATGGAGGTGTAGTTTTACCCCACAAGGAGATCAAGTCTAGCATCTTGAAGCCCGAGATTGTTATGTAAAAGCTCATATTTAGCATTTGCAGCATAATGTAATTTATAATGTTTTTTACATTTCTTTACCAAATGTGTTTATTATCCTTTTATTTCACCAAGTTTTGTTGTCCAGAGTGTAATAGTCAGCACCACCAAGTTAAGAGTTTCTCAATTTGAAATGTCTATAGGTTTTCCCAATGTCAGGAAGAACATTTATATTGTTACTGGTGTGAATTAGTGAAATTTTTATTTGTATACAGAAATGTATTAATATATCGAGGTCTTCACGGATAATAGAAATAAAATCCAAAATTTATAACATCACAAAAAGTACTTAATCACAAAGAAAGTATTCACTATTTACAGAGTCTGTAATTGGCAGAAGTATTACAGCTACCTTAACACAAAAACCTGAAAATTAACACCACCCGTCTTCAATACGAGTTAACAAAAAAAACTGCGATAAATTTCCAATCCATTAGTAACTCCGCTATCTCCTAAACCATTACAGCATAAACGTACAGGTGGAGTAACATTGTTGTCGAAGTGCTATAGAGATTTTGACTAAGAAAAAAACCACATCTTGATAAAGATGGCCAGACCCATTTGGAGGATAAATGCAGATGCTGGCACTACGGTCATATCATTTGCCTCTATATAGGTCTTGAGATTCAAAGTAACAAAGGTTGCAGATGTCGCGCCAGAAGCCAAGGTGAAAATCCATCGGAGAAACTCAACAGGGATAACTAACAAAACCTGAGATAGAAAAATAAACAATTGTTAACGTCATATACTAAAACAATTAGAGGACTATGTTAACTGACCATTAGAAGATGATATTTAACAGCATATATAGCATTAACATCTATAGCTCAAATGTATAACAAGACCCTTAGCTTAACTACCAATTTCTAAATCATTTCACTCGGTTCTTTTTTCTCCTTAAGCTCTTAATGTCATTTTAAACTTGTGCATACAGAAAAATCTTTTGAACAAGAGAACTCTCCAAGCTCTAAAATATAATTAACAGAAAACCAATTAAGTAAAATAAAAAAAAGCATTACTCAATTGCATACATACATATGTCACTATTGTTCATGTACCGGCATTATTAATTTAAAAATCCATCAGTCATTGAAGAGTAACTTTACTTTCCTTCATTCTGGTCAAGACATTTGATAGGCAAATAATATTAAATATTGCTACCTTCAGGGAGATAAATAGTTGTGGTTAATTATCCTAAAGAGCAAGTCAAGAGGTGAATCCTTTTCGATATGCCTCATAAAACAGGGAGATATATAGTTGTGGTCAATTATGCTAAAGAAGATCCGACTTCATGGACAGGACAAACATGGTATATATATTTTACCATACTTGGGACTTAATAAGTGAGCGTATCTATAACAAAATATGCCAAAATGTAGCTGCAGGCTCACACTTACAGATGTGAGAATGAAAATGAAGAGGGAATATCCCCACAAGCACCAGAAGTGTACAAGGCTGGCCTTTGAACCAAGGTACTGAAGCAAGAAGTAAAATCCCAGGGGAACGAAGACTGCATACCCATAGATTGAAGAAGCAGCCACGTTTACATAATTGACATCAAAGGCCCATGTGGTGCTTGCATCTCCTTTTCTTTGCATCAGATAAGTAGCACAATTTCCAAGGGAGGAAATCACAAATACAAGAGTTGTGGAGACCCAAATAAGCCCATAACTGAAAATCAGACATGAAATCAGTTGCTGATATTATCAGATGTCGTCTTATTTAATCATATTTAATGAGCGGAGTTGCAGTACCCATTTCCTCGCGTAGTTGACTAGAAAAACACAATTGTACTATCAAATACAGTTTGAAAGAATATTTGTACAATAACAGTCCCGCTTACAGATCAGGGTTGGCATCAATTTTCTGGAAAAAATCACCAACAAGCGGAAAGAGACTACTCATCAGCCTGTTTATGACAACATCTGTGTCAACATTGAAGTATTGTGTATATGATGAAATGCTGAATACGCCACTCCAACCACTTGACGACTGTCCACCATCTCCATCTAAATTAGCAAGCGTAACTAACAATTAGCTGTTATTTCATGACTGATATGCTTTAGATTCGAAAACAACACAGCTTTTAGGACATGTATGATTGAAAAGGGAAAAAAATCATGCTGCTTATTTTGAATTGAATCCTTTAGTCATTTTCTGGGCCGGGTAGAAACAAAGGACCCAGTACGAAAAAAGTTATGCATTGATCAGGCAACACCTTAGAAGGTGACCAGATTCACTTATATTATTGGTTATTCATAAAGTACTGAATCCATCACTAATTAAGCGCACAAGTTTATGCCCAAGCAACTATCAACCTTTCCCTACTGAACTACATTTCTCGAAGTGAGTTATATACATGACTATGAGCAAGTCTAAAGAACAACTATTGTGGTCTTAGTGCCGAAAAATATCCAACAAATACAAAGCAGGCTTAACGTAACTGCTGGACCAGTGTGGAATACGTTGATTACACTTTTGAGACCTTATGGTAAACACTTGTTTTAGTGAGTAATAGATGCAACCAAGATACTAATATAGTAGAATGAATACCATTTGGACTTGTATATGTCTGATATCCAGGATCTCCACTTCCACTATTACTGGGAGGAAATACCTGGAGATTTGCTTTGGGAGCTGCAACCAATGGCAAATATGAAACAAACTGAATTATTAAAGAGACCATTCATAATGTTAAAATAACCGTTTGTATTTTCTATAACCGCTAAAAGTGCAGAACAAACAACTATATATAGTCGAAATCCGGAAACAGATAGAAAAGGTGATAAGATCACCATACCTTCGTAACTACTCGAACTTCTCTTGTCAGAAACAACAGCCTACATAAGACATAAGGTGAAAAATAATTCAGAAACTATGAGATATAATTACTTCTAAGTATTCTGCAGAATATTGCTAGTCATAGATACTTCATATTTGATATTCATTATAAAACAATGACAACATTTTCAAATACTAAAGAATCATAGCTGCAAAAAATGGAGCCATATCCTGAAACCAAAAATGTTGGAAATGATCATCAACCTCCTTTTCTTTTTCGTGCCTCTTTTTACGCCTCCCTCTTTATAATATAGCACACTATGTATTAAGGACATCACGGACAGTTCCAGTGCATGATGTACAAATTTCAAAGCACCGAGACATGGAAGGAGGCCCCAAAATGAGGAAGACAATCCCCCCGAGGAAAAAATATTGGTCGAAAATTATTCAACTCCAACTTAGGATCAAACTAAAAAATTAAACATATAGAGACCTAAGTACATAACATAATCATCATCATTTTTACATTAACAACAATATTAAATTCTTCCCTTAATAATTAAAACACTAATCACACAAGAAGTATTGGTCGAAAATGAGGAAGACGATCCTCCCCGAAAATATATTAGTCGAAAATTATTCAACTCCAACTTAGAATGAAACTAAAAAATTAAACATATAGAGACCTAAGTACATAACATAATCATCCTCATTTTTAACAACAGTATTAAATTCTTCCCTTAATAAACAACAGTAATACAATATTCTATTATAAAATCATGAGAGTTATCGATCGAATCTTACAATAATTTAGTTACTGTTAAGAGTCTCAAGGCATCCACACTAAAACCAATTAGTTAGCGATGGATAAATCTCGTCACCTCATTAATACATCGCGAAGTTACAAATCAACCTGGGATTAAATTCCAATAGTTACTCATACAATATTCAACTCAATTAATAATAATCCCCATTGGCTCCGATCATCGATCAAAATTATTGCTGAGATCGGTTAAACAATCAATAATAAATTGATACTCACACAACATTACAGCAATACCATAATAAAAAATAAAAAAATAATAGAAACATGACAATAAAATGGGACAAAGAGGGGGTAACGGACCGGGACAGAACCGAGTAAATGGCTGGTAGGCAGATTGGAAATGGAGTCGTCCATTAAGAAAGCTGATCCAAATTCCAAATTAGTATTTTGGATCACTTTCCTTTTTAGCTTTCTCTAGATTATTGCTGTAATTTATTTTATGCTATTTTGTTTTCGTGTTTTTTTTGGGGTTTGGAGCTTGATTTTGGAGGATGATCGTTTAGGATATTTCTAACTAATCCCAACTAAAAAACAAACTGCACACGTTTATGATTACGTTCTTCGTTTTTTTTTTGGGTTGACGATATGTTCGATCACACTTGTTTCAAATTTACCTTTTCGATTAATCATGTTTTAAAAAATGTCTCTCTTAATACTTCATCATATAATCTAGCCTATAATCTGTTAAGTTTAACTTTTGTTGATAAATTAACTGGGACAAGATTATACAAAATTAACTTTTTCTCAAAAAAATAACTCTTTTCCCTTTTTTCTTTCTGTTTGTCGTTTAGTTTAATTAATTTTATATTCACTCCATCTCTAAATTATTGATATATTTTGATTTTTGTGGTCAAACTTTAAAACATTTGATCATGAATTTTCATTGAACGATAAGAAATAATATTGGGATGTGGGATCTTGTTAGATTCGTCTCAATATATTTTGAAATATCAACTTATTATAATTTTTTCGTATGTAGAATAAAAGATATTTACATTTTAAACCGTATTTTGTTGACCATAAAAGTCAAAATGTATCAATCATTTAGGAATGAAGGAAATAGTAAATAACGTCCAAACAAAAAAATTGACTCAAAATTTTTGTTAAAAAGCCATTGTCCAACAATGAGTTTTGGATAGTTTTACTCCTACCGATTTGTCAACAAAAAATCAAATATAATCGTATCATGTGGAACATGTGTGACCGAAAAGATCATTTTGAAATATGTGTGATCAAATGGTTAATGGTCTGAAATATGTATGATCGAACGCACAATAATCTTTTTATATATATCAAGGGTTAATGGCTGAGGACATCACTTATCTTTCCCCAATATCACCAGTTGATCACTTACCTTTTAAAGTGTCTCAGTTGATCACTCACCTTTTAAATTTTTTCTCAGTTGGTATGTCGGTCATTTTTCCGTCTGGTCGACGCCCGGTCAGCGTACGTGATGACCAGTAAGGGCTTTTTTTTGTTTTTTCCATGTCGAAATTAAGCAAAAAAAATTGAAAATTAGAAATAAACTCAAAACCGACCCTTAATTTCGACATGAAAAGGCGAAAAGTCATAAATAATGGTCATCACAGCCGTTAATCAGCCGGAAAAATAGCTAATAGACCAACTGAGACAAATTTTAAAAGGTGAGTGATCAACTGGGACTCTTTAAAAGGTAAGTGATCAACTGGTGATATTGAGGAAATGTAAGTGATGTCCCCCGCCATTAACCCATATATCAAATAAGACACATAATTTGACAATTATTAGTAGGGATTATATGAAGTACTCGTAGGAATCCAACTCAACAAGACAATAGCTCACATCTCATTGGAATAGAATCACAAACACAACAAATGCAGACAAATTCCCCATTCAATATAAGGGATAATAGTTATTTGAGAAATTTGTACAACTTGTAACTTCGAATGAACAAGCACACAAGATAGATATTGAGAGACATTTAGATGTTTTCATTTCTTCATAAGGTTAGAAACATTTACAGGGGCTCCAGCCAGGGAAGTCGAGGCGGCGCTGGCGAGCCCCATGGCGTATTTGGCAGCAATCTGCATCTTTTTCTTCATGTCTTTGCCCATTTGAGCTAGTTCATCAAACTCCTCATTCTTCTTTTGTTTATTTCCTTGTTGTTGTTTTGGTTGTTGGTTCATTCCAGGATTGTTGTGATGAACTATAACCATAGTTGGTTGCGGAGCCATCATCATGCCCATAGGAAATCCTGGATTCATCATCATAGGCATTGGATACCCCCCCTGAGGAAGTCCAACGCCGTATCCTGGTGGTGGATACGACACTGGAGCCTCAGCCGCAGGCTGAGGTAATCCCCAGGATCCTGATCCAGCACCACCAGCAGTAGGAACCTCACTACCATTTCTTGAAACCGGGTACGGAGACTGTGGTGTTTGATGTGGTACACCCTTCCTGGGAGAACCAGTATGGCCACCAGCAGTAAGGGCATCAATGCCATATCCGGCCATCGGGTAAGATTGTGGCGCCTGATATGGCACTACTTGTGAGGCTAAACCACCAGCCCCACCTCCAGCAGAAAGAACATCAGCACCATATCCCATAGTTGGATAATTAGTAGCAGGCGAATGCGTTGGGACTCCCCGTGTATCCATACAAGCACCGGCACCAGCATAGCCTAATTGCGGATACATCTGAGATGCTTGATTTGGTATTCCCTTTTTGGGGGAACCAACATCTCCACCAGTGACTCCGGAATTATGCACACCAACACCATGTCCTGCCCCCGGGTAAGAGGTAGGAAACTGGCTAGTGGGAACCTCTCCAGCATATGCCTCTGGTGGATAAGGTTGAGTTTCTCGTTGAGGCACTACTCGTGTGGTATCACCACCGGTAAGAGCCTTATTATCAGCCGGCTGGGGTAATTGTGAACCCCGTGTACCCAAATCACCACCACCATCACCTCCAGATCGAACATTAGACGAACCTGTTGAAACACAATTAGGATGGACATCAACACAGCAAGTATTACATCGATACCGCCAAAAATTACAAATCTCACGACATACAGAACACCAGCCTGGCTTAGCTGGTTGAAGCCTCAGAACATGTTGAGGATGAAGATCATGCTTAGCATTCAACGGAAAAAGGGTACAAATAGGATGAATATCAATCTCGCATTCTTCACATGAATAAAATAGTCCATTAACCAAGTCACCACAAACGTCGCAAAACCGATCAATTGTAGCCTTGTTCTCAAGTACCAAGGCATGCCGAGGATGGACATAGGAGGATAACTTATCAGGACATTTCGCGCAATGCTCGTGCAAATCGAAGCTGCACGTCGAACAGTGGTACCGTGTACCAACCCCTGAAGTGTTGCAACCATCACAAGAATACTCTGTATCATTAGTGACTTCCTCAAGGGGGTGCTTCGGGTGGGTCGGGTGGTGGATGGCAGATGGTTTCTTGGACTTTCTTGAAGAATTTCTTTGCAAAGGAGCCATCTATGTATCTCTAAACTATCTCAATACAAGTTTTGGTATAACAATTTACAGGACAATCAAACTTATGACTTAGTCAATAAACAGAAGTAAACTATCATTTGGTTGACATTAATCAAGTTGAAACTGCTAAATTTGTCATATAATATGAATGCAAGTGGGATTAAAATTGCCATTTTTGTCAGCTAATGGTAATGAGGATCATGAATGCAGATCATTTGTGATTGGATGAAGATTTCATTAAGTCAATGTCAACTCATGAATTAAATTTCTTAGTCCATGATTGCGTAAGACATACACATATATCTCGTAATTTACCTCATTCTTGTATTTCCGGGGTTGCGTGAAGGCCGTTAAATAACGAATTCATCTTATTTTAGAGATCATAATAAGGCCTCAAAAATGGCCAAGAGATTATAAGATGTTAAAGGTGATCTAACTCGAACCATAATCGAGTCAGTTTGGGATTGATTTGTTGAACTCGACATTCTAACACATCTGTTTGATTTACGTTAATAATCCACAAAATACATCTTATAATCAATTAGTAAATTTGAGTAGTACTCGAGACCTTATAAATCCAATTAAACCTTTCAAATCTTTATGTGAGATACTTTTCATAGTTTGAACTATGTTCGATTTATATCGGCTCAAGATAACATTATTATGGCCAGTAGAATCATTTGAGAATAGTCCAGCACTCGTCATAAAAAAGTTAAATAGTAAAATAGTAAGAAAGTAAATTAAAGGAATAAGAATTTATAACTAGTAAACATGCATGCATGTTACTCCACTGCATATAAAAGTTACGTTTTAGCTTAAAAAACTAATCAGATTCTCGGAAAGCAAATTATCATTTCTTCTCCAATTAGAAAATTATTATAATATATAACTTTGTATATTATTATTACAACAAAAGTAATGTGCAGAATAATAATAGTGGAAACAATTTCGAGTTGAAATTGAGCTTGTTTGCTCCCCTTTCGAGATATAAATCTTAGCTATATAAATTCTGTCCCAAAATCTTTGACCTTGTGTTTTCTATAGTATATATATCACGAGCTTTTAGGTCAGCTATGGTTACACATTAGATTATTGGTACTAGCTATATATTCGTGCATCATTTGTTTATGCTGGTGCGAATTAATATTTTGTTTATTATTTAATGTTTAATAAAATAAAATTTTAAAAACATTATTAAAGATTTAAAAAGAGAGGAAGAATTCGAGATGAGATTAAAGTTTGAAAGGTATAAAATAATATTTATTGCATATGAATGTTGAATGTAACATTTTAAATGTATATTTATACATGGTGAAATATATGTAATTTTTATATTTACTTTTTTTATAATTGAAAGGAAGGGAATATGAGTAATCTAGAACATAAAGCTTCATAACATATATACGATTGTCATCTTCTTACATTATATACACATAGATAAATACTCCAACAAAAATTAATATGACTTCTTTATTAGTTAGTTTAATATACATCATTAAAAATTGTCTAAAATTTTGAGTTTTGATGGTTTAATTTCATGAGTGGTTCTCAAGTCATCTATAATGTCTTTTTGTGTTAAGAGTTTTTTCTTTTCTTTTTTATACTTTTTGTAAATTAGCGATGATGTGAGTATCAACTCATGACCTTTTAGTCACTAGCAAAATTATTTTTCACTACTATATTCAATTAACTCCTTTGTGTGTTAAGAGTTCGTGGAATTCCTATGGTTGTAGGAGTACCGACTTCATTAGTTTATCTGTAACATTTTATTTTATCAATGTGAACTAAATTCTTCAATATCCTCTCGCATGTGTAACCTAGTCCATGTATATGGACCCCATATATGGGATTGACGTGTGAGTTTGTGACTTTAACAACATGACTTACTTTGATATTATGTTTAGACTCTACGAAAGGCCATACTAACATCAATTGATTGTAGGAGAAGACAAAAGGTGATTCATGACCTCATTAATTCACATTACATCTATATATATGCTACCGAATACATAGATAATCCAATGTTGCACTTTGGTTTTCGAAGTAACATTGATGCATAAATGGTCCCTGTAAATATGTAAATGGTGCGAAAATAGTCCTTAAATTAATGATTTCGATGCACTTACAAACATTACGACAAATGTATTTATCATCAATCTATAATCTGCATGTTACATGAATAATAATATATCCTTACAGATTGTCTGATAATCTAGCTAGCTAGTTGTTTAGCTTTAGATGAGGCAATGTTCGGTTATGAGGATTTTGGAATAAAACTTTGACAACTAAAAAGAGATGAAGAACAGATTCTGCTGCACGACTACCTCATCCTATTAGCTTTCTTGATTAGCATATGATCGTTTCAGATCTTCCAGTAATTAAAAGTGGAGGACATTTAAAGCTGGTGGACCATTAACTACATTTATTATAAAACATAAAATCACTTTTTATTTCTTCCTCACTTTGCTTTAAAGATAATAATCTGTCATACCCTGTCTTGCCACTTAACAATTTGGTCACTTTTGCTCAAGCTCATTCCCGTTGGTCCGGTATCTTCAGCTTCAACTTCTTTGTTTCACCCGGTTAAATTTTGGAACGTTATCGAGAATCGAACCCACATCAAAAGATAATCTGTCATAGCCTGCCATGCCATTTTGAGGAATATTTAGGGATAGAGAAGAAATACTTAACAATTTGGATCACTTTTGGCCATGCAATCTTTATGGTTTTTTTTGAAATTAGATCGATTACTCCAAACAAACTCTTTCTCCATATGAATGTAACGCTCGATTTGCATAGAAGTAGGGGCTAAATATATTCAATTTTTAAGTGTCTGTTCAAAACACTTAAATATATTAAAATATAATTTTACGGATGTGTCTCACATGATTAGGGATTAGAGCTTGCCTCTTAATCATTTCACATTTCATAGGAATTGAATCAAGTTGCATGAATAGGGGTACTAGTACTTTGTTCTCTAATTATTTACCAGTTGACCTATGCCGGACACTGTTACTACTTACTTGATTAGTTGCTTAATACACTCATAGCATAAATTGATATTCAAATATTCACTCGAACTGGTTGATGCTATTTTGCTACAAAACGACCGTTTAATAATAACATAAGAGTGAACATAACTATAGAAATCTCCATGAAGTGGTTGAATTGTTGAAAGAACCATATACTTGGTATATATTATTATATCTATATTTCCCATAGTTGTGCAAAACAACCCTTGAGAATATAATTATTTTTATGCATATTTCAATCAAAGTCAACAATAAGCTTCTTCTTCTCATTTTTTAGCCGTCTAAATAAAACAACACATGGCTTTGCATTTGCAAACTCCTTTTCTCATTTTCCCCTTTCCCATCTCCCAATCTCCATCTCCATCCTCATCAGCAGATTCCTCATGCAATTCCCTTTTTTCCCTTTCCCTTTTCTCCTTTCCCCTCTCTTCATCTCTTTCAACCAAGCCAAGAATCTCTTTCCCTCTCCCCATATTCACTCACGACTCACGAGTCCAATTTTGTTGGTGCATATTATGAACAACTATACACGTTAAAAAAAATACAAAGGAAATTATACTGCAATATGACATAGAAGTTCGTTAATAAAAGTATAACAGCATAGAACGTTACTTAAAAATATAACACGTGATCCGAAGTTCTCGTAGATTCTCTAGTTCTTTATTAATAAAAAAAAACTTAAGCTTTATGAATGATGCTATTAGTATTTCTCCTCTCTAAAACCCTCAGTAGTTCCATCAACCAATGCCCCACATTTCATTCTCATTCTTTCTTGATCAATCTCTCTCTCTCTCTCTCTCTTTCTCTCTCTATCTCCCTGTGTCCTTTTCATTTTTAGCCCTTCCTTTTAGATCAACTCCTCGAAAAAACCCCAACAAAAAAATTCCATAATAACTTCTTGCATACATAAAACAAACCTCATTATTTCCCTTCGTTAATGTCTTCATCAAACGTTAACCATCTCTCACAACCATGCATATATGGTATTGTTCTTTTCATATTTGAGTTTACTATTTTCTTGGGGCTATTTATATACTCATTGTGGACTTTGTTTTGGGACAGGGCACTCTTTTTCATCAAACACGGAGAGGAAATCAGGATTCATGAAATGGTTGGGTAAGCTCTTTAGAGGACCTTCAAGTAGGACTAGTGTAACTAGTGGTCAACCACCTCAGTTTTCTGGAGACGAAAATATGGTTTGGAGGGCTCCAACTAGATCACTGGTAATGTTTCTTATTACCCTTCTCGTTTAAATGGCTCGAACCATCATTCATGTTTTATTCTGGTCCTTCGATACTTTGGTCCCTGTTCGTATGAACTTACTAACTCAACGATCATTCATGTTTTATTCCGTTAAAAAGAACATTAAGATTTTATGAAACTTGTTTAGGATGATCGAACAAGAGGAAATAAAGAGAAGGAAGAGTTGGACCGCGCAATTGCACTCTCCATGGCTGAAGATTTGAGAAGACCAAATGGTATATGACTCGAGCTTTTCGTGTAGATATTGAATTAAGAACAATATAGTTTTCATTACTGATATATACAATGAATGCATTTTCCATAGGGTATGGATGGAGAAGAGGGAGTGATGATGAGCTAGATAGAGCAGGAGATGATGATCACAATCCATCATATAATCCATATGACAATTATGGATATCATCCAAGAAATTTCAAGTACTAAATCTTCCAAATATTATATATATACAAACTTGATTTTTTAAGATGAACTAATTTTTTGTATTTGTAATGTGTAAAAAAGATTATGTGTAAATGGATACATAGGACCAAAACTAGAGTCGTGTAATGTGACATTGGCCAAAAAGATAACTTTCTTGTAAGAACGTTTCTATTTTCTTAAGATTCATATTTCAAAATGCAGAATATGTGGGGGTTGCAATAGAGAAATTGGCTATGGAAATTACTTAGGATGCATGGGGAGTTTCTTTCATCCTGAATGCTTTCGTTGCCGTGCTTGTAGTTATCCAATCACGGAACATGAGGTATTGCTTTTCTCTTGTTTTCATTTCCAGAGCAATGTTGAATCTAACAAGAAAGAAAAAATAACAAGATAAACATAAGTTGAGATAATCGAATGGTCTAGTGGCTGAGCTAGCACCTCT
This sequence comes from Echium plantagineum, assembly GCA_003412495.2. Lineage (NCBI taxonomy): Eukaryota > Viridiplantae > Streptophyta > Magnoliopsida > Boraginales > Boraginaceae > Echium > Echium plantagineum. The sequence goes on along the minus strand of CM016566.1, from coordinate 2,269,848 downwards.
TGATTCATGAGGTCAAAGATCCGAATCCATGTAGGGAGAGGGGGGTTGGGAATTATTTTGTTATTTCTTTGTCACATGAACATTTTGTGCTTAGTTCTTATATGTTTTCTTTGTTGATTCAAGTTTTCTTTATCAGGGAAAGATACATACCATAAGACTTGCTTTAAGGAGCTTACTCATCCAAAGTGTGAAGTCTGCCATCAATTTGTAAGAGAGTATCATATTTTGTTAGTTTAAGATATAATAACATATGGATAAATTGCAGAGTATATTTGGCTAATATATGATGTTTTCTTATGTATATCAGATCCCAACAAATGCTGTTGGCTTAATCGAATACAGATGCCACCCATTTTGGTCTCAGAAATATTGCCCTGCACATGAACATGACAATACTGCTAGATGTTGTAGTTGTGAACGTCTAGAGGTACGAATTAGCAAATTTATTTCTCGAGTGTTCTTTCATTCGATGGCTGAGATGTTGTTCTGACGTTGTCTGTGCCGTTTCTTGCATTTTATTGGACATGTAGTCATGGAATGCAAGATATGTATCATTAGGAGATGGAAGGAGCTTATGCTTGGAGTGTATTGAATCTGCTGTCATGGATACTGGAGACTGTCAATCACTTTACCATTCGATTAGAGACTACTACGAAGGGATGAACATGAGAATAGATCAGCAAATTCCTATGCTTCTTGTTGAGAGACATGCACTCAATGAAGCAATTGAGGGGGAGAAACATGTACTTTACTTATCACCTTAATTTCCATTGAATTTCTGAAACCAATTTTTTCGACGTCTGCTGATGATATAACAAAATTAACAGGGTTTTCATCACATGCCTGAAACAAGAGGCTTATGCTTGTCTGAGGAGCAGACAGTAACCAGCGTATGTCTGCAACTTTCGACCTACACTTTCACTTCACATATTATATGATCTATATGGTGCTTATTAATTTGTGTATCGTGATAAAAACCAGATACAAAGAAGGCCTAGAGTAGGTGGTCGGGGGCTCATTGGAATGAGAACACAACCTCATAAGCTTACTCGGAGATGTGAAGTTACAGCTATCTTAGTCCTATACGGCCTTCCAAGGTAACTTATTGACACAAGTTCATTATACGAACATGTTCAAAAGTAGGGTACTCACAAATACTGCATATCTTCTACCTTAATGCAGATTACTAACTGGTGCTATTCTTGCTCATGAATTAATGCATGGCTGGTTGCGTCTGAAAGGTAAGCCGATGTACAAAAGAAAGATTATATTGAATATGGACTAGAGAAAATACCTCAAAAGAATGGAAACTGAATGCTGGATGTCAATACCATGCAAGGGTTAAAAAGCAGAATACAATCAGGAAAGTTATCTGCAGTAATAACTGATTCAAAAGTTTGCAAAAAACCAAAAAAATTGCAGGTTATCGCAATCTTAACCCGGAGGTAGAGGAAGGTATCTGTCAAGTGCTTTCTTACATGTGGCTTGAGACAGAGGTGATGCCAAACTTGAAAAACGCTCCATCAACATCAACAGCATCCTCTTCATCTTCATCTTCATCTGCGTGGCAAACATCGAAAAAAGGAGCAAAATCAGGGGCGGAGAATAAGCTGGGAAATTTTTTTAAGCATCAAATTGAACACGACGCTTCTCCAGCTTACGGAGGTGGCTTCAGAGCCGCCAATGCAGCCGTGAACAAATATGGCTTGCGACGCACTTTAGACCACATCCGTTATACTGGCAGTTTTCCATTATAAAATTGCAGCGGCACCTCTCCACCCCCCCCTCTTTCAAGATGTTCCTTCAGACAGCTTCTCTTGATGATTATGTTGATCATACAAAATTGGATTAGAAGTAAAACCCTCTGTTTTGACAAATGGGGTTCTATTGGGGTATACATCACAGGTTTAGAACCAAATAGCAATGACATTATCATTATACAAATGACAGGAAGTTTATTATCACATCAAATTACCATAATTTATTATCATATCCAATAGATCAAATGCTTCATATGTACTTTAAAGCTAAAGAATAAATTTTATCTTGATTCATAAGTTCCCCCAATACATAATTTAAAAAGGAAATAATTAGGAACAAAATATAGCACGGTTACAGATTACTCCAACCTTGCAAAAATATAATTAATGTTTCTAATTGAAAAATAGCTTAAACAATAGGAGCAAAATCTATTGAGACAGATATGGTCGGCGAGCTCGTGTTCACAAAACAACTGATCTTATCCCTTGTAAGAAACAATTGGTCCCTGTGGTAATGAATAAATGATTGACGCTATCTAGATCTATGTTACACCAATAATACACTTCAGCTGAGTGATAAAAGTTTCTATTATCATCTGTTAATGCAATAGAGGGTACAGAAACAATCCCAGCTTTTCACCATATAACCTTAACTAAATCGGTGTACTGCAATCTTCTTTTGCAGCAGTTTCTTTATCCATCTCAGCTATCATCTAATGTCACCAAGCTATCAGCTCTCCGGAATGTATGAGAAGATCTGTTTCAATTTCTCGAATGTCATAAACATGATACCAACAGTTGGTACCACCTTGTAATATTCAGGCAAGATCCCTCTGTATAAACCACGAAAACCTTCTGTTTTGGTTATGTGTCTCAACGTGCCAAATATACCCATCGTATAAACTCTAGCTCGCCCTCCGGCTCCTTCCAATTGCATTCTTCTTCTCACGAGATCTAGTGGGAATACAACTGCAAATGCATATATCACATCAGACAAACATTAAATTTTCAATGAGGTTATTCCTTATGGGCTTGTTTAACTTCATATACACTCAAGAGGGTGGTAACTATATGCAACATACGTCAGAAGCATACAATAACGTGAACATAATGTGAAACCACTTGTACAATTCCACAATTCCTTTCTCCGACAATAATGTAACAAAGAAGAGTCTAAAGAAAGCTACATCAGGCAATAATAAGATTTGAAATGTTAACTCCATTTTGTATGAAATCAAGAAACAGTAACCTCCTCTATGGAAAAAAAGTATCCCCACATTTAGAAAGAGTACTTGCAGACAAGACTAGTAAAAGAAAGGCATTAAAAATATAATCGCCCAACCCCTGGTTAGAATTGTTTACATCATGTCATACTAAATTTCTAAGGTACAGAAGACTGGCAGAAAATGGGCCTTTCTTTAGGGACTCTCAGTTTTGTGATAGTTCAATATCTATATATTGAATATCTACTAAGCTGTCACTAACCTCGATACATTTGTACTATTCCAAGAATGACTTAGTGAACTCTTCAAATCAGTCATTTATGCCATGTTCTAAAGTTTATCTTCTTCCCCTTTCATCTGGGTATGTAGACCATCGGCTCTATCAACTAGTCCTTGTCCATTCTAAGGTCTAGTAACAACTAATCATACCAGCATAGACGTAGAATTACCCTACAACAACTAGGAAGGAGCGTGGATACGGGGGCTAACTGAAAGCATACCTCAATAAGGACACCCCTCAACTTTAGGCAACTGCAAGAGTGCAGGCCTGACTTCAACTCACCATAAAGCCATCCTACACATGAATTGCTGCATGCTTGGGGAGCAAAATTATCCAGTAATTTAAGGATACCAAATGTTATACTGACCAAGTTGACAAAATACGTTATTTTGGTTAGTGAAAAGAAAAGGACAATGTTCTTTTTAGGCTTTTATCACTAGATCATTTTATACCAGATAAACATTTTTGAACTCTATCTCTACAATCTGGTTAGATACTTGGCCACAAGCCCGCTTATTCATAGGTACCACTGCATCAGAAGCATGGAAGAAAGGCAGAAGCGTTAACACTTTTCTGCTATATATAATAATTGTCAATTAACTGCCAACATGCCACATAAATATCTAAAAGATAGATTGCTGTATTTGAGCATGTTAGTTGATCACAAAATCATATTCCCAAATAAGAATAGATCAAACAAAAATGGCAACTTGAGACATGTAATTCTTCAAGAATCGTTACTTAATCCACTATCATATTGTTTACGGTCTATTAAACTGCTTATGTCAAATTTCTGATAATATAGATCACTCACCAGTAGATGCAGCAAAACCTGAAATACTACCACAAGCAAAGCTGACAAGCGTAGTAGGATCATTGGGTCTGGAAAGCAAGCATGATCACACAAGTATCTAAGAGAATTATTAAGGAAAGGTAGTTTAAAGCTTATAATTATATTTGTTGAGCTGTTAGATTTACCTGTGAGACTGCCAGAGTGATCGTGCAGTATCATTAACTGAATAACTGATTGCCAGATTTGGGCCAACACCCTATACCATTATCAAAGCTGCCATCAATGTCATTTCAAATGTGAAAAGAGATGGTCTCTTTAAGTTACACCACTAGCAAACCCTTATTCTCAAGTTAAAGATATTCTCAACAACTCTTAAGGATCTTTTCCAGGGAACAAAAATATATGAATGGAGTACTGTAAATTTTTCATCCTACCATATTTTAAATTGACTTCCCCTTAAAATATAGGGATCAGTTTGAACAAGAACATACCAATAAAGTCGCACCAAGTCCTTTATATAGGCCAAGAGCACCTTCTTCCCCACTAATGGTACGTAAAGCATGCCATATACCTCTGTAATAGGTAACATTTGTCTGTGTCACCCACAACAATTAGTATAGGTGGTTAGGGTGATATGGGGCTGAGATGAAAGAAGAAATATGCTTGAATTATTCATCAAGTACAACATATATTGTTGATAAAGAAAATATTGAAGTAATATACTATAATAACAATAAATTATTAAGCTGATACCTGAGCTGCTAGACGTGTCCTCACAAGATCAAGTGGATATGAGACTAAAGCTGCAGTTATACCAGCCAAGCCACCTCCTACTAGGCTTATGAAAACATCTGTACCTAAGTTATCTCCTTGCCTTTCTAACCCCAACAATGGATGTAGCATCTGAAACAGGAATAGAAGAACATCAGTGGGAAGGAAGGAAGATTGAAGTGCAATGAAAATATTAGGGTATCAAGGAATATATAAATGACAAGAGTGACCAATGGATTTTCTCCATAAAGCGGAATACCAACATTCTTGTAACGCTCAAATGAATAGAAGCTGATTGAATTATAAGGAAGACGATGAGCAATTGTAACCAAATTTCCCTTCCAGAATGCTCGAAATCCTTCTTCTCTAACAACGCGTGAAGCCTCATGCCAAAGACAAGCCTTTCTTAAGCTACATGCATCAGAGTGCATCCCTTGCACCTGCAGAGACAGAGTGTTTATCAAGAACACTTTATAAAGGAGACAAGAGTGTTTATCGAAAAGACTTTCTAAAGGATAAATATATGAACTACAAATGCCATAAACCCAACTGCTGGACAATGGTACATTGAACACAAAAACAAATGGCATAAAACAGAGAGTCAAATTTTCTTTTGTGAGAGCTTCAAACTTAAACCTACATGAAGCATACAAATTATTCTCTCATATTTTTCTGCATTAGTGCTTCAAGAATGCTGAATTGAAAACATGTCCATTTCACCCAATTCATTCACCTCGAAACAATGGTACCAATAGCTACAATATCTGAAACAATAAACATAGAACAAAGCTGAGACAATTTAGCAAAGAATCTATTTTTACGTCTAATATGTAGTAAATGCAACTCCACACCCTAAGCATATACTTCTCATTCCACCTTCAAGGTCACACAATATCTTCTGTAGTTTTGCATCTTTCAATTATTATTATCCCTCCATCTCAAAAAGATAATCACTTTAAAAATTGTGAACTCAAGTATATTGATATTTGGTGAAAATATATTCAAAATATTATTTCAATGTGGTTTGCTATTACCATAACAATTCTTATTCAAATCAATTTATGTGTGTCAATTAGTTATCAAGTTCGATGCTTTTGATCATTGAAAAATAAACTAGACCATCTTTATAAATGGAGCTTGTTTATAATAAAAATAAATATAAACCACACCTGAAATAAAATGGTGAGGCGAGAGAGTGGAGCAGTGCAGGTCTTACTGAAGGCTCCGGCGATTCCGCCGGAAAGGAAATCACCAACCGTACCCAGCTGCGCTCGTTGACTTTGCAAACTCCTTATATACTGTTGTTGCTGCTGCAGCGACACGGCGGCGCCGTCGACTACCACCGCCGTATTCAACGCCCTCTGCCCTACTCTCGCCTCCGTCTGCATCACTCCTGCAATATCGGAGGAGTGATAATTTCGAACTGGACAATCTTTTTGGGATTTTTGGAGGGTGATTTATATGGAAATAAATGATTATAGAAAGTTTACGGAGTTTTATTGCAGAGTTTATGGGTCGATTTTAACGACGCCAATAAAAGACCGAATATCTTAAATTGTGGTTCAAGAATATTCGATTTTTTGCCTTTTTTCTGAAGTCTTATTGGGCCGAGCCTAGAAATGACCATGAACGTTTCCGGGTTGACAATTGGATTCGGCCGTTACAAATTTTGTGTTTGAAATTTCAATAACTCAACCTGAATGTGGAGGTCCTCGGTTCGAGTCCTGGCAACCATTCTAATAAACAGATGCCTCTATCCCATTGTTAGCGTAGATTTCCCCCTTCCCGATTAATGTAGATTTACTTTCAATATGATATCGTTTGACATAAAAAAACCTCCCATTTGTGATACTCCACAATCGACATGAATAATCATACTTCCAACTGACACAAAAATTCTTTTATCAATATTGTTTTCTTCATATTTTGTTTATAAATCTCGACAAGAATTACAATAAATCCTCTAACAACTATATAATTTTTTGTTTATCAATACTAAATTCTAAATTTTAATCAATCTTAGACAAAAAGAAAAAAAAAATATCATTCCTCTATCAACTATACAAGGTTGAGTTATATGACTTATATCTATACTACACTAATCCAATTTCATACAAGTTTTCGTTCGCACCTTATATTATTCACGTTTATCGATTATCAATCCAGTCTCCGTTCGCGTCTTTCTTTTGTTCTTAATGAATAAAAACTCAATTAGAACAACAAGTTCTATTGTTTATATTACCAGAATTATTTCCAACCTTAATAGTTGTCCCTTTAGTAGGTACCACCCCTGCCTCCTGAGCAACCAAAGCTTTTCTGCTAACTATTTGATAAATATCCAACATAATTCTCTGGAATGCATTCTCAACGTTGAGAGCTTCCAATGCAGACGTTTCGAGAAAGGAGAGTCCTTCTTTCTCCGCGAAGAAATTAGCTTCGTGTTCTTCGATTGTTCTGAGGTGTTTTAAGTCGGATTTGTTACCAGCCAACATGATGACAATGTTGGAATCTGCATGATCTCTTAGTTCACGAAGCCATCTTTCTACGTTGTCAAATGTTTGTCTCTTGGTGATGTCGTATATCAAGAGTGCTCCTACTGCTCCTCTGTAGTAAGCACTCGTAATTGCTCTGTACCTTTCTTGCCCTGCTGTGTCCCATATTTGTGCCTTCACTGTCTTCCCCTCTACCTGAAATCATGGAGAGTAGAGCCATGCCGATAAGTCTGATGTCGTTAAGTAGTAAATAGTGTTTCTCTGTTATCACAGGGATAAGGTTGTGTAGAGTCGAATCTCTTTCCCTGTTGAGAGGGCGACCTCTAAGAGATATCGAGACATGTTGATATTGATATAGTTGACGATGTTGTCCTATAATTTGAAGTAGGGGAATATTTTTAGTGAACCCCTTCTCTAGCTAGAGAAGAAAATTGTCGAAATAGTACTCGATAGTGGGATAGAATTGCACTTTAGCCCCCAATAGTTACACGTAGCATTTTAGTTCCCGAAAGTGGCCAAAACGTTGCACTTTAGTCCCCATGTCATGTTTTTCAATAAAGTTGGGTCAAAATACAATTTTTAACAATTATGGGGTCAAAATACGATTTTTAACGCGATTTTTTATGGTTGTTTTCCAATAAAGTCTTCAGTTATGAATTAGCTAATGGACAAACTATAATATAATGGTTGCCGAAATAGTCCCCGATATTGGGGCTGAATTGTTACAAATCGTGTTTTGACCCCATAATTATAAAAAATCGTGTTTTGATCACAATTTTATTGGATTACATGACCTGGGGACTAAAGTGTAACTTTTGACCACTTTCGAGGACTAAAATGCATCCCTAGCTATCGGGGACTATTTCGGCAATTTTCTCCTAGCTAGAGCATAGATTCAGATTGATTGCTCCAAATAACACATTTCTATGTCATTCATCATCCAAAAATAATAATTGATAGTTTTTTTCATGAAAATTATGTTTAAAATCTCAATATAATTTGGTTACACAATTTAAAAATATCCCATCCCTTTATCTTACTTCATCAGACGGGAATTTCTTTAAAGACATTACATATGTGTCGATGTAACTTAAAAGATTATTGTGTTACGAAGACATCGGTATGGTGAAATGATGACCAACCTGAAGAGTTCTCGTTGCGAATTCAACACCAATGGTAGATTTAGATTCCAAGCAAAACTCATTTCGAGTAAATCTGGAAAGAATATTGGATTTTCCAACTCCAGAATCACCTATGAGGACAATTTTGAATAAATAATCATACTCATTGTCCACCTTATAAGCCATATGTTCTTCTCTTCACACTTGCTAGAAACCTGCATGAATTCTTTTATCTTGCCATCTGAAAAACTATAATACACCACTTATTAATATTGTACATACACAGGGGCGGACCTGATATCGTTCACCAGAAACATGGATAGCTTAAATGGTATTCGCTATGCATGTTTTCGGACCATTTTAAAATTCGCTAGATCCGCCCCTATACATAGACACAAGAATTGAAAAGAAAAACACTAGATAGACGAGAAAGCTAACCATGCATGCATCAAATGTTAATTTCGATTGATTGATGTAAAGAAAATTTCATAATATAATAAGGAGTATAAAAAATCATGCATATTTTGGGTAGAGAAGAAACTTAACAAAATTTGAAGGTGTTGAATATGGAAATAAAAGATAAAATGGGAAAGTAGATAACCGAGTAAGTGGGGATTTAGATGGTGATACGTTAATCATGGAATACTAGTTTCATCCATTCATTTTAAGTGCGATTCGGCTAAGGGTATTCGACTTGAAATATCTCGACTTGGAGGTTCAAAAATAGAGTTGAATTATTTTAATGTTGTTTCGATCAAATCGAACTGCATATAACCTATATATGGTTCGAAAACAAGCCAGCCGAACCGAAAGTTTAAGATATTCAGTTTGATTGGGCCTCTTATTTACTACATGTATTCTCATATGATCGATCAATGAGAGGAATAAGTAAGGCAATTATCAATGTTGCACATTTGATGCTCGTTCTGACATAATAAAAAAATTAATTATCATGATCTCCATAAAAAAATTAGTTAGTTGGTTAAAATAGAATCGAGCTGGCTTAATCTTGTTTGTACACATGTATAAATAGGTCATCTCAGCTTGAAATTAATTAATCAGTTCAAAACAGTTTTTTAATATTTCTTTTTCCCTCTTTTTTGATTTAGGGTTCTTATTTTTGTTCCTTCTCAATTCTGCAAATTCACTTGATAAAATGTTCGATTGAGCTTACATTAAGTTTTTTCATATGGTTGTTCATAGTTAAAGGGACCTGGGTATTAAAAAAAATGCCTAATAGGCTAATTAAAAAAACTGGACCGTATATACCAAAGAAAAATACCCGTGATTTGAAAGGGACTTCACAAGTGAGAGAGGAGTATTAAGATTGCTCTAAATTAGGTCAATTGTTACATGTGAAAGTCGCACATTGGAAAATGAGAGAGTTCATCACTTAATAAACTAGGGACCAACTCCACTTATCACCAATTGATTTTAAGTTGGTGCCTCTTTAGGTTATGAAGTATAATCTCTCCTCATATAGGTGTGGTCCAATTATAAATTTATAGCTCGATTTCTTGACTTTTACCAATTAATTGATTCACACATAAATACATCTTATTATTGATGCATTTTTATCATTTGGAAGAATTTCAATACTCCTATTATACATTGTTTGCCCTATTACAATTATGAATGGGCATGTACCTACGAAAATGTGCTTAAGAAATATGATGACGAATCATGTAATAAAGTGCAAGCTTTAGATTTGGCAACTAGAACAAAATATATGTGGAATATGGACTAAAACAGTATTCAAGATATAGCAACTAGAATAAGATTATGAAGATTAGGAATCATATGCTTGATCATCTAACAATCTAGTGTTATCTAATAATACTGTCGAAGATGAATTTAAATGTTTTGAATTAGATATTCAAAATCAATATAAATTTAAAAGATGGGTATTCAAAATAAGTAAGTGTATTAAAATATAAACACAAATGTTAATTTCTGTATTAATAAAGCAATCATAATACCTTTCGATCATCCGGGCATAGGTCAACTCCGAAGGAGCTAGAGTGTAAAGTATGTGCCTAGCTCGCCTTTTCATGCAGCTTAGTAGGTTCAACTCTCCTAAACAGTAACCTTATATTAAAATGATTAAAAATAAGTTATAATCCCTGATTAGTCGAGGTGCATACCACAATAAACATCATTCATATACTTGAGATTAAAGTAAGGATGTATGAAAACCGCTAGGATGAATGTTACATTTTTTCTTCTTTAATACATTTCCATCATTTATTACTCAGTATAGAATCTTTGTTTTCTTGTTACTTAAATCTGCAATAAAAATGAGTTACTATTATTTTATTCTCTTGGAGAATTGAAAAATTACAGTCAACTTTCACATGAGAAAGACTCAAATTCGAATAAGATCAAGTGGCAATAAAGATTTACCTTATCTTTTCATATATTTCGATCATCAACTTTCTTTATATGGGTCTATTTTTGCACACAGTTTTGTGAACAAATTAAACGGCTCAATGTTAACAATTATTCCTTACATTTCAATTAATTGGTTAGTTCACTAGTAATTTTAAATTTTATTGTGAGTTCAATTAACTAAGAGGTATTTAATTGTGGCTTGTGAACAAATTAAACGGCTCAATGTATGGATATAAATTTTCTTAACAAGACTATTTATATTTCACTAGTAATTGGTTAGTTCATATTTTTCAATACCATTAAAGCTAGAATTTATAGTGGAACATACTTTGAAATAATGTAATAGTATGTAAATTATAATAGATTCCATTAGAAAAATATTGATAAAAAATAATCGAATTCATAACAATAACATTAAAATTTAAGTTTATCTATGTTATCAACTTGATCATTCTGAATGCATGATGAGTTCGAAATTTATTTCTCTGTTCCTTATAGATAACAACAGTAGATATAGTGCATCAACGTAACTACTACTAATTTATGGTCAACTTAAAAAAAAACTCCTATTGACCTAAAACATCACATGTGAGTAATCTTATGAAGTCAAAGATAAGAAAGATGCTGATCAATTATTCAACATCTAAATTGTAATAATATATATGTGATGTCTCTATCCTTTTTATTGTTGTGGATGAATGCATATTCATCTATAAATAGATCCAACCATTTCATGTATTATTCAAAGATCATCATAACAATTCAAGAATCATAAGCATACATATATATATCCATCTTCTAAATACTCTCTTGTAAATTTTTGTAATTAATGGAGAAGGCAAAGCAAGTGGGAAATTCTAACACCTCATCTTCAACCTTCACAACCGAACTATTTGGTCCCAAACACTCCTCAAAAACCTCTTCATCACCTTCCGAAATATTTGGTTCGGTTTTCGGTCCGGCCCCCAACGTAAGTATAATATATGTACCTCCATTCATACCTTTTTTCTAGATCGATGTCACACAGGACGTGGTTCTTAGGACATCACGTCTGCCCAAGGTCCATCCACATCGTTTAAAAATGATGGTGTAATTAGGAGTAATCGATAATGCAACAAAAAATATGAAACTTTATTATGTTTATATATTCAATAACAATTGCAATGCCACATGCATCACGTAACGTAATAACGCAACACGCGCTATTTTTTCGTATTATTACTTTTATAACGGGATCCTCAACCGATACTCTTAAGTATGCATTGTGTACGTATACCATCATATTATTGTAAATATTATTTATTGGATTTAGTGTTTTAATGCCAATCAATTGTTTATCAGTCGAAGAAAGATCATGAAGGGAAGAATGATTATTCAAATGGAAACAACTCAAACTGTGCATCCAGAGGAAATTGGTGGCAAGGTACTACACATTAAATATATGATAAGTTTAACAATATATTTAATTTAATTGTACGTTTGATTGATTAATCTATTTAAACTTCGATTTGATCATAAATTAATCTCATTAATAAATAAAAAAACTAATATTACAAAATTTTGAATGCAGGATCACTCTATTATTAATGGTGAGATAGCTAAAGGCTGCAATCTTTTCTGCAACAAATGATGAAACGGAGACTGATTTAGCAGACTTTTTGGTGCTCATGTCAACTTCTAATGTGTTTATTTAGATAGCCAGATAGGGATTTTTCTTCTACTATAATAAATAAATAATACTTGGTTATTGTATGTGTTATATATTAGTGATGTTATAGTTACTGTTCTTGATTTTAAACAAAGAGTTGTATGTGTTGTAGTGGCCAAGTGTATGTACCTCCCCTCATTGTCTAATGCATGTGTAAGTGTATTCGAAATGGAATTTTTCATATTGTTAACTACTCGACGTCATTGATATCATGAGTTGCTCCGGTTATAACCACGTGCAAATTCTTTTATATCTGATCTAAGTGGACCGGCTTACACGTGTGGGAATGTCACGATCGCATATCATCTAGTTGATTGTAGTCATGTTTGTAGTCAATGAAGAATATATATCATGTCTTATAGATGAATAAATATTCAACTTCCCATCCACCATAAGGGGTTAGATTAGAATATGTTTTGCTTTAATAATGGGAGCATATTCTGTTAAATATCAGTGGAATTATTCTGAAGGAGAAAATTCTGTGTTTACCTGTTCTTACCTTTTCAGATTCTTGATTCATTAGGATATTGATAGAAGGAAGTCAACTGTAGTAACCGAACATGTCATTTTCGAAAACTTGAGCTAAACAAAGCAGGCTATAAAAATTAACATTAGAATGCCCCAATGCGTTTAAAGAGGCTCCCGCTTAAGCCGGGGGGTGGGGGAGGAGGGGGTGTATATATGCAGCCTAACAAGGCTGTTTCCGAATGGACCCATGAGTGTAGTAACAGTTGACGGAAGTAGATTTTATTAGTTGTTGATCATTACAGTAGAATAGTGGTATTACAAATTCATTTTGTCAATCTTGAAAGATTGTCTGGTGATCTTCACTCTTCATGGTATTGTGTATCCTGCAAAAACAAAGAGAAAGAAACAAGTTTATGATTGTAACTAAATCAATAGACGGCACAATGTTTAAGTAGGCGCAATGACTACTTACGGCCACACTTGTACCCAATAGGGCGCTTTATGAGGTTGCAGCGTTTAGGTATGGCTAGGGCGATTTCTGGCTTGACGCCTGCCTTTTTGGCAGTGTCAGAGAACACCACAGCGCATAGACACTCGGGATTTTTCTCAAGTTGCTCCACCACAATGCAGCAGGTTTTTAAAAGTTGAGCGTGCTCATCTCGAGCAGCTGGTGCACAATCACCGAGCTTCATAGCTTCCGCATCAGGATTAGAATTCGCGCATCCACCACATCCATCTGCGATAGACAGAAGAGCTAGGATTCCGAAGGCACAAATGTACTTGATTGCAGTTTCCATTTCTTTCACTGATGCATGTACTAATGAAATCTGCTTTATTTATACTGATTCCAGAGGCTTGCTTTTTTAACCTCAAAATCCATAGTGGAGCAACCACTAATGTAGACTCGTGTTTCATATTGCAGCACTAGCCAAATAAGACAATACGGTTTGTGTGGATAAAGCTTCCAAGGCCTTCATTATCATTGCAGTATTGAACAATGCACTAAAGGCACTAAGCTCTCCAACTCAAATCGAAAATTAAAAATAAACTTCATTTGATATATCTATCAAAAATATCGAGGAAGTCGGTATAGTATCAATACAGTCAGTAATATAATGATATTCTATGAAGAATCCCACTGAATCAGAGCTTGAAACAATTAAACCAATCCAAACACCATTGCTAGATATCACTGTCTCAATGGTCCAAGCACACTAGAGTACACAAATACTTTTTACAACATAACTGTTTCTCAACGCGCAAAGAAGATAATATCTGCATCGCCACACTACTATAATTAAAAACTAACTCTAAATGCTCTAATTATGAATAATTTAAACATATAATTGATTGATACAAGTATGTTCCTCCTGTGGGACGTATAAGTTGTGAATTGTGTCACAGGTTCAACTGAAATATAATAAAATCAGCGGTCCATTAGCCTAGAGCAGTTCCCATTTCTATGAGAAGTTGACTCTTTACGATGTTCTGAAACGTCGCTTCTAAATCTTGAGGGAGGAAAATCAACACTTCTGCTTGACATGGAATTTTGTCCATCTGTTATAAGATTGCTGGAATTCTTTGACTTTGTTTCACCAGCTAGATAATTAGTCAATGCTCGCTTTACTCCAAAGCCACGCCGCGGTGGTTTATTCTCTTTGCTGGCAGGATGTGGTGTCCTCTCACTCTTGGCGGGGCTTATCAGAGGCCCCGGTGAATAGATTGGGGTACCAAATGGCTTTTTATTTGGCGTGCCCGAGGCAGGCATCCGTTTAGGGGTGGTGATTTTTCTTTGAGTAACAGCAGTGATTGTGGGAACTGAAGCAAGCTGGTCATTAGATTGCCTTGTCAGATCATCCACATACACCAGATCATCAATACGCGCCCCAATATTAAATGCAAGGCTCTCTAACACCCGTGAGTAACTCTCCAAAATGGATTTGCCAACATCCTGAAAAGATTAAAAGAAGGATAACACTCTAAATAAATTGATAGATCAAAGCATAAGCACTCGGATTTCTCATTTGCCTCATGGTGTTGTCTTGAATCATGCTTGCATCTAAAGTAAGAGAATATTCTTCAAAGTGATAGACGATAACTAAAGTTTTCAGTACCTTGTTGCATTGAATTTTGCTTGCATCTAAAGTAGTTTGTGTAAGCCCAGGGAACCTCTGCTTCAAGCAAATGAGAAGGTTTTCTGCTCTTTCAGCCAGCAGTTCCCTCTTATCTCCATCAATAACTAGATCCTTCATCATTTCCCATGATGACTTAGTAGTGGAACGGTGCGGGTGGACGGGTGGTCTGAGGTGAAGCCTTCTCCTCCATAAATGACTCGCTGCCTCTACACGATTGACAATCTCCAGGGCAGCATGTTCAGAAGATAGATCGAGAGAATCAAGCAGGGTTTCCAAATAGAACTGTTCAGAAGTTATATAGCGATAGATGGTATCTCCAAGGCACGCTCTGGCGCTCTGCGAATAAGAAGAACAGATGAAAATTTAACAGACCTTATGAGTACATATCTAAGAAGTTGATTAATGAATGTAAATGCTTCAACCTAGAAAAATGTAAGTTGGCTTTGGGAGATAAGCTAAAGATAGAACAATATTATCTTAGTTAATAAATCAACCTTAGGGAGAGTTTCATAGAATGACTCTGGTACTTCCATTTCAGCTAAAGTTATACTGTTGATAGCCATAGCAGCTTTCAGAATTTGATTAGCACATTCTCGCCTGTGAATTAACTGCTTCCGTGTTTCTTCAAGTAGACCACAGGGAGGGACGCGAGGAACAGGCAACCACCATTTGTCGTCTTGTCGCTGAATAACTTTGCGAAAGGAGGCTGATCCATCGCCCTCAGGGGAAGTCACTCCCTTATCAACGTACCAAAACTCGGGGTTGATAAAACTATCTAGTATTTCCTGAAAGATTATAAACATAGTTAAGAGCCATTCCTGCTATGACATCTAACATAAAGCTATAACCAACTCTTACAAGAAGCATGTTATCAAGTTTGCGCAGAGCTGGCAGATTAATAATTATATCCGACCTCGGCCTGCAATTCATCACCTGCAAACAGTATCACCAAAAGAATTGTTAATAAAGTCTAGGTTAAATTAGGATTTGCTGAACTATAATCCTACACAGTATGATTTAACTAAGTCGAAAAAAACTAAAATGAACTGAAATTTCATTATTCTCAAATTGCTACCTCGAGCTTGCTTCCATCAGGAAAGGTTTGCCAAGTAGGTACTAATTCAACAATGTGATCACTAACACTAACAAGCCACTCCATCTCCCTTCGCCACATCAATTTCTTCTCATCGGACAATGGTTCCAACCTCCACAATTGTCCAAATACAGTTGCTGCATAAATCGATGTTCAATTAGATATACCAATTCAGTATTTTCACAGCCCAACTAGAAGCCGCCTAATGTATAAAACAAGTCTGGAACTAAGTATTGAGTTATTGGAGTGAGAGAGTCAATATACCACATAAATTAGTGATGGCATTTGAAATGGCCAAAGCAGTACAAACTCCTTTACCACTACCAGACATATCTTCACCAAGCAATAGCTTTCCAAATCTTTCTTTCATCATATCCATCTCTGTTAAATCAAATTCATCAAACATAAATATCTAACATTTAATATAACTAGTTAGAGGCACACAAATAACTTAAGAATGATTTCATTTGGAATTCTCATTGATTTAATGGTATATGCAAGTATTAAACTAAAAGAAACAAAACCATGACTCCAAAATCGTCGATAGTTCACCTTGACAAACTACAATAACAACTTTCATCATTCTAAAAAATCAAACTTAAAGCTTCACATTTATTATATATGCAACCCCCCTAACCCCACACCCCCAAACATCATATAATTCAGCAATATACTTCCTTTTCTTTTTCATTTTTCATAATATTTAAACAAATACAAAAAGTTAATGAAGAAAAATTAAAAACAAACCTGAAAGTTTTGAACCTTGTTTTCTCAATTTAAAGCCATCAACATCTTCAACCTTCACGTGCTGCTTATTTTCACTTTCAATTCTCAAATTCTTACTTACTATAGCCTTCTTAATAGGCCAACCCAACGGAGAAGGCGAAGAGCACCAATCTTTGGTAGAACCATTCTTAGTCACATCTGATAAACTATCACAACTTGACCTACTAGAATTCGAACTCTCCGTAAATGCAGAACCACTAGATGACTTAAAGCTAGCAGTTTTCTCCTTATTTTCAGCTATCTTCTCCATTTTTCACCTACAAATGACTGGAACTTCACAAATGTACTAAATTTGAATTTGAAAAAGGAGGGATCTTTCTGAATTTGAAGATAAATAAATGCTTAGCTGAAATGGGGTTCTCTATTTTTATATTAATCACCTGCAAATGACTGGAATTTCACAAATATAATAAAATTGGATTAAAAGGGAGAAATCTTTCTAAATTTTAAGATAAATAAATGCTGAGCTGAAATGTGGTGCTCTATGTTTCCATTTTCATACTATAATTGGATAAATAAAAGGGATCTTTAGTAATTATATGATAAATAAATGCTAAGCTGAACTGGGGTTCTGAGTTTTTGGTTGTTTTGTGAAATGGGTTTGAAATAGGCCATGAAAAGTTGCAAAGGTTTGATTTTTATGGGGGGTTAAGCAGTTTGCAGAGCTAAAAGAGAGACAAAATGAAATGATTTGCAAGGTTTAATGATGTTTGGCTCTACCAAAAAACATCATGTGAAGTAATTCTTGGAAGCTGTCTCAACTGTATAGCTGGTCCCTAAAATGAAGATGGAGCCCTGCAGATTTGATTTTCAAAGGGTTTTAAGGGGAAGGGATCATGTCATTCATGTGCCCCCAACGTCTAGTTTTCTGGTTTGTCATATACTAGTATTTCGTTTCGAATTAAAGTCCTACATACACCTTTGGAAACGCTATACACATACACAACCGATTAACAAATAGTGTTTTTTTTTCCCCTAAATTAATGATGAGTCGAGTGTCGAAGCCAGGACCTTCTGACCACTAACAAGCGCCTCTTCCACTAGATTATTCGATTATATACACTCGAATAGTGTTTTTTAAGATGGAAATAACCATTTTGGTCTGAATCAAACTTCTTTAAATGTTACATTTATAAATAGGAGGATAATAAAGACATTTCACTTAAAAAGTTCTATTTCATTATTTAGGTCTATATAACAGTTTAGATCCACCTTTTACAATATAGTTGAATTTTCGTTTTGATAACCAAAATTATTAAATTTTGCATTATTAAACGACACATAATTTTTTGATCAAATTTTATACTCCCTCCTTGTAGTTATCGTTTTAATCATTTTCACATAGATTAAGAAAAAGTAAAATTAATCAAAAAGAAATGGCAATTGATTGTCGCTATATCATTATGTAATTGATGATTTCAATAGAATAAATAAACAAAAAGTACAATGTAGATGCAAAATTACAATTTATCATGATAAAATAATGACAACTATTTTCAGACATAAAACGGCAACTAAAAGACTAGAGGAGTGTTAATTTATTCTTCAGCTAGTAGTTGAATCGTTTAGGAGCTAAAGTAAATGGTGTTCGTTTTACATCTTATTAATAAATGTTACTTTGTCCTTCAATTTTTTTTTGAAGAATGATATGGTTGTGTCGTATATTTTAATAAAATTTTAAATATCTATGTTATTTGATCGACCCTAATTTCCAATTATTTGTCTTAAATTTATTAAACAATAAACAATAATCTTTTTGTTTGTATTTGGTCTATCATGTAATTATTCCACTGTTTCGCCCTTCTTGTCAATTATTGTACTCAAAATCCTTACATAAAATAAGCTTATGTAAAGACAAGAGGCTGATTATTGAATTAAAATCAATTGACCAATCAAATTTGGTGTTGTCGTCTCGAGGTCCATAATCATACCGAATATAAACAATCATAAGCTCATCAAAGTATATATATGCTTCCAATATTATTGATATGTTGTGGCTCGAGGTACGTAATATGTGTTAAATTACATGCATAATCTTTTACTTTTAATTTAATACGAGTATATTATAACTTCTTCCTTTTTTTATAGACTACTCATATTTAGAAATGTTTGTTAATAAATCTAATATTATAGAAGTGTTTGTTGTAATCTATATATAAAAAGACATCATTATAACATCCATATTAATAAAAACAAGCACATTGAAGACACATACATTAATTTGTTCGGTTATGGTTTGAATAATTTTGAAATCCTTTAATTTAATTTAATGAGGAGATATATTATTATTCCTCACGAGAAAGATTGGTGTTGGGAATTAAGAGTCATGGAGAGTATAGAAAGGCTCCAATACTAGGCTACGGCTCCTACAACTAGTATGTTGAATCTCGTGCTCCTGATTTATGAGGACCTGCATTCAGGATCTTCAATATCATAGATTCATAGAATGTTTTGATGGTGTGTCCGACCGCCCGTGAAAATCCGAAGATCGTGTATTGTTTTCGTTCGATAAAAAAAATGAAACAATAATGTATATTTTTTCCGTTTTATAATGTTTGATTGTTTAGGAATTTAATGTACTTTTCAACTCACTTTTACATTTTTGACCTTCACAAGTATTTTTGATTTTGTGTATGCTTTTACTTTTGAGGGTAAGTATTTATATTATGTAGGACATAATAATAGTAATTTCTATTGATCCTTAATAAAGTATTTTTTGACTAGATGATCAAACATTTTGAAACAGGGGAGTATGTTATTAAGTTGAAGAGAGATATCGTCAGTTTGATCTCTCTTGATACTCCCTCCGTCCCTTAATCTAATAGTCATATTCTTAAAATGAAAATTCATTTTCTAGATTTCATTTTATCTAATTAAATAAGAAAAGTTGGGGGAAAACTAAATTTATGAGAAAAATTTGATTTTTTCTTAAACTTTATGTAAAAGTAAATAAATCTTAAATAAAGGGATGGAAAAAGTAAAATAAGTAAAAATGATTGATTGATTTATAAGTGATGGCAATAACATGGTTTAGCTAGCTAATGAGGAGTATGAAAGACAAATAAAATTAGGAACAAATTATGATGGAATCTGAAATGATGCTCAGGACAAATAGAAATATAGAATACGACCAAACGAACAATACCAATTGAAATTTTAGCTTTTTCTTAACAATTCATTAATATTACGAATAGAAGACTAACGGCTACTGACTCGAAGACCTTAATTATTTGGATAATAAAAAAATAAAATTGTTTGCAAATTGAGAGTGAGTAATTGAGTATGTATACGTTTATAACCGTTAAGCATGTGCGATAACTTCCTTGACTCTGGCATAATAAAGGGAATCCCATTGACTATTAATCTTTCTTCATAATATAAGTAAACTAAGTTAATGTGTCTTGTAAATCACAACACATATGAGCAGACAAACCATGGAAAATCCGATGAGTTAGAACTTAGAAGATCTTCTTCTTACATGATTCGAACACTAAACCTACAATAAAATTAATTAAAGTGCGACGTACTGTTATAAGTGTGGTTTGTGCGTTTTTCGAATCTTACCACATCAAACAAAAAGGAAGATTTGATTTCCGAAATTGCCCTCCACATATCACAACTCTAAACTAAAAGTCTAATAATGTTACTTTTAAGTAGTTCAATTTTGAAACGTTAAAAGGTAAAGTCATCTCTTAATTCCCTTTTCTTGCATGCAAAAAAGTTTGATGCACTTTTAGACTTTAGTCATTTCGTAACGTCTACCTGCTTCTCCATGCTCCCAACTTTAAAATTTTGCCCAAGTCAAATGGGCTAGCTAACAGATTGGGCCTTGATACAGTTTTAGACAGAGTACCGTTAACCACACCAGGCCTCTTAAGAAGGGGCCCTCGAGGCCAGTATCATCCTAGAGGTCTGTCCCGGCCCACTAACATTGGCGGGCCAATCGAATTGGAGACGGGGATGATCCGGTTTGTCTCTTGACAGGCGAGGGTCATCGAGCACATCTCATTGGACATATCTACCCTTAATACTAAGCAAGTGACTGTTTATTACAAGATTCTAGCGTTAGAACTGTGAAATAGCTAGTGCTAATGTAACGAGTACTCAAACTGAACCCAACTTATAACAACTTGTAAAATAGTTGTTGATAAACTTCAATATGTAATTACAAGGTTTTAGCCTTTAGGTCTCACATGGATGGACTAAAAACCAATCCATACTCTAGGTAAAACTTCTTTACCCATTCATAATGCATACAAATTTGACAAACTATTATATCTTCTAACCCTTTCACAACCACCTCTTTCAACAAAAACAACATATGAAAGGGGATGTCCTAAGATGCCAATTTACAAATGACATCAATCATCACTACAATTGAATCTCACAAGAGACTCTTCACCTATTTACAGGAATATATCATATAATATCATGTGGCATACTATTTACAAATGTACCCTCAAACACCTCCCATGATGATCTACATTACCATTCATCATCCTCATGTACTGGTTCAAGAACATCTTCATCAATGGCACTGACTTTAGATATCTTCTTTGCAGCCTTAACCTTGGAAGGGTTGTTAGGCCTGGTCTTGAACGAAACCACTTCGTCGCATGGTTCTTCGTGTTTCTTTACATCCGCAGGAGGCAAGAAACAATCTAGGGAAAGTCCTGCAATGTTGAAATCTACTTCTTCAATTGTCCAAACCTCCTCCATTCGTGTCTTAGTATGCCCTTCCTCGTTCTCACCATAGCGTAACAACGTGACAACGGTCCTACCACCATGGGCAATGTTAACACCATCAATTGTTCTGTAATCTTGTATTTGAGTCTCCATTGTTGTCTCCCAGAAGACGTCGTCCTTTCCAGGGGACGAAATTCGAAGAAGATGGGTGTCTTCTAATTGGACAAGGAGGCCAGTTCTCTGGCTGAAGTAGCCAAAGATACTGTGCTTCACCATCTCCATATTAATACTGCTTCTTGCTTTCAAAACAGAGGAATCTGCAACAAGCTTCAACACGAAGCAGTCTTCCTCGTTGATCGTTTTCTCTCCAATGCAGATGGAATTAGCAAATAAGTTGGCTGTTGATCTTGGATCAAGACCCTGAAAGTGGACATGATTATGAAACAACATTAGACAATCATCTAAACACCAATATATTTTTAAACGGATTGTAACATACAACGTCATATATATATATATAAAGTGTAACAGATAATCCAGACTCGAGGCAGAATTTTACCTGGAGACAACGTCGCAAAGGCCTGGAAGGACCACGAGTAGCCTGGGAATGGTTCCAAGGTGTTTGTCTCCAAGCCACCTTCCCATCACATCCAGCACTGATTTTACAAGCAGAAATAACAAGTTCCAGACTCCATAAATCAGGCCGTTTCTGCCACAAAACAAATCCGCCCACCTCTCCATGACTACTATGTCTACCACTCTTCATCTTCATCACTTTACCATCCCCCGAGCTCACTTCCGTCGTCGCCATCTTCACCTTCCCCATAGCATACAAGCTCTCAATCGCATTCAAAGCATGATCACCCCCTGCTGCTGCAATGTATTGCTGCACTATGTATTTCGCCATCGATGACTCCTGTACACACAAATCACAACCTCATTAATAAAATACTATCATTATATGATCTTGATTTTTGAACTGAGACTAATCTAAGATGGACAACTTACAATGGGTTGGCCTTTGAAACTGGAATTGAACAATGGATCATTATCATGATTGATTGAAAAAGGGATCAAAGGGGCTCCAAGAACAGTAAGCAACAGTTGAATTTGAGTGCTTTTATCACCAAAATGAGAAGCAAATGATCTATCTGGATAAGATTTCATCCATTTCCTCCATGACTTTTGCTTGATTGTAGCCAACATTTCTTCAGGAATGGGCACTTCCAACACAGTATCAAGACCATCTTCTCTATCAAGATTAGGAAACAAAGTCCTCATGTTTCTGAATTCTGATTATGTTAATAAGATGATGTTTTTTTTCAAGAAAATATTTTCTTGGAAGTTGAAAGGGTGAGTTAAGGTTATTGAGTAATTGGAAATTTTGAATGAGAAAAATGGAAGGAAAGTTAGGAGTATTAAAAGAGATGAAGAGGGACCCACCATGGGACAATACTAACGTGGTCTTCATATTACAATGTCGTGGCCGCACGCTTGTTAGGCCTACTAATCAATCACATCAATTGCTATAAGTCCAAGGGACATTTTTTTTTTAATTATAATATCATCACTCTAAAGGCCATGTACTTAGTTAAGAGTCAATTAATTTATCACTTCATTTGTCTTTAATCCCTCTAATTAAGGAGTTAAAAGGTTATCACAACATAATAGCAGGATCAGTTTTGATATTTTCGTGATTTATTATGAAAATTAAAAATGAGACTTTTGATGTAAATTTTTTTTTCGTATTTTTAGCTAAGTTCTTGTTTTATAATAGTTGTCATCCTAGTATATTGTATTAAATTGTATTTATATATTTTTAATATAATTTTGATTATGTATTCTGTTTCATTCATCAACCAATGATCAGTGTTTATGTGATATATTTTCAATTAGTTGTCAATTGTCATCGTACATTTTAATATGCATTGTTTCCAATTTTTTGTATTCATTAGTGTATGTGTAAATAGTCAAAACGGCAATTAAAAACTTACAGAAAGTACTAGTTAAGATTGACTCGTTTCCAAAATTACATTTAAACATTTATAAAGTGAGACAAGTTGTGGAAATGAAAGAAGAAAAAAAAGAAGTGTAAAAATAAACAACTTTTGGCATGCTGGCATAAAAGGAATAATTCATAATTCCTTGAATTCATCTTAATCATGGCTTATGTTTCTTCGTAACAAAATCATCATTAAATTATCTTTTGATTATATTATAAAATATTCTTGAAATACATGTTTGTGAGTAGTAGTTACGAAACATTAATCATATCCGTTTATCTTTAAACTGCATGTTTTGTTGCTGAATAAAAGCTTTTATTGGATAAGAATTAAACATTAGTTAGGTGCAAAGAACTGGATGAAGCATTTTGGGATTAACCTAGAATTTGTCGGCCGTAAAGAACGCATTGGGGCCGACATTTGGAATATAGAAATTGAAAGAATGCAATTTGTTTGAGTTTGATAAATGGAAATCTCATCATATCACTCCACTTCATTCATTACTTTTCTTATGCTAATTTAATAATTTTAATGCATGATCCCACCCCACAGGCACATGAGCTGGTTGATTGTCTTGTCCCAAATTCATTGTCGCCTTTCTTTGTTCATCTAATAATTAACATCAATGTTTACCTTAATTGTTTCGGCGATTTCATTCTTCCTTCCGTCCGTTAATTTAAGAATAATATTTTTTCGGCAAATGGCAAAAGGAGATAATTAACGTTTGATTTATTTACCATATTTATCACTGACGTTTACTTTGTGTCAAAGATATTACTCATGTTCCAATACTACTCAACATGTCTACTTTTCGCCAATTTTGTTGAAATTGCAATTTTAAGCACAAAAGTTAGAAGGGCAATTTAGTCATAATTTTTCCCACTTTTTTCTTGTCAATTTTAAGTATTGTGACTAAATTGCCCTTCTAACGTTTGATGAAATAGAGTATCTTAAGCACAAAAGTTAGAAGGACAATTAAACTACCATTTAACTAAAATTGGCAAGAAAAAAATTATGTTTGTGCGATGGTCGTCAGAAAGGAGACGAATGTATGTGATATGAATACAATTTTTCCTTCAACTTTATACAAATATAAATGGTCCTAAAAAAAGAGACGAATGAAATATTTGTTTTAAATGGAATTGTTTTACATGATTAATATTTGAGGCATGATTCATGAACATGGTAGAGAGAATATAAACATCTATCACTAAATTAATTGCCTATATTAATAATATTATAATATTTCTAATTAGTTATTGTTATATAGGGCATCAATAATCTATATTTGCACCCAACAACTAGTTCGTTATGAGAAAGTATGTGATCAATAATGCAATGCACGTTCTCATGCTTCTTTATTTCAACATTTTAATTTCCTTGAGTTGCTATCAGTTATGAAATGTCTAATAAAACTTATTACATCAAATAATTGAAATTATTCGAATATTAAAAGATTATTATGTCTTGGATGACATGGAAGTTGAATCCAATAGATTTTGTTCTAGGAGACTATACTGCACGTTCGTGTGGCCCATTTTAATAAATTCGTAATTTTATACAAAATAGAGAATCAAATCATCAACACAATCTCAACCGACCAGCTCTAAAGTTGCTATTAGTGTTAATTTCTATGATTTCTTGTCTTTCACAGTGTCAAACCAACTTTTGGAGTAGTGAAGCAATCATTTTGTTTAATTTAATTGATTGTTTTAAGTAGGATAAAAGGCATGATCGTTCATTATATTTATTAAAATTTATTTTTGTTTATTCCACTCATCACATAAGTGAGTCAGTTTAGTCATGTCATTGATTTGACTGATCCAACGGCCGGTAAAAGGCATTGTTTTGTGTAAAAGTGAAATATTTTTTAAACGAGGAATCAAAAATGATAATTTCACTTAAATCTAAATCCATCCCCAATTTTTTACCCTAAATACACTCGTCCAAATCATTTTTTTTAATGGCGAGAAATGGACACACTTAAGAATATATGATGGATGAAATGGACAAAAGTGATCATTAGTGGGTGGAAATGAAATCATGAAAAAATATAATGCAAGCTTATACTTTTTGCCCTTTTAACAATACATCACTTTAATATTTGATGCGTTATGCTTTAAAAATATAATCTGGTGTAACTGAATAGTTACGTTATAATTGCTCGTGCCGTTAAGAATATACACATATATGTTGTTCAATCAATTAAAACATTATCATTAATAAAAAGACATAAATAAAAGGTAGACGATCATTATTAGCACTATATTGTTTGACAACTAGTAGAGGGTTCACAGTTCACATAGGTCAGAAACTAGGTGAATGATTAGAAAGATAACGGATCCTAGAAGATTATATTCCTGAATGAAGTTAGACTAATAAAACAGAACATCAGATTTCTCAACAAGTGGTGTGTTTCATCGAATAATGCATATTTATACATGAACAAAATAGTGCAGCATTTCATATCTGATCTGCTTCTGAATTTCTGATGCATGCATTTATATCTCATATCTATGTATAGCTTCGTTAGGAGTTAGGAGTATTATTTAATTATTGGGACTTGGGAGTAGAGACAAGAGAGTATCAAGATTCAAGAACATGAAATATATTCATCGTATCATCTTAGATAGATGTAATAGGGATAGCCAACCAGGTTAGCATACTTCCAAGTTCCAAGTACATATATGATATTCTACATGAGATCTTTCAGGAATATGTAATGTGACTTGGGATGTTATTGGTTCGGTACGGTTGGTTTTTCCTGATTTTCTTGTGTGAAACCGATAGGATCGATTTTTTAACTGAAATTTTTTCGGTTAAATAGGATCAGTTGGTGTCGGTTTTGAAGTAAAATCGGTTAGGTCGGTTTTTCAATAAACAAAAAAATTATAATCTAAAATTTTAAATTAAATTGAGTCTACACGTCAACAGGAAGTTAAAAAAAAATATAAATAATTCATGACAATGTAACACATTAAGAAATATAAACTAGTTCCTTTGCTCGCATGCTAAGATTTTAAAGGCTAGAAATCGGGTTCACCGCCATCCGCATGATCTATACAAATAAAAACAAAAAACAAAGGAGTTAAAGCTTGGGTGTTAATTTTTAGAACAAAAAACAAAGGAGTTAAAGCTTGGGTGTTAATTTTTAGGTTGTTTCATATGGAGGCAGTAAGATGGCAAACGGCAGAGGCACACAACTGAATTGAAGATGTTGCATATTTGTTTCTTTTAGTATTAGACTAATAGATTTTAAAGTGGGTATATTATATATGAGTTTTAAAGTAGGTCGTGGACACTTCACACTCGGTTCATTGGGTCAATATTAAAGTTTAATATACTCCCTCCATCCCTTTATTTTAGAACCATTTTGACTTTTTGGGTCAAACTTCGAAAATTTTGACCGTAAATTTTTATTAACCGATAAGAAATAATATAGTTATATTGGATCTTGTTAGATTCCTCTCAATATATATTTTTGAAATATCAAGTTCTTATAATTTTTACACATGTAAAATTAAAAATTGGGGAAAGAATCCGCACGAATCGGATTTTTTGAAGAAAGTCTCGAGAGAGGATTTGATTTGGTTAGACAATGTGTGGTTGGTAAACAAGGATTGGTTTTTTAGCAAGGTACCTGGAATATAGGTAGTGGTTATGATCGATTCGATAAAAAGGAAGGAATAGTATGTATTTTTCGTTGGGGATTTCCTGGAAAAAATCGTCGCTTACGTTTTAAGTCGTGTCTCGGAGACCGTGAAAAAGTAAGTGGTTCTTATAAAAAGGGATGGAGGGAGTAATATATTATATACTTTAAAAAAAAATCAAAATTAAGTATAAATATTAAGAAATATCTCAAATATAAATATTTTAAACAATATATATAAATAATCGGTTCGATTGATAGAGTTTTCAATCCCCCCGTTTCGTGGCTTCTCCCGTTCGGCCTTTTTACTCGAGTACACGATGCATATTCTCAAGGTCACCTAAAACTAAGCAATGAGTTAATACCCACGCCAGATCATCAATAGGGGCGGCAAGAACATAGCCAAAATAGAGCATCAACTAAGCTGTATATATGTATTGATACTTGATAGCCTATGGGGTCCTTGTAGATGAATGTGCTTGTGTAAGAATGGTATGTGTTCCTTCAACCAATGTATGAATTCTTAGCTAAATCTTTCATCTTGCGAGTGTAAAGATCATAGTAAAGTTAATGTGGTATAAAAATATCAAAATATAGTTTATCCGAGATTCTCAGTCAACATCAATGGTAATATTACACACGAACAAGCTACAAAACAAGAATTCAGAACTATGCTAAGTGGATATCAACCAGAGACCACCTTCACGACAATACAAAGTGTGTTAAGGAGAATAAGAAGAACCCGTAAATACTGAGTTGCATATATAAGACCTAGAATTTGGCCCTTCATCGAGTTCCTGGTCACACCAGAATACTCCTGGAAGCTCCATCCTTTTGGTGCAAGAAATCGATCTTCATTTAAGATCGCCAATGCATTTGCAAGAAGCAGGCATCCTTCCAACAATGTCCACAAACCCATTCCGAACACCAACTAGAAAGTCAATATTTCCTTCTGAACTGTTCCAATACATGAATGTAAGTTGCGTAGTGAGAGTGAAATAACTACAATCCTAATTAGTTAATGTAAAGAATAAGATTCTGCTACATATTAGATTCAAAAGTTATATCCATACCAGTAAAGGATTTTCATCATAATAAGGCTACCAAATCTATTCATTTGAGCAGAACAGAAAGTTCGAAACATAGTACAATATTAGAAAAATGCTTCTCAAAATCTCCTGCCTCGGGATCTTGTTTCCAGATTTCATACTTATCTACTTCCATTAGAAAGTAACAGGCAACCATCTTACACTACTCAAACATGATATATACTCGTCAAAGAAGGCTTATGATAAATGCAGGGGATATGAACTTCGTCTTATTAGAAATAGTTCCAGATTTCGAGCATTTAGTAGACTTCAAAAGAGTAGAGAGTCTCGTAACTGATTCATTTCAAGCTGAAGGTTTAGCATAAAGCCGTTACAGAAGAGCTAAGCAGTCGATACACTCGCATGGTTGATGTACAATCCATAGAAAAGGCAATGGATAACAAACATATTCTGAATGATGCATTTTACATAAAGCTAATATCGCTCTGTAGTTAAATAAAACCCCAACTCTTTTCTATAAACACAACATTATCCACGCCATCACGGATAACAAACGCATGAATGGAATGACAAACTTTCATAACACATTCATATACATCAACATGCCCCTATTCTTATGAATCAGCTCCCATCTACACGATATGTGTTGGGCGAGGGGAGGGATAGTACGCAGCCTTACCCATGTAGCGAGTGTTCCCGAATTGATGCAAGTTAGAATGCATTCATCTAGTGATTACAAATTGTTGTACGCAGCAGATCTTCGATAACTTCGTAAGTAAGACTTATTAAAACTACTAAAACATACACATATAATGTTAATCGGATCTATCACACTTTTCCATTTCTATCCAACCTTCAAATCCATTCATTTTGCTAATTAACCTCATGAAATTAATTACAAAACGCTAAACTTTCACCAATTTATTCAAAAGGAAATAAAATAAGCACCAAGTACAAACGCGTATAGTCTAAAAAGGAGTAAGATACAGTTGATGCAAAAAATATAAATTATTGACCAAAAAAATAACAAAATATAAGAATTAATATGCATAAATATGAAATATTGGATGAATTCTGAGATAAAACAATAAGAAACACGAACCTGATGATTTAATCAGATCTGTTGTAGTGAATTAGCTGTATAATTCAGATTCAATTTTGGAATTCTCGATTTACATAGATGTCTGCAATTGATCGATCACAGTTGGTTTGGATTGTGAATTTGGACTCATGAGCCCATCTCAACTTATTGGAAATTTAGATGGGCCCTTTATACGAAAGGGTATTATCGTCCATAAATCATATTTCGTATTTAGACGAGTTAATATTTTGGTGTAGGAAGTATCTACTGTTGTAGTGTTGTTAGTGATGTGTCTTTAAGTCTGCAAACGAAGATACCGAATTTTACCGAAGTTCGCTTGGGTTGGAACTTGGAGTTCGAACGAACCTAAAATTTTAAGATCGATTCATTTCGAAAAAGCTAGAAGAATCGAGGTTCAATTCAACCAATTCGAAGTTTTAACACTAATGCAAGATTTGCATGATAAAATAAGAATTTCTTTTGTAAAGGAAAAGGAAAATGCACAAAAATTCTCATGTGTTAGTTGCTTATATGAAATCAAATTGGTCGCTACCATGAGAGGATTTTCCCCTTATTATCCATTCCTCCCATTGGCCATGGGCGGGTGTAAATATATTGAATTGGACGTTCGAAACAATGAATTCTTTAAAATGAGTGTCCAAAATATTTAGTGTATTGAAGTATAAACACAAATGTTAATTTATATATTACTATTTTCTTTATATCTATATAATTTTTTATTTTTCTAAAAAAGTGATTGTTTTTCCTGAACTACTTCGAAACGGTCTGCTGCATATGACTTTACACAATTATACAACATGTGTGGGTAGTTATATTATAACTATTTCTTTTTGGTGCCTTATGTTCAATATGAACACAAAAGGGCATTAACATGCTCAACTCCCCGTGACAAGTGTTACCCCAATACAGATGGGAATTGAAGTCGTCGTCCGTCCCCGTCCCTCCCCCCCCCCGACAAAATAAGAGATTGCTCAAAACGAACAAAATACAAGAAGTGACAGAGTCTAGAGAATAAACCCATATATGGGCTTGCATCTAAGAAAAAATTGCAACTACTTCAAATGCAAACTGCAGCTGCTCAAAACATTCGATTTTAAGATGAGATGGACGTTTAGCATGAGCAGCAGCCATGTGCCTCAAGAACTCAACAATGAATTTCATTTAGGGGAAGAGAAGTAAAAGTAACATTCACAAACAACTCACTGCCAATTGTCATTTATTAGCAGTGTGGATTTAGAAATTCATACATTAATCAGACGGTAAGAAGTCGACCCAAAGTGGTCATTGGTACAAAACAAGTTCCGGTAAGTTTGTTCTCCAGATAGGTCACACAATTCGGGGCACGAAAACACAATGAAAGAAGGCAATCCTTTTTAAATGGACAATAGATAGAAGATGAGTAACACGTTCATGAGTCTGGAACTGTGGCCACTGGACGCTTCATTGATGCTGATCTGAGAACGTGGTTGTAGCTTCCTTTCTCCTTAAAAAGCTGAGAGAAATGGGGCTTGCAGTATAAGACGCCTTCTAGTGCAGCATAATTCGATGGAGACAATGAGCAACCACCATGAGAACACTTGAAGCACGTCTTGTGGTAGCATAGGCTCTCCACTGCCACCTGCAAGATAAATGGCGTTAGTAAGTTACTAGGAGAGTATAACCACTTCGTGACTTATATTACCGTCTTGGGACAAACTTGTTAAGTCAACTATTAGAGTCATAACTACATGATATTGAAGAATACGAACAAAGCCAACATTCTTATTGAACTTTTATGCACTGCATACTGAACCATTTCTATGAATGAGCTATACGCCTATACCCAACAATACCTTGGTTCATCAGCTTATATGCTACAGGGAAATTCTAAATGCTTTAAAGATATAGTAGCTTAAGTCAACTATTAGAGTCTTAACTACATGATATTGAAGAATACAAACAAAGCCAACATTCTTATTGAACTTCTATGCACTGCATACTGAACCATTTCTATAAATGAGCTTTACCCAACAATACCTTGGTTCATCAGCTTATGTGCTGCAGGGAAATTCTAAATGCTTTTAAGATTAAAGTAGCTTACTAGCTTATAGTTCAGAAACAGCTTACCAAGTATCAAAATGGTTTCTACTTTCTTGGTAATATAATAAATATAAGCTTGAAATCAAGAAAAAGCATAGATTTAGTTGCCACACAAGTCAGAACGATTGTAAATGTCAAATGATTGTTCAAGGCTAACATGTGGTCAATTACTTTCTTCATATAAATTTTTCAACAATTCTTAATAATATACCTTTTCCAAGGGATAAACTGTTTTGGTGCAAGCAGCACATTTGTCCAGAGTCCCTGAAAACCTTCTGGCAGCTTTGCTAGGTGACCTTGTCTAAATAAAAATAGACCATAACACTCGTGAGAAGAAAAAAACATCATACAAGATACCACAGTCCACATCTCATATATAACTACAGCCCTGGAAAATTACCAGTTCAGGAGTTAACTTCTCCGCTGACTTTGCAGCTGTATGAAATGAAATGCATTGCATATTAAACAGATATTATAACACCGCAAAGGAGTTCAGAAAAGAGTCAAGAATTTAGAAGGCCTACGTGATTGGAAACTTTTGTTGTAGCTGCCCGTCTCCTTGAAAAGCTGCTGGAAATGAGGTTTGCAGTAGACAACACCTTCAATAGAGGAGAAACTACTTATCTGCAAGATAATAATGATCCATATTAAACATTGCAGACAGCGTGCATATATCATGTTTTACCTTCTGTCCATATTGATGATCTGAATTCCCAAAACCAAAAGATTGCTATGGAAACTTCCGTTTAATGATACATTATTAACCCTGTTGCCCTTAGCTCCATACAATTATCCCTAGCCATTTTATATCGCTTTTTGGTTGTTCAAGAATTAATTCTTAGAGTCAAATTACATCTAGACATAAAATATCTATATCAACAACAATTCGACCCATAATCCACAAATTTGAGAAAGATTAAACTAAACCGCGTCTTCCCTTTTATTATGTCCATGAATTGTAGGTCGAGTTTGACCACAATCAGCATATCAAGTTACCAACTTTGCTGGCATTGATTAACACCAATACAGGTTACAAACTTACAATCTAACTATGAAACAATTCAGATCAATTATTCTTAAAGCATAATCAATCAAACACAAGTACACTATAAACGAAAAAGATCGAATCTTTTGGCTATATACCTTAAGGGTGCCTTTGCAGTGATGGCATTTGAAGCAAGACTTGTGATAAGTAACACCATCAGCAGACAATAACTCCATAGGATAAACAGTCTTCTCACAAGCCTTGCACTTCTCTTGTGTCCCAATAAACGACATCGTTCAATAGTATTTTCAAACAATTTCTCAATAGATCTGTACCCCTCTTCCTCAACCCCTCAAATCAAATAATTCTTAGCTTTTGAGCTTCTGAAACTGCCTAGATTCAAAAACTGCGCAAAACCCAAGTCAGCAAATTGGAAAAAGTTCAAATTTTTGTTAAATTTACATACAAATTCTGATATTAAAGTAGAGAAATCTTGATCTGGATTATTTGGAGAACTGAAAAGTAAGTAAAGATAAACTAGACCAATATGCTTACCTTTAGGCTTTAGAGAGAGACAATTGAGATATTTTTTCGTTCTGTATAATCTACCGATGTAAAAAATGCGGATATATAGGGGGGGAGAGGGGGAGAAATGGAGCCGCTAGTGGAATTTGAGATGATAAAAAAGGAATGAATAATGATGGCTGATGTGTAGAATGAGGACACACGAACCTTTGCTGGAAAAGCACTTCAATTTTGATGGAACCTTGTCATGACTCGAGTAATTTTGTTGTTTATGAGTCTCGTTCTATCCCGTTCGGATAAATATTTTATCGAGTTAGATAATTAATAGTAATTTTTATTATGTACGATGCAAAAAATATTTATCAAGTTTTTATTGAGTTAATATACTTTATCAAATCACGTAGTTATCAAATTGTATCTTGATTGTTATTCCCCCAATTTTTAACCTATTATTTTGATTTTTCACGGTCAACGAGACACGACTTAAAACGAAAATATTTTTAATTCTGCATGTATAAGAGTTATAAAAAAATTGATATTTCAAAAATATAAATCGAAACGAATCTAATAAAATTCAACATGATTATATTATTTCTTATTGCTGACTAATAAAAATTCACGGTCAAAATTTTTAAAATTTAATTTTAAAAATAATAAACAACAGATAACAAAAAACGAAGGGAGTACTAACAATAGTGCCCTTTGTTATCGGTCTATATAATTACAACGGTACATTACCCTTTGTTATTATCGACTCCATTTCTATAAATAAAGTTTTCTCATTAACTATATAAAATAACTACAAATTATTTAGTACTTATATAATACTCTATTCCATTGTCAAAAGCATACATGTGCAAACACTTTCATCTTTTTTTATAAAGTTTGTGTATATTCATCTTTGTTTTCCATACACTTCCCAAGCTAATAGGAGAGATGAACAAAATGTTTTTGTGACGCAACGTGATATAAATAATCAAATAGTTAATTAATGAAACTCAATTTAGAAATTTATACAATCAAATAAACAATGCTCTATACAAAGTGTGTTATTGGTTGTCTATATTAAACTCATATTTATTTTTAAAATAGTAAGCATACGGAAGTTCATCATTATTGATATATGACTTATAACGATCTTACATTTTTTTAATTAAAAAAAGCACCGGCAAGTACGAGGTGTTGATTACGTATTAATTCAAGCTAGTAATTAGGATGTGTTATATATTAATTGTCATTCTGATTGGCATAGTTATTAGTTCCATGTGAAATTGTTAATAGGAAAGGGTCAATAATGGAACTATTTTGTGGTTTAATTTGTATGATGTCGTGTTAGACATAAACCACATATATTAGTGTATGCTTTGCACGTCAAGCTAAGAATGTCTAGTTTTGTTCTACTCCACATGGTTCGAATAATAATACGGTCTCATATTCGTGTGAAGATAATACATATTCTATGATGGGCCATTAATGAGATCATCCATATATTTATTAAGTCCATTCTTATCATTCTGGGGTCTGGCCCTTCTTAAATTCAATTCTCTTTTAGGGAAAAACTACTGTTATACGGGTTTTGATCTGAGCCACCCATGTAACATTATATAGAGAGGCTAAGAATTGTCTATAAATACTCAATGATCTACAACACTTAAGGTATTATGAAAATAACTGTTAAAGCTTTATTTGATTATTATCTTCTTCGGACCGAATACTAACTTGACCGTCGGAGTGGCAATGATCGACTTCGGTCGTTGCCTAAGTACCCGGAGCACTCGAAGCATCAGACAAAAGTCAACCTCGGAACTACGGAACCAAGGAACAACATATTGCCCACATGGAGGGCCACTAGGGCTCGGAGTCAACCTTCCCCTTCGATATCCGTGGAAATGACGAAAGGGGAATTACTGTAGCAACTTAGAATCCTCAAAGGTAAAGATCCGATCAAGCCTATCCTCAGGCCAATCCAAGAAGGCATTGCAGGAAAATTCACACCAACAGAACATAATCCAAGGCTTCGGACTCTCGAATTTTGGGGAGATGATGAAAATGACCAACATCACTTTACTTCTAATAATAATACAATATCATATTCGTGTGAAGATAATACATACTATGCTAAAATATTATTAAAAGTTACTTCTATTCTCGTTTCATCTTGATCCTCTACATTAGAGGGATGGTGAAGGAGTTTGTAATACGTACGAAAAATATTAAAGTTTGTTGCGGTAAAAAAGGTTGCAACTACCAAATTCCTAAGTATTGAACACATGCACTTGCTTGGAGTTCAAGGTACAACCGATTTTTTAAAATTGAATAGATTGATGAGTTATGTGAAATGGACTAACTTCCCACTTACTGGCAACCTTAAATACGATAAAGACCCTCTAGCATATTTTCAATTTAAAAGAGCGACTTACATTCAATACACCCTCTTTTATATACTCTATTATATATGTTAAGCGAAGTTCCACCTATATCGATCTTGATTAGTCATGTGCGGTGATGGATTTGGGTATTATAAAGTGAGTGTTCAAAATATCATATATTTTGAAGTAAAATGGATATTCAAAACGCTTAAATATATTGCAATTTAAACACAAATGTTGATTTATTTTTGAAAACATATACTATAATGTTATTTTTATTTGTAAAAAATGTATGTTCGACTGAACAAGCTAAACCAAAATAGACCGGCCCCTGGTCTAGTGGCATGAAGGGGCAACACTATACACATACCAAAATATTGCTTTATTTCGGTGTAAAAGTATTACCTTGCCCCCAATTTAACTTCCTCTCCTACTACACTTCTAAATAGGAGAAAAATGGTAACTTCACTTATAAAACTACCGCTTTGGTGTGTGTATATTATAGCACATTGTCACGAAGTGGAATATCAATGTAATTGAAATGTCAATATATGTTAAAAAAATTTATGGTCAAATATTTTTATCAGTATACAATATACTTGATCTGTTATACACACCCAAATTGTGATTTTTGGGAGCGAAATTATAATTATACCCCTTATTTTTAAATACATTAATTGAGAAAACTTCATAGAAGAGCAAAATGGTAATTTTGGTGGGACAAAATAATACTCTTTCCATGTGTTTATAATGTTGCCCATGCATACCTACGTAATAGAATAAAAAGGGCAAGTCCAACTAGATAAGTTGGAAAATATTCCAAGATGAATTTTTATTGCAAGCTCCATTTGATTTCACTTGTAAGATTGGAATAAATATTGAAATGATTAAAATGTAAGTTTTAATTTTTAATAAGTGGAGATGCATCTAGAATTTTATTTTATTCGTGTATTATACAACAGGGTGTATGAAGTATGTTAGGAATGACGATTTCATACATTTTAAGATGATGTTATTTATTCCTATTGACAACATGCATATTCATTTCTTTATTAGGCTTTCTGTAGTATATCTGAACTGTTATACACACACCAAAACGGTAACACTTTTCAGTATTAAATAATGTTTATGCCCCCCTATTTAGAAACGTAATAATTGAGGAAGTTAATTCAAGGACAAAATAGTAATTGCATATCATAAAGAGACTGTTCTAGTGTGTATAGTGGATCCCGTAGTATATTTAATATGATAAACTTTATTCAAGTTGGAATTATATATCAATTATATATGTATTTGTTAATGCTATAAAATTTATTCAATTTAGATAATTGAAAATTAAAGTAGACAATCTTTCCGACCACATATGGAACTAATTTTCGAACCAATTTTAATAGAATTGAATTAGGCAGAGAAGTTCTCATTTCTTAAACCCCTTTCCTGCAAAAAACCAACTCTACAGTCTCAAAAATGTCCAACTCTCCATCCTCTGTTCTTCAAGACCTCATTGTGTAAGCTTTGATAAATAAACAAAACTCCAATTTTATTCATACTATTTCAAATTTGTTTTAATTAACGTTTTCGTTTTAGCGTATCGAGACACCAATTAATTTTTCTTTATTCATACACACTGTTTTGTTGTTCAGGTTGTCGAATCAAATTCGTGAGGGACTCTCAAAGGCACACTACACTTCTCCAGAAGGCTCAGAAATCTCCATAAAGACAACCCTCCTTTCACTTCTTCCAAATTCTTCAATTTCAGAAAATCAGCTAAAAGTCAAAATTGTTGACTTTGCTTTGTGTTGTGCTGCATTAGCTTCAGCTTCAACTTCCACGTATGATCAGCTTTCGTGGGTCCCGGATTCTGTATCTGAACAAGCTGTTTTAGCGTTTAAGCAGATTTCTGATGGGTATTTTAGTGTTTTTGAACCGAATTGTTTGGTGGATTTTGATTGGGAAAATGTGGGTAATGAGAAGAAATTGGTGATTGAATTGTTGAATAAAGTTTTGATTTTGATTAAGGAAAATATTAAGGAGAGTTCAATCGACACGTCGGAGGATGCTGATCGGATATCAGCTGCTAGTGCTAGGGTTCCGGTGGCTTTTGCTATTGTTGCTGCTTATCAATTTAAATGGTTTATCACACAGGTTAATTTCTAACCTTATACTGGGTTCAGTTATTTTTAATCGACGTTTTCGTTTGTCCATGTCAATCTTTTGGTACCATTAGAGTTGTCTTTAAAAGTTTTTCTGTAATATTGTTTTATTCTAAGTTTTCTAACAAGTAGCTGCTGGTTGACACGGAAAAATAAAAAACGTCGATAGATTAAATTCTAGGCAGTATTTATTTACGGAGTATTTTTTAGTGAGGAAGTTGTCTTTTTTGGAGTAACCTTATCATTGCTCTTTTGGTTTTTAGATAGATTATCCATTCTTGGGGAAGCTGTGTAATCTGATAATTCCATGTGGACTCACTGCTCTCGATCACTGGTCACCTGAAGTTAAGGTTTGAGCTTCATGAATGATTTTTTTCCTCAAGACTTAAGAGATCGTGGAGTTTGATTTGAACGCAAATTATCATGTTAATAGTAAAGTATATGAAAAAAACTTGCATTTCGTTTATTTGCACCGAACGTATATAAACTTGAGTGGGAAAACACAACTGCAACAATTTGAAACTATATTATCTTCTCGGGTGGAGTGAGAAAAATAATCTTCTATTTGCTGGAATGACTGTCATTGTGTAGTTACTGATCATTTATATTTTATAATGTCAAAGGGGCAGGGAA
This sequence comes from Echium plantagineum, assembly GCA_003412495.2. Classification (NCBI taxonomy): domain Eukaryota; kingdom Viridiplantae; phylum Streptophyta; class Magnoliopsida; order Boraginales; family Boraginaceae; genus Echium; species Echium plantagineum. The sequence goes on along the minus strand of CM016566.1, from coordinate 2,231,594 downwards.
TGGTTAGTTTTATACATCTGGCTAAAAATGTAAATGCTGCTGAAATTGGTGTATATGAAGATGTGATTCTTGATGCTTGCTGTCAGAATATTGCTGCGTGTGATGAGATATGGGATTTAGCAGTTGAGATGTCGGTGCTTATGGCTGCTTCTACTCAAGGAGTTAATCCACGTAGTACATGGTAAATGTTTTTTTGTTTATGTGCATGCATAATCTAAAAAGATCCTGCTTGCTGAAGAATGTTTTCATGTGTTACTTATCATTTATGCAAATGGTTATATAAGATTAGTTTGCCTCATATTGATTATATGTTATTCATGAGAATGGACATAGTAGGAGAAACGATACCATGTGTTTTACATTGTAGTGGATGATCTTAAAATATGACAATGCTTTCATGGTGTATATGATAGACTTGATAATGGCACCCTGATAATTCCATTTGCTTGAACCTGTTATTGCAATAGATGATGCTCAATGGGTTTGGATTAAAATATAAAGGTGTTCTATTAGACTTTGTGCTCAGTTCTTCGTGATCTTTGTGGTATATAAATTTAAATTGAAATAATCTAAGTTATAACAATGATCTCTGTCTCTTTCTCTTTCTTTCTCTTTCTCTTTCTCTTTCTCTTTCTCTTTCTCTTTCTCTCTTTGTTTGTTAATTGTGGCAAATATCTCTAATTGCTTACTTTTCTTTGGGCACTTTTTTCTTATAGGTATGAGAAATTGCTAAATGAGATGTTAAGCCACTTGGAAAGGCAACCGAGAGATAAGGGGCGAAGAATTGCATGGCTTAAGCACATTGAGCCACTTTTTAATGGTGTAGGTCTTGGTTTGCTCGCTCATTTTAGGAGAATATTTCCTCTTTACTTTCAATGGATGCATGCAGATGATGATGATACCGTTTTGCTTGTAAGAAGTCATCACATCTTTTAATTAACTCTGTTGATTTGTTATGTTACTTATACTAAGCGTTAATTGCATTGTCAAATTTATTGGTTGAGTCATTCTGGTTATGTTTAACTTAATTGTCACAAGACGACACATGATATCTAAATGCTGATCATATCTCCGTCCTTTATTACAGGTTCTGGACAGGATGAAAACAATTATAAAGTTGACGTGGATAAGGAATTCACCCTATCTTGAAAGGTATATTAGGTCGCCTACTAGTCTAGATGAAGTGAATAAATATATGATGCAGAATGAAGTAAATATTTATCATCCTGAACTTGTGATTGAATGAAAACGACTTTGCAGATGTGTATTTCTTAGTTATAACTTATACAAGACCTCCACGATATCTTCCTTACAATTTTTCATAACCACTTGGTATACTTTACGTCTTGCTTCAGATTAGTTGATGAGCTTGTAAATCTTTATAAAGAGGCAGCACTGAAAGTCAAACGCGAAGACATTAGGACACTTGTACTTCAGATAATTATTCTGATCCACCAGTAAGTTATATTGTTTCTAGTTGCCAGTTGCCGGTGGTTATATCTGATATACAGTTTCATGATGCTCATACAGAATTGCATCCCGACTTGAAGTTTTTTTTCTTCTTCTGATGTTTATGTCGTTGATTCTTCAGCTCCAAAGGTTCCCAATTTGATCTTTCTTGGGATAAGCACAAGAATGATCCCGACTTAACAGCTCTATCGCAGTGCCTCAACAGAAGAGATGCCATAATGGTACCGCTAATTCTTCCTTCTCATGTTATTCATATGTAATCTAAAACAGAATCTTTACAGCAGAATCTTTGACGAACACATTAAAAATCAGTACCCATGTGTGTGTTCGTGCGCTTATGTTATGGTTCCGTTGGCTCTCAGTTGAGCGATAAAAGTGGCAATAATAAAGAATATACACCACCCTAATGTGAACCTTAATGCATTGCAGGCTGTGTGATTGATTTAATTGCTCGCGAAATCTGGATACCCGCTCTTCACTGCATCTGAGTAGCTAACAACAGTTTATGAAGGCTTTAAGAAAGAGTGAAACAATGTAAATGCTCAATAATGCATGGGGATCAAACTAGTTAGGTCATTGATATGATAACTTTTCGAAATATTATGTCGTATTTACAAGAGATAGGGAGAGGGTTTTCGAATCAAGACCAAGCTCTTTCTCGGGCTCGCAAGCAAGTCGAAAGGCGTTATAATTCATCTGATACAGCAACAACCAATTTATATGCTGCTACATTAGATACGAAGTCTTCAATTCACAGCAACAATCAATCGATAAACAACACTAAAAACCAACATTTAGAATCTCGTTCCTACCAGAAAATCTGAAGAGCATTACCCATACTAAACATCTACAAACAAATTGAGTAAAGTAAAGATTCAATTGACAACAAAATCAAATTTGAAGCACCAGAAATTCATATGTTGATACCCATTCACATGATCACGTCAAGTATATCAATTGATTCAATTCTCACTAAAAGTCAATCCTGCACAAAATCAGTCAATGAAGTCAACGTCTAAAGTCAAAATCTAATCTTCAAATACCACTTTCTTGTACTTGATGCTCACATTGTTGTACATTATTCACCAATCATCACCATATTTCAAAGCCAAAATGACCGCAACAAAGATCGCAACAATCAACCACATCTCTGTGCAGTCATCTCCCTCACCACCAGAGCTGAAATCAATCTTGTACTTCATGCTCATATTGTTGTACATTATCCCCCAATTTTGAGCCTGCCTTGTTACATTCCCATCAACTCCATCGAACAACTGGTAAATGTACACCTCTGCTGCTCCCTCCTTCCTCAACGGTGTCCCTTTCCTGGACTTCAAATGCTTAACCAAACCATTCAAGTACATCCCTGCATAGTCCAAAGTCGCGTCCGCATCCCTCTCCGTACCACCACCTGAAGAGGAGCTAGGCCACCCGGTTTCCGCCACGATCACAGGGATATCCTCGTACCCCATCACAGCAATTGCAGCAAGCACAGAGTCCACCATCATATCGTACAAATTGCAGTATCGAAGCCCGGTAGTGGTATCGTCTCGATAATTGAATTTATGCTCCTCAAACAAAGCGTACCCAATCGGAACCTCCGTATTTAATCTATACACATTGTACGGATAGGCATTAACCAAGAAGGAAGAGTTGGTCTCATGAAGAAATTGAAGAAGAGGCCTGATCACCAAGCTTCCAACCGGTTCCTGAAACTCGGCTGCCGAGGGAGGGAATGAGGTGGTGATGGCGTTGACGAAGTCAACGGTGGTGGAGACGTTAATGGTGGTGATGCCAAAGCTGTGGAGGGCTGTGTAGAGGTTGCGGAGGGCGGGGAGGAGGGTGGTAGCAGGGTCGGGGAGGTCGGAGGAGGCGATGACATTTTCACCGAGGGAGATTACGCTGATGTGGGCGCGGGGGTGGAAGGGGAGGACGTGGGTGGAGAGCCAGGTAGTGGGGGCAGAGAGGTTGAGTGCGAAGGAGGGGAGGAGGGAGTTGGGGAGGGAGATGAGGAGGGAGATGGGAGTGGTGGTGAAGGATTTGATTAAGGAGGGGGTGGGGTTGAGGAGGCGGAGGGTGGTGATGTGGAGGGAGTTGAGTTTGGTGGAGATTGTTTCAGGTGGGGGGAGGGTGGGGAGGGGGGTGTAGGTGATGCCTATGGTGATGGGGGTGGTAGGTGGGGTGGGTGGGGGTGGGATTTGTCGTGGAAATGGAGCAGCGGAGGTGAGGAGGAGGAAGGAGAGGAGGAGGAGGAGGAGGAGGGGGAGAAAGGGAGGGGGTGAAGAATGCATTTTTGCGTCTGGGTTTGGAATGAGGAGTTAGTTAGATGATTCAGTTATAAAAGCTGTTAATACAGTTGAGACTTGAGCCTTCGAAATTACTTTTCGCGGTTTTTTTTAAAAATTTTGTTTGAGAGGAATATTAATTTCTTAATTTCGAAAAAATTGTTTAATTTAATTTTTGTTTATCAAAAAGCCCAATTTGTATTTTTATTGTGAGGTGTACCAAGAAAAGGCATCATGGCGAACTGTTTCTATAAAAAACTTTCTTATTTTATATAAGTCGGTCATGTTATTAAAAAATGATTCATTCATAAATTATAAAAGGTTATCGTTGTAGTATCCATAATCTATAATCTATAATGTATACAATGTCTAAGGGCTGAAAATGCCACATGGCACCCTCTCCTTTTTTAGTTTTTTATTTATTTTGAATTGGTAGTTATATTTTTCATTAATAATTTATTTAAGTTGGTAGTTACTTTATATGATATAATTTTAATACTCCTTCCGCCCCTAAAAGATTGTAACATTTTGACTTTTGTTGGTTAAACATTAAGAAATTTGATCATAAATTCTCAATATATATTTTTTAAATATCAACTTTTATTTATTTTTTTCGCATGTAGAATAAAAATATACTCCCTCCGTCCCTAAAATATTGATACATTTTGACTTTTGGTAGTCAAACTTTAACAAGTTTGATAAAGAATTATCATTAAACGATTAGGAATAATATAGTCATGTCGGATCTTGTTAGATTCATCTCAATATATATTTTTGAACTATCAACTTTTGATAATTTTATAGGATGTAGAATAAGAGATATTTATGTTTTTAAATTGTGTTTTGTTGACCACCAAAAAATAAAATGTATCAATCTTTTAGGGACGGAGGGAGTATTATTTAAATTATTTAACTACTTGCATTTCTTGTTGGTTTAGTGTAACGCAATGACAAAATATATTCTGTCCATTATTTTTTGAATAAATGATTATTAACTAAACAAAATATTAGTTCGCACAGACATTGAATGTGCACCGACGACTAGTATTAATTAAACTATATATAAGCTTATTTGTCTACGACCCTTTTACTATCACTATCTTTTTAATTTCATACTATTAACTTTTCAAGTAGCATCCCATAAAAATGGTATCAAGAGGATTATTTGAAAAAAAGTGATATTTGAGGGGCTAGAGAAAACCTTACAATATATACAGAGATATCACCTCAATAAAATACTTTCATAAGTAAAAATTATTATTAAATGCAAATAATAATTATTAGAGGTAAAATTAACAAATGAGATAAAAACTACAATGGAGACTTGGCACTCGATACTCGACACTAATTAGTAACGAAAAACAATTTTTACCCACATAATCATCTAATACGAGAGAATTTTAGTTGAGTTTTTTGAACATAAATAACTTCCCGAACACGAAAACTTGAAATAAAATGAATAGACGACGGATAATTAGAGAAAGGGGCCAGCCCAGACGCAGTTAGATAGGTTTGAGATGGACCCAAAGAACCCATTAAGCAAACCCTATAGCTTGAAAATATAAAATAGAATTAGGCTATTAACATTAACAGCAGCCAGACGGAGGAGAAGAAGAAAAATGGTGTCGCTGAAGCTTCAGAAGCGGCTCTCAGCGAGCGTACTCAAGTGCGGACGTGGCAAGGTCTGGCTTGATCCTAATGAAGTCAGCGAAATCTCCATGGCCAATTCCCGTATATTCTTCACCCCCCCTTTGTTTGTCAATTTTATTTTTTCAATTTATCAATTTAGTTTAATATGAATCAATTCATCATTTTGGTTTTATTTATGTTAATATAATATTGGCTGAGACATGTATTAAATGCTAGCACTTTTGTATGCTAATTTTTATTCAAAATCGAATTTTGTGTACCAATTAATTAGCTTACCTTTGTTAGTTTGGCCATTGGGGATCGAACGTGGCAATCGTCTTGATGGAGGGAGTATATTTTTTTTGAATAAATAGTGTTTGGAGTATGATTATGGTTTGAATGATCTTGGTTCAGCTGAGTAAGATGGCATGGTTAGTTATTGATTGTTCAGCCTAGTGTTGTTTATATGTGTAATTGGAGAAGTTTTTATTGTAAATTAGGCCAGAACATAAGGAAGCTTGTCAAGGATGGCTTCATCATTAGGAAGCCAACTAAAATTCATTCAAGATCCCGTGCCCGGCGAATGAAGGTAGCTAAGATGAAGGGTCGTCACTCCGGATACGGTAGTTCCTGCTAATTTGAACCTGATTTGAGCATGTATCACGATCCTTTTTAGACGATGTTAACTTTGCATGTGATTGTCCTAGGTAAGCGCAAGGGTACTAGGGAGGCTAGGTTGCCCACCAAGATTCTTTGGATGAGGAGGATGAGAGTTCTCAGGCGTTTGCTTCGCAAGTATCGAGAAGCAAAGAAGATTGACAAGCATATGTATCATGATATGTACATGAGGGTCAAAGGTAATGTCTTTAAGAACAAGCGTGTGTTGATGGAGAGTATCCACAAGTCAAAGGCCGAAAAGGCCCGTGAGAAGACCTTGTCCGATCAGTTTGAAGCCAAGAGAGCTAAGAACAAAGCAAGCAGGGAAAGAAAGCATGCAAGGAGGGAAGAACGATTTGCCCAAGTAAGATGAGTTAAATTTTTTGCTGAAGCAATAGTTCAGTAATCAATAGTGACGATGAAGAGTGTTACAAATAATTACATGATGCTTATTAACTCATTACATATAGATGTATTTCCAACTTAATCCGTAAGATGATCTGAATTTGGAAGTATATGTTATCCCTCAACACTTATTTTAACTGCAGGGACCAGGAGAGAAACCAGTTCAACCAGCTACAGCCCCTGCTGCTCAACCTACACAGTAAGTAGTCTCGTATGTTGATAATTTTGATCATCGTGTACTATATGTGACCTAAGGAAGAACTTATTTTCATGTGCAGGGCCTCAAAGAAATCTAAAAAGTGATCTTTTGGTAATCGATTATGCGGACTTGTTTCATCTTATAATGTTCTTAGCTCAGTTTAGGTTTTTGACATGTCTGCGTTTACTCAATATTCTCATCAGAATGCTCTGTTTCGGCAATGCTTCATTAGTATACTGTGTTTTAGCTATGTTTTTATCATAATATTGTGTTTCTATATCATTTAAGCAAACTCTATACTTTGTTTTGCTTCCAAATTAGGCCCTTTCTGTTTGTTAGTTACCAGTTACCACTAATTGAATGTGTCATTTAAGCAAACTCTATACTTTGTTTTGCTTCCAACTATGCGGGTTAAGGACACGCTTTTTCACATTCTTGTTTCGTTTCTGTACAAAATTCATGATCCGAAACAATTCATTCACAATTGTTGCTGCGACACCAACAAAGCTTACGCACACATTGAAAGATCTTTGTAACATGTGTTTGATCAATCAGTGGTTATGTTGATATTTGCCGATGTGGTAAGAACTTCTCGATTACTTTGAAAAACATATTCAAAAGAACGTCCCATTACTTGAGTTGATTGACAAGACTAACATAAATTAAAAAAGCTAATTTTAACATATAAATTTCAAAAATTAAATTAAAAAATAAGCTTACCACAATGTTGAATCAACAATAGAAAAAGAATCAATGGTAACATAATAGAGAGTTTGACTTTACTTGAAGCCATCATTGAACCAATAATACAAATAATCTTAGGTGAGTTGAAAATAATTGAAACTTGATTTATCGTGATGGATGGGAGTGAAAGAATGTTAATAACCTACTAATCAATTCATAGGCAGTTAGTTTCGCATGATGTGTTCTAATATTAGTGAAATTTATATAGTAATTACTTACAAAAATAGAATTTTACCCTTAGCGAACATATTAAAGTATTGTTGGATTGCAATTCCGATTATATTCTCATACGTTGAAAAAAAGTTCTCGTTTTTTTTGAATTCTGCAACCGAACTCATGGAATTGTAGTTGAAATATTGGTTCAATGACGAAACCACTAGTTGAATTCGTCTTTTGAGTTGCTTTTTTGCATTTTTCATTTTCTAATTTAATTGATGCTTAATTATTTCGCAAATTTGAAATAATATTATTTTATTAAATATGTATCATGCTTAATATAATTTTATTGATTAAAAAAAAATAAAAATCCTAAATCTTTTATTTCGTTAAAAACATAACATAAGTACAAAAGTTACACGTCATGATTTAATAACTCAACTATCAAAAATATTAGAATATTTATCATTTAAGTTTAATATGAATCAATTGATCAATTTGGTTTTATGTATGTTAGTATAATATTGATTGAGATGTGTATCAAATGCTAGCATTTTTGTGTACTTTCAGTATGCTAATTTTGAATCAAAATCGAATTTTGTGTACCAATTAATTAGGCTACCTTTGTTAGTTTTGACCATTGGCAATCGTCTATTCGTGTTGATGGAGTGAGTAATTTTTTTTGGAATAAAATTACTCACACAAAGCTTACGCACACATTGGAGATCTTTCTAACATGTGCTTGACCAATCAGTGTTCATTCTGATTTTTGGATATTATTGAAATATTTAAAAAGATATTTTTTTGAATTAGAGGAAATATAAAATAATATAATAAAATGTTATTACACAGATTGGATAGTAAAGACATTCCCATTCGCAAATCATTTAGGAATGTATGGAATATTAGATTAAGCACACAATATAATTATTATAAATACCTTATACTACGTGTCAATTTAAAACATAATAAGCGATATCTATATTACATAATCGAGCAATTTATTAATGAAGTTGCTTTTGATATTAATGAATTTGGACGTTATAATAGAGCATTTTATTAATTAAATCAAATAAAGCAAGGAACACCTAAACCCCTAAACCCCAAGCTAACTGCAACCATCAATGGCCTCCGACGAACCCCCCGCTGCCGTATCCGAAGTCAACGATGACGAAGAAACTGAAGTCAACGACGAGGACATCGAATCCAACGATTATCAAAGTCAATCTCGAGACGCCTCATTCGACCGGGAAAAGATTGAGAAATTGATGAACCGGATTAGAACCGAGAAGGTCAACTTACGTGTCCACAATGTATTGATTAAAGGCAACACGAAGACAAAGGATTCGGTAATTGAAGCTGAATTGGAGCCACTGAAATCGGCCTCGACTGTGCAGGAGATGCTTGTTGCGGCTCAGGACGTTCAAATTGCGCTTCAGAGGCTTAATGTGTTTGATTCGGTGAAGGTTATGCTCGATTCTGGGCCGGTAGAGTTGCCTGGGACGGCGAACATTGTTGTTGAAGTTGTAGAAGCGAAGAAGGTTTGGTTTAGTGATTTTGGAGTGTATGCTAAGCCTGAGGTACTGCATTTCAAAATGATTGTCCAATTTTGAATTCTGATGGTTGAATTTTGGATTTTGTGATCAAATTATATATGTTGTGGTTAAAATTTGTTATAGAAATGTAATAGTACCTACATTTTATAAAGATTTTCTAGTTTTGAATTTTGACGGTTCGCACTCAGATTATATATGTTGTATAATATCTGATATAAAAATGCAATAGTACCTCTATTCCGTAAAGATTGTCTGTGTTGGAATTTATTTTTGACTTTTTTAAATATTGGATTGAATTTATTGTTTCATAGGCGTTGTGTAATATTTGGCGAAAAAGTTGACAATTGAAAATCAGACTAGAGAATGTTCATGGAAAGGAGGGAGTAAATGTTATTATTCTTATTGTATTTAATGCTAAAGTGATAGTTTTAGTTCAATCGAAGTTATGTGTGTCAATTAATGATGTAGAGGTTCGTTAGTTCTCATAATTAAAACTCAAAGTGGACGTTCTTTTCGAGATGGAGTGAGTATTACTTACTATGTGTATTGCATATTTGACTACTTGTTTTTGAAGTTACATAGATTCTTAAAGGTTGATGTATTCTCGTAGGCTAGATCCTGGTTAATGCAAGGATCACTGAATTTGAGAAACTTGTTTGGTTACGGAGATATATGGGATGGTTCTTTAGCTTATGGATTGAATCAGGCCTCTGAAATCAGCACTGGTGTATCTTTACCCAGATTCAGAAGATTGAGTACACCCGTGACAGCTCGAGTCTCTTTGCTCTCTCAAGATTGGTTGAAGTTCTCTTCTTATAAGGAGCAAGCATTAGGCCTATCTCTTGGCTTATTATCAACTGAAAATCATGATTTATCATATAATTTATCCTGGCGAACTTTAATGGACCCATCCCAAATGTCCTGTGAGACAGTGAGAAGGCAGCTTGGACATAGATCAGTTTCAGCATTGAAGTATACATTTAGCATGGACAGAAGAAACTCATCTCTGAGGCCTACTCGTGGATATGCCTTTCTTTCTACTTCCCAAATTGGTGGTCTCATACCTGATTTTCGCAGCATGCGCTTTCTCCGCCAGGTTAGCCCACTTAACACTCCCCCACATCATATAATCGACATTCTTTTTCTACGTTGTTGCCTCTTTGTTCAAACATGGAACTGAGTAAATTTTTTGTTTAGGCTTAAATAAGTAAACTTATTATGGCTTCGAGCCACGACAACATACCCCTTCCTCTATTTTGTTTGATTGCGAGTAGTTTGATGTCACCTAACTTATAAATTTCATCCGATCTGCTAGAAATCACAGTTTCTAACTGCTGCATTCTCGGTCAATATCTAATCATATGATATGATATGGTTCATACTTCGAGTTGATATATGGCCTCTTTATCTTTTTATTTATATGAGGATTCTCTCGATTGTTTCAACTGTTAAACTCTAAACATTAAATAATTGGAGCAGGAGTTTGATTTTCGTTATGCTCTCCCCTTGGGATTCTATCGTGCTGCTCTGAATTTTGGAGTGTCTGCTGGTGTTGTTCTCCCCTGGGGAAGTGGATCTTCAAGTACGCCTTCTTATCTACCTAATAGATACTTCGTTGGGGGAAATTCCTCCCCGGTTGGCACCTTAGGGGGACCAACATTGATGTGGGGTTTTAAAACAAGGGGTGTTGGCCCTGCTGATCCCAGAAGGCAAATTAGAGGAGATACTATGAATGAGCAATCTACTTCTGAATTGGACTATGTAGGAGGAGACCTTGCGTTAACTGCTTTTGTAGATATGTCATTTGATCTTCCCCTGAAGGTATTGAGAAACGCTGGTATTCATGCCCATGCTTTTGCTTGCACTGGAAGCCTTAACAAATTAACTGAGAAGGCATATCGTGATCTCTCTTTCCATAAGTTCTTGGAGTCGTTCCGAAGTTCAGCAGGATTTGGGATTGTTGTACCTACCAGGTTTTTCCGCATGGAGGTTAGTCATATGATTTTCATGTCCTATTTATTAGTCTTTCATGTTATGTATATTATCAGAAGGGCCAGACTGAAAATCTGCGTACTTCTATCATGTGAGATCTCATACCAATAGTACACTGTAGCTTTGATACCAAAAACTGATATTTCGAAGTTTGGGTTCAACGATTTAGAGGCAGGATCATTTGAAGATACCGAGAACTTCATACCATAGTACACAGAGTGATTGGAGAATGGGGTTATAGTTTCTGAAATTGTGTCAAATGACTGCCTAAATAAGTGGCCTGAGTCCTAGGGCTGGGAACTAGGAAGATGCGAGTACAGGGTTCTCTGCATTCTTTTCGCCTAATATAACGCTGAATTTTCTGGTGTATAACTTTCCAACTATGTACTCATATTTCCAGGTAAACTACTGCCATATTCTGAAACAACACGAGTATGATCGCGGGAAGACCGGGTTGCAGTTCAACTTCTCTTCACCATAGTAGAGAAGAATGGGGTTGCAGTTCGCCATTCTTATGCATCTTCCTCCTATGGATGAAGGGTGTCGAAAAACAAGATGAGAGGCATACCCCTTCCTTGTTCGGAATTTTAAACAACAGACATTTGATACTAGGGACTTCTAAACGGGATGAGAGGCACACACGCTAGACGCTACTACAGTACTCCCTCTGTCCCTAAAAGATTGTCACATTTTGACTTTTGTTAGTCAAACATTACAAAATTTGATCATGAATTCTCATTAAACGATAAGAGATAATGTAGTCGTGTGGGACCTTGTTAGATTCGTCTCAATATATATTTTTGAAATATTCACTTTTTATAATTTTTTCGCATGTAGAATAATAGATATTTATGTTTTAAATCGTGTTTTGTTGACCACCAAAAATCAAAATATGATAATCTTTTAGAGACAGAGGGAGTATTTACTCTCTCCATCCTAATATCTTATATTCTTTCTACACCCCAAAATTTATTTTCTATCCAATGTCGCCTCCCACTTCTGTGTCAAATAATATCTTTCATTTAATTTGAAAAAGGACGATGCTTCTTAAGCCAAAATATTCTGTCTGGACTACCATAGTCTAGTGGTAATTGCATGATGAATTGTGTTTTTTACATACTTGGGCATTATTTTGGATGTTACGGTAGGGCTAAATAAAGACTTATTTTCATTTTGCATCCTCGACAAAATTAGACCGGGATAGATATTGTGGGACCAAAACGTTTCCTAATTGGGATGATCTTTTCGGGACAAGATTCTTTCAACAATCGAACAATCTTTTAGGGCAAAAAATACAGAGTGTTTCGAAACCAAATCCGGCAATCTTTTCGGGGCAAAAATAGATCAATTCTGGGGACAATCTTGAATTGGAAAAGCCAAACAATTACATCAAGCAAAAATTCTAAGAGAAAACCCCCATTCCACACAGAACACCCAATTGGCTTTAGATTTGGGAATTCTTCTCCAACTATTCACTATATGTCTAACAGTAGAGACAATACCACTAACAATACTATCCTCACTATTTTGAGCATCAGTGCTCTTAATCATCACACTCCAAAAGCTAGCACCCTTCATCCTATACGTGCAGATTTGGGGGGTGGCCGGTGGGGGTGGGGGTGGCGAAGGAGACAATGGTGGGGCGACCTTTTAATTTATGATTTTGTCATTACTCTAAACATAAATATACATGTTTTATAAGTTTCAAAAAAGCTAGCGATAATGCCAGAGCGATTTTTATATCGCCAGAGCAAAAACATGCTCAATTCCTTTTGTGCCTTTGATTTTATGACTTATAATTACAATATTGATTGTTAACGATTGAATACTTTTATTTCTATTCGAATAATGAAAACATGAATAAATTTTATAATATTATTAATTGAATTTACGATGAAAATATAGTTTTATGAAAAGGGTATAAAAGCAATTGAGTATGATTTTGCTCTGGCGATAGTAAAGTTGCTCTAGCATTATCGCTAGCCTTTCAAAAATGCCTCAAAACATTACTAAATGTGCTATTCCAAATCTGTCCTTTTATTAACATAAGTTCAGGGGTAATATTGCGTTTTAGGGGGCAAAATGAGACAAAACATAGTATAGAGGATAATTTGAGACTTAAAAAAATATTAGGGTGTACTTTAAAAATTGAACGATAATAGAGGGTACAAAATAAAATAAGTCCTAAATAAAATAAGTCCATAAATGTCACTACCACATCAAACTTTCGTTTTGGAAAAAACATTTTTTATTTATTAGTCTTTATAAAACTAGCCGTGAGATTAAGCAAGATATAGATAACCCAATGAAAACGATGCCTACAAGATGAGGCAATTGGACAAATTTCACATGATTTTATTGTTTCAACTGACCACCTCCTTATGTCCGTTCGGCATATGCTTCCAGCATCTCTGTCTTATCCCCCCTACCCCCCCCCCCCCCCCTACCCCCTACCCCCCCCCTCCCCCCCTACAAAGAACAACATAGAGGAGAGGGAGGACACAATTCTTTCACACATAACCTTCATCAATGGCCAGCTCACCTTCACAATTCAACACACAATATAGTATCCTAAACAGTAATAATAATCTCAATAAACCATCTAATGCCGTTTTGTTTTTCTTGAATTATCACACAAAGCCTTTGAGCTCATTTACTTCATCAATTCAATTAAGAAGACAATGTGATTTTGTTTCTCGAGTTTCTACTGCTCCTATTGAGTCGCCTCCAGCTCCTGAGTTTGACTTTTTCAAAGAGATTAAGCGTTTGAGAGAGTTGAAAGGAAAGCTCAAAAAGGCAAAAAATTTGCAAGAAAAGGTTAAAATAGTTGATTCTGATTCCAGAGTGAAAGTGTTCTTGAAGAAGAATTTGGGTAGGATTTTTGAGGGGGTTGATGTAAGTGAGGATGAATTGTTTTTGTTGAAGTGTGTGGTGGCTGCTGGACAAGAGCATGTGTTATGTGGAGGGGGGTTTGACTCCGGGTCAACGAATTCGAAGAGGAGTTCGTTGAAGAGTGCTCTTTATGTTTTGGTGGAGATGATTGAGAAATGGGACGTGAAGGGCGGATTTGGGGGTGTTGGGATTGGAGAAGATGAGATTGAAGCGTTGAGATCGTTGTTGAAGGTTCTTGGTGAAGTGGAGAAGTTTTATGATTGTATTGGAGGTATCATCGGGTGAGTACTCACTACTCTTTTAATCAAGTTGTATGTTTTTATTTCAATGTTTATGTGAAATTGTGTAAAGATGTTGGCTTTCATGTTGCTTTAAAGGTTTTAATTAATATGATGAATATAAACATGTAATTGAACCCATCAACATCTGTATGCCCCAATGCCTTTGAAGAGGCTCCCGCCTAAGCAGGGCGGTGGATGCTTAGGCGGGGAATAGTATGCATCCATACCCCCCCTGAGGTCATGAGCCAGGAGTGAAATGCAAACTCTACCTACAACTTCTAAATATATTTTAGGTAGCGTAATGAGCCACTTTGATCTAATTATTTGGGCATGAACAATACATTTGTTGAAAATGTCACTAAGTTGAGATTATTTGTTTAGGCGGAAGGGCTATGATTTCACATTATATGGGCATGAACAATACATTGTTAAAAATGTCACTATCAATATGGTAAAAATAGCTGATAGTTGCATTCTTAGATTTAGATGCAAGAGTTCATATCTACTGGTCCAGGTACCAAGTCACTGTCCTTGAGCTGCTTTCGCAATCGTCTGATGATGGGCAGCATTTCAATTGGTCTCAGCCCATGAATAAAAGTTTACAACGTCGGCTTGTTGAAATTCATCCTCCTAACGTCCTTGATCTTTCTGAAGATAAAGAGTATGCATCTGAAGCAGCTCTTTGGGGGCTAGATGTGAGTCCTTTTACTACGCTTTATCCATAAAAAGGGTCTTTTTTAGCATGTCATTTATCATTATAGGTTTTAATCGACTTACAGGGTTTACCAGACTTGGGAGAAATTTATCCACTTGGAGGGTCAGCAGACAGGCTTGGGTTGGTTGATCCGCAGACAGGAGAATGCCTTCCTGCTGCAATGCTTCCATATTGCGGACGGACTTTATTGGAGGGTCTTATTAGAGATCTTCAGGTATCAACATAACTGTTCCTGACGACATTTATTACCTTTAGATGACCACTTTAGGCATATGAATAAGCGTGAGTTACTATTTTCAGGCTAGAGAATTCCTGTATTTCAAATTGTATGGGAAACAATGCATAACCCCTGTTGCAATAATGACAAGTTCGGCAAAGAATAATCACAAACGTATTACCACACTTTGTGGACAACTGGAATGGTTTGGAAGAGGAAAATCAAGCTTCCAGTTCTTTGAGCAGGTAGATGTTCAGATATGCAGATTTATGGTTTTTTTGTGCATCAGAATGTTTATCTCAGCTAGCCGATTTTGCATTTGCTAATTGTGGTTACCGATATCTAGCCTCTTGTGCCAGCTATTAGTGCAGAAGATGGCCAATGGTTAGTTACTGGGCCACTTGTTCCTGTATGCAAGCCTGGAGGTCATGGTGTGATATGGAAACTAGCATATGATAAAGGCATCTTTCAATGGTTTTATAATCATGGCAGAAAAGGTGCAACTGTACGTCAAGTCAGGTTAACTCTATTGCACTCATAATTTATCTTGTTGTGTCCTTTTTTGATTTATTTCACTCACTTCACGAATACATTGCAGTAATGTTGTTGCCGCTACAGATTTGACCCTCTTGGCATTGGCAGGGATTGGCCTGCATCATCATAAGGTGGAAACTGAAGTTTTTGTATTATTACATAAATTAAAACAAACAAAACAAAAATAACCTGCTCCTTGAAAATAAAAGAAACCTCTTAAAATGAAATAATGTATATATCTAATCCATCTCCTACTGATACATTAGAGCCTCTACATTCTTGTCCCTTATTTTTTAAGTCTTAAATTATCAAGTAAAAAGAGCCAAGATGAATCATTTCTTATGTTTATCATGATTATATAACCCCTGATACGGTATAGATTAATGACATTTCTTTATTACTGCTATCTGAATATGAAATATGTGGTAGGAGTTGATTAATTAGATAATATGTCTTTTTTTATATTGTTGGTACTGCCGTTCTTTCAGAAATTGGGGTTTGCTTCATGTGAAAGAAACGTAGGGGCCACTGAAGGCATTAATGTTCTTGTTGAGAAGAAAAATCACTATGGCCAATGGGAATATGGATTCTCTTGCATTGAGTATACGGAGTTTGACAAGTTTGGGATCACGGAAAAGCCTCTTTCTCCTACCAGGTATCTGCTTAATGTTTCTATTTCTTGATAATCTGATAAAGAGATCACAAAGTCAAATTCCTATTACTTGTATTGTTAAACTTTAGATCAAGCAACCAGGAATTTTTTTTTCGATATGAAGGTTTTTTGTTCCTTTTGTCAAGATACTGTGATTTTGCACTTGATGGTTCTAGTGTGATTAAACAAGGTCTTTTATACTTACAAGTTGTATTTATTTTGATTCACTTCTATTTGAGAACTAGCTAGACTGTCATTCTTTCTCTTCAATGTATTCTTCCTTAGGAAACCTTGAAATGGTTGGATCTTTTGAGTTGCCTGCGCATTGTAGTGGTTTTTAATCTGCAAATAAGAGTAGGCTTTAAAATAATGTGTTTCATAATAATGTCGGATCCTTACTTTGTGTTCATCTAAAATAGAGCATAGCTTATAAGGAGCCTAGTAGTGAAAAGCATTGCATTGAAGATTTTTTGTAGTTGATCTTACATATAAGCTGCCTAAAAAAGCTGACAATCATGTCGTATAGTCACATGACTTTTCAGCTTATGATAATAAACCATAAACTGTTTTACATCATTCTCATGCAATCTCCTCTTAATTTTATTTTCTTCTTTTTTATCTTTTGATTTCTCAGACTTAATAGTAACACATTTACCAATGCTGAATTTTTTCCGTTGTCAAGTTTGCAGGCTGAGTTTCCTGCCAACACAAACATCCTATACATAGATCTTCATTCTGCTGAACAAATTGGGTCTAGCAAGGACGACAAGAGTTTACCAGGCTTGGTGCTTAATGTGAAGAAGCCTGTGACATACATTGACCAGTTCGGAATTAAACACAGGTATGCTGGCATAACATTCAGTCAGCTTCTCTGGGATTAATGACACAAACTATGTCATGTGCATTTTACACCCTCAATGCTTTTATGTGTTCCTTTAGATGATAGGAACGATGACAGGAAAATGAATTTTATATCTAGAGGAAGGAAGCATGTAGTGTTGTTGTATGGTGCATTGACATGCAGTGAACCTAATTTGCTCTAAGTTTCTAGATAACTTTGGATTGGAAACTTTTTTCCAACCATCCAAATAGCAGCATTTATATTCGTTAGTTATTATACTAACTTCATCAACATTTACTTCTTAGTGCCCCTGGGGGTCGCCTGGAGTGTACGATGCAGAACATTGCTGATAACTTCACTAATATCTTCTCATCTCGTTGTTACAATGGCGTGGAAGGTGTGGACTTCTACAGCATTTTAATGTTATATTAAGAGATGGTGCTGCCTTTTCTCATATATGTGAAATTGATATTGTTGCCTTCATCTCATTGACAGCCGAGCTAGACACGTTTATAGTGTATAATGAACGAAAGAAGGTCACATCGTCTGCTAAGAAGAAAAGGAGACAGAATAACAATTCATTGCACCAGGTATAGGTGTGGGTACCATGTTATTCATTCGAATTTCTTCTTATTTGAGTGAATTTGCGATGTTACAATCCAAGACTCATAAAAGCAGCTGCCATTAATCATCACATGGCACCATGATGGTGAAGTACTTCACTAGAATTTCCTAAATTTCATATTTGCCGATCTGCATTTAACTTGCACTATTATTAGTTCAGATCATCCGAGTGTCATCAAAATGCTATCATTTTCGTATTGATTTCTGGTAATTTGATTATCTCTTTGTAGTAATGGCTTTTTGAAATGATTTGTTAGTCAAGGTGCTGGTGACATCTTTTCTGGTCAGTTCTTCTTTGTATTTGAGTTTGCGACCTTCCTTCTTCCTTTCCAGTCTTCGTCAAGAAGATATTTTTATAGATTGGGAGCTCTCATTTTCTCTACTCGACATACCATTCTCTATCATATAAAGAAAGTAACATGGAAATTTTCTCCATCCACTTTATACTGTGCATTATTCTCGTCATGTTAGTGGTAATGCTATATTTATGAGGCTATGCCGTGCTATATTAAGTTGTTTATTTCCATCCCTGATCTTGTTACAACCTTATGTAACTGATAACCCTATGTTGTAGACTCCAGAAGGGTCCTTGTTGGACATCATGCGTAATGCATATGATATTCTCTCACATTGTGATATAGATATTCCAAGGGTATGTCGTGATCTTCTTTATATTTTTGGTATATCATAAAATATTCAACTATAAGTTGATAAGATTTCTCTATTTCCAAAATTTGAAGTATTGCTCTATTGTGCTTTGCAGATTGGAACTAACGAACATTATCTTGATTGCGGACCTCCATATTTACTTCTTCTTCATCCAGCTCTGGGTCCTTTATGGGAAGTCACCAGGCAAAAGGTAAGCTTGCAATTTCTCTCCTTATTCTTTTGATTAATCCATATCCAGTTCAATTTACATTTTTCCATTTCTGATGCATTGGCTTTCTGTGTGTAATTTCTATTAATGGAGTGTATATGAACCAATTGCTCATGTGCTAGCTCTCGTGACTAATACACTATCTTCTTACAGTCCATTCTCTAGTTGTCGTTCACGTAGTGCATGTATCATTGTTGACTGTACAAAACTGATGGTGTCAATAATTGGAGAAACCAGGAAATAGTATCAAGGGCACTAGGGAAGTCTTATGGGCAATAGTTACAGTGATATAGATTCTGTTGAAGTGACAGAGGAGCATAATAATAAGTTAACGATGACACCTTCTTTTTAAATTTGTGAGCTTTAAGAAGTATTATACGTCCATCTCAGGCTCTCAAGTATATTATTAATGATGCCTTGTCATTTTGCTATAACATACAAATCTGTGCAGCCATGTTTATTGCAATTTCGAAAGAAACAAAATGTGACATGTTATCTCCTCATATTCCAGTTTCATGGTGGTTCTATTTCTAAAGGTTCTGAATTACAAGTAGAGGTTGCAGAGTTTCTATGGAGAGATGTGGAGGTAAGTATTCTTCACTCATAAACGGAGAGGCAATCTATTTGTTGGTTAAAACTGATCGAGTTCTATTGATTTCAGCTTAATGGCAGCTTAATTATTTTAGCCAACAACATCATGGGGTCAACAAAAACCAATGTTAATGGTGAAAATATTTTGCAGTATGGAGATGGGTAATTTCCTATATTGGCTCCTTTCTTTTCTTTATTATGTTGTTAAATAAGATGCTTTGAATCTTAGATTCATGGCTACCTTACGATGTTCCTATGTTATACGAACTGTTTTCCCCTTCAATTATTGAATAGTTCTAAATCCTAATTTTACTGTTTTTTATCCAGGTGTGCAAAATGTAGATTAGAGAATGTCAAGATATTAAATGGCGGTATTGATTGGAATTGCCCTGATAACATTTACTGGAAGCATGATGTGAAGCGCTTCGAGGCACTAAAAGTAATACTACATGGAAATGCAGAGTTTGAAGCGGTTGATGTAACCTTGCAGGTCAGATCATAATGGAAGCAAATGAAATACACATCTACTCCCAGAAATTTCTTGTTGTTTTAGAACTAGTCAAACTAACATAATTACTATCACCGTGCAAATGGCAAGATGAATTCATGATTTATATGTTTATATAATCTAATAGCCAATAAGTACAGAACGAGAAAACATGAAAACTTAGTAATGTTGTAGCAGCATTTGGCACTTTCATAGGGAAGGTTTCTTTGCAAGTAATGGCTGTGAGCTTACGATAACTTAACACGATGTATTTCGTTCAAATATTTTTCGAAATGGCAGACTGACAGTGATCTAATGATACGACTTAAACATTGGTACTTACTGTCTTTTGCTTTTTCCTTTCATGTAGGGTAATCATGCATTTGAAGTTCCAGATGGCCACAAGATGACAATTACATCTGGAGGAGACTCAGGTACGTGTATTGTTTTAGTTGAACATTGTTTTACTGAAGTTACCTACAAACTCAACTCAGTCCTTCACTTCTATTTCAATTCTTCCTCGATAATTCTGTTTCTGGTCTCAAATCTTAAATGATTACAAGTTACATCATCTACTTAAATTTCAGGTATAAACATTCAAGTAAATCCCATTAAAGACGAGTTGAGAAATTGTGGAACTTGGTTTTGGGAGTACAAGATAATTGGCACACATATTCAACTTCAATTGGTAGAGATGTAGATAGCTTGTTTGATAGATACTCCGCACACATCCCAGCACAACGTGAATCATGGTTCACCAATGCAATTGGTATTTACTTTCTGATGGTCGGACTTGGTTAAATATAAGTTAAACCTTTCCCACCATCAGACTTATGATATAGTAAGGTTATAAACGTGGACACGCTTGATCGACCAGAGGGGGTTTCAGCTGACCGCTCTTCTTGTAACATAGATGTAATCATGTAAATTATACTGTAAGCAAAAACAAAAGCTCCCTGATCTAGTCTATCCTGTCTATTACCTTCCATTGAAAACTGCTCTATTAGAATTCTTACTTCTATCCTTAATACAATACATTTCATTTAAATGTTTACCAAATGACTTCAATTTTGTTGATCTCTCTTTTCTGTTGCACAATACAAGTTCCAACTTCCATGTACATGTTCATCTTTCTCTGAACACCTGCATCGAAGTAATCCAGGGAGCACCTAAAAAAATACTGTTTTATGGCCCATGCAGGTCTCGAACCTGCGACCTTCGCGTTATTAGCACGACGCTCTAACCAACTGAGCTAATGGGCCTTGATGCTTAACTTCTCAGCTTTGGATAGACAATCATACCTGTGAACAAAAATTGCTTAATAGGGAGGCATTTTTTCGCATTAGTAGGCAAAAGGGTAGACACTATGCTTTGTAGGGTTTTTTTATCGACTGATTCTTCGTGATTTTAGAAGAAATAGAACTGACTCTTTGGTGATGCCATCTTAAATAGCAAAGAAAGCTTTTTACGAGAGACAAATTGACTGATCAATATATTTGGCAAAGTTAGCTGCGCACTAAAACGAAGCAACCTGCTTAGCGATACTGGGTAGTTGTTGAAACTAATCGATCTACACCTTCAAATCTAATATTGTGTTAATGAATCGAAGTATGTCGCGTTAGGAACTCGAGTAGCTTCAAGTCATGCTAGCACTAACTTGCATTAAAGATGGCCAGGTGAATATGTAACAAGAGCATAACAAGATGTACATTATTAGTGAGTACTGTGAGGTTGTTTTTCTTTGAAATATAGAAGTGGTAGCGAAGTACAAATGTAATGTTTGTTCGAGGTATACAGGTTTCTGTATACCTTTAGCAAACACAATCTCAGAAAATATTAACAATCTCAGGAAAATTTCATCGAAGCCGTATGCACCTTAGATGCAATGTCTAAATCTAGAAGACACTGCATAATCTTCCGGCTTAGCTACAACAGGCAACCAAATTAAGAAGCGAATTGATCTAATCTAATTACCACGACAGGGTACAACATTAAGAAGCGAATTGATCTAATCTAATTACCACGACGCTAGTATCATCAGATGAACCTCTACTCGAGGAAAGCTCCACAAGCTTTTTGCAAGCAGAAAGGGAATCAGTGTTGGCAACACCTACGAAGAAAGGCCTGACTACATCAACTGCCTCCTGACTATCGACCTTATCCCAGAGTCCGTCTGAAGCAAGTATTAAAAACTCGCATTCCTCAGAAATCTTGAGTGTCCTTGTCGCTGGTTCTGCTATAACCCAACTTTTAAGATGGCGATCACCTATTCCTCGCGATACAGCAAGAGAGCCTTGTATCCTCCAAACACCACGGCAACAGTCAACATAGCCACCCTGCAATTTGCATACCGAAACCCATCAGTAACAATTATGATTATAAGTTTGGATGATAACTTTCAAGTATACCATCTAAATGCAACAAACAATAAACTATACTTACATTATTCTGAATCCTTTCTTTCTCGTCTCCCCTAGAAGGCCTATGATCAACAGTCAACGCCTCCGCAACTCCTCCACGACTCATCACAGCTCTACAATCCCCAGCATTTGACACCACCAGATTTCCTTGACGTATCAACGCTGTCACACAGCAAGTTCCACCATTAACATCTTCCTTCAGAAACTCCATGTCCGTTGTTAAATAACCCTCTTTCACAGCCTCTACAATCCCTTCCTCGCCCTTCTTCGACACTTCATCAACAATATTCCTACCTAAATTCTCAGCTGCATATTCTGCAGCTTTGGCTCCTCCATGACCATCAAACACACCAAAGAAAGCCTGCCATACAGTTTCAAAACCTTTAGATAATGATATAAAATCCCATTACAGAATCAGTTTCACATTTATCTCGATTATTTCTACTGATCATATACAGAAGCATATTAAATCTTTATCTCCAATTCAATTTGATTGAACTTTCCTTTCATATCAATTTTCACCACCAGTTACGGAATGAGTATATTACGAAAAAAAAATACAATAAAATAAACTTCTAAAATACAAATATAAGGATATCAAATTTATAGTTATCAAAATAATTAATAAAAATTGATAAATCATACGAAAAAACAAACACGTCAATTATTCGGATTATCAGAAAAAGTTTATACCTGCTTAGAGTCCCCTTGAATCCCCAAAACAGCTGCATATCTATCCTCCATCTGAGCCCTTTTCCCTCGTTTACAAAACACACTATACCCCTCCCCTTCAACCTCCACCTCATCCACTCTCTCCTTCTCCTTCTGCATCCCTATAACTCCTTCAATTCTCAAATCCGCAACTGGAATATCAATCCTCATCTGTCTCTTCCTCTTCGAAACCGTCGAAGATGATGACGTGGAACATGCTGGTTGGATATTGATGCTGATCGCACGTGGCGTTAGTTGCGGGGGGCGAAAAGTCAACTGTCGAGAAGTCAACGGAGATAACGGAGACTTTGACGGCGGTCGAGGAGACGGCGTGAAGACCGGCGAGTTCGATAGTGTTACTCCGTAGGCCATGTTTGGTATGCGTTTTTAATCGTTGAATAGATAAAACGAAATTATGTAGAGTTAAGTTGAAAATTAACCGATGATTCGAGTTTATGAAAATTAGGATTTCTTCTTTGTGATATGTTGTTTTTTGTGTGTAATAATATGAAATAGTTTGAGGAAATGAAAAATGAGAGTACTTTATTTATAGGGAGGGGGAGGGGGGTGTTGAATCGTGTTCTTTTGCGGTCAACAGTCAAAACTGTATTTGAGGGAATCTTTCATGCTTTTTTAATTGGTGCGTTGACTTTCTGCTGAATGGAGTATCTGATCTGTTATACACATCAAAACAGTGAATTTTGATAATGAAATGACTATTGTGTCTTCCTATTTTAAATTGTAATATTGAGAAAGTTAATTTGGAAGCAAAATAGTAATTTCACATTCAAATTTAACACTGTTCTGATGTGTATATAGTTTTTATTCTCAATTTAGGGATATTGTAATTTGTACCTCTAGCGAATAGTTGTGGCGAAGTTGATGAAGCATTTAGTTTTAAGACTATTCACAACAAAGTTGTAATTGAATTCATTTTATTCAGAGTCACCTTAACTTTAAATTCACTTACATTCTCAATTGAACTTCGTTTTCATCGTTTTATTTTATATGTTAAGGTGTACACCCACATCGGATATCGGTGTCCTTCCAGGTTAATATATAAGATCTAGAGCCACTCTCTTTATTGTCAATTAATTTTAGAGTGAAACCCTATAAACTCTTAATCGTAAGTATAAAAATGTGACATTTTTTAAGAATTACTCAATTTAGATATACCAATTAATCTATTTTTTATTTTAATTTCGAGAAACCGGCTACACTATATTACCCATACATAAATATGTAGCGGTATAAATAAGTGAAGCTAGTGAGTCAGTGGGTCAATGGTCAAACACGTTAAATTAGATGATTAATTCAAACATTTTTCTTTGTAGTACTCCAACTTGAATCTTTTTAGGTTAGCGTTTACTCTTATGAAAAGGTCTTTAGGTTGATTAAATTTCAATAACGTTTTCGATCATCCACTGAGAACATACAACATTACCCTAAACCATGGCATATTCTAAGGCTTTCTTGGGGCAATTGAACAATAGTAGTGTTATAATATTTTGTATGGTTAAAGGTATGTTTGATCGCAGTCGAAACATCTTTTGGTTATATATATTTTATTTTGTCTTATTTAATCACAAGTGGTTTTAGTTGTTATTGTCGTCAAAATTTAAGTTACATTTGAAAATTTTATAATATGTGACGTTCATGAGAATGTCTTACGAGTTGGACAAAATTCCAATGTCACATGTTTTACATTTCAAAATTTATCTGACATTCTGCCGACAATCATAACTAAAGCAACTTTTGTAAGTATGTGTGACCAAATGAAATAAACTAAAACATTGTGATCAAAAGGTGACGAGACAGTAAATATATGTTATTAAAAGGTAACGCAGCAACAGCAAACATGTGTAATCATACATGCTTTTAACCCTATTTTATATTGGAACTACTCATAAGTTGTGTGTTAGATAGATATCACTACTAAATCTCCGATAAATCCTTTCTTTCTCGTCCACTCAATTCCATCAATTTTGGTTGACCCTCTGCCATCCATTGCAGCAGAGCCGTTTCATGAGCGGGGGGGGGCTAAGCTGGTATTGATAAACTCCCTTGTTAGTCTCTATCGTTAGATTAATAGAAGGCCTTTTCTTTTTCATTGTTATTAGAATTTTTTGTTATTGGGCTGATAACCAGGTAAACGGGAAATAATTACCTTGTAATCACAATCTCACTTATGGGTAATAGTAAAACTCGAGTAACAATGTTATTGGGTTTAATAATAAAGGATGTATCATTACTTTGATTAACGTTGAAGCAAACTTTTATCGGTCAAAATTAATTGTTGAATTTGTCGGCAGATTTTGATACGCAATATTTTGGTGCTCTACCTAAGGGACAGTAGGAATCCTGCTTTGTAGAGGCCAGCTAGAATTAACATAAAAAACAGTAAAGGAAACCCCCAAACTTGTTCGATCGTTAATCCATATCTTTGAGTTATTAATTAAGTCCTAACAGAAATGGAATATATCTAAAGCCGGCCAGATTTTATTTCATTAAATACTCCTCCGTCCCTAAATGACTGATACATTTTAACTTTTAATGGTCAACAAAATACGATTTCAAACATAAATATCTCTTATTCTACATATAAAAAAATTATAAAAGGTTCATAGTTCGAAAATATATATTCAGACGCATCTAACTAGATATCATATGACTATATTATTTTTTATTGATTAATGAGAATTATTCATCAAAAATTTCAAAATTTGACCATATAAAATCAAAATGTACCAATCATTTAGGATGGACAAAGTAATTGTTTCTTTTATTACTTATACACTTATATTGTACTCAGGTCCAACTACATCATATCCCTAATATTATATCGTAGTGGTAACTAACTATATTATGACTAGATAATTGAAGTAAATACGAGTTTGAATCTGTATAGAAATGATATTTTAATAAAATATTGCAGGATTATTTCACTTTTTGTATATTATTGGTCCTATTAATATGGAGTATATTTTCTGATTTAGAACCCAGCTGGACAAGGGCCTAAATACGGATGAAGGAGAATTCAACTTTACTTAAAGGAATATATCTATATGATGCACCACTAACGTTCCCTAATTTTTTTAGTCTAGCCAACTAGTTACTTCTGACAAATTACATTCATATTTTTATCATGTTAACTAATTAGTCAAATATTTTGATTATATTAATAAATTATTCGATAGATAGTGACTGCAAAATTACATTATATATATATTTTTTTGGGTAAAATGTACATTTTATATCGAAAGTCGATGTCATTCTGAATCAATATATAAGATTTTGAACTACTTTCTCTATTACTAATTGATTTTGAAACTCTTAACAATCATGTATGTAACCAATTACTAAATACTTTATTTATATTAATAAATTATTTATGAATAGTAAATGCAAATCTTCGTTATAAACATTAATGCAAAATTAAATTATACTATACTTTTTCTTTCCGGTAATACTTTGATTGTAGAGTCAACAATCATTATTTTTCCATCATGCCGGTTGAATATATGTTGATTTAATTTATCTTTGTTGTCACGTTATTATGTGTCAATATATATGAGCTATATTTATTTGATATGGTCATCACCTTTATAGTTGTTTATCAAAACTATGGTCCAAAGTCTCTTTGGTTTCCACTTTCGTTAGCACCCTAATTTTGAAAGTTTCAGGGGAACTAGAATCAGCTACTGCAAGTCACCATCAATTTTGTTCTACTTATTTGGAACAAATTCATAGACTTTTTATATACAAAATTAAGTGTGGTGCCACTAATTTGCCTGTGAGCTTTGACCCTAACAATGAGATCAAAATATTACTACTGTGTTATAGATGGGGAACGAGACCATATTACTCCCTCAATTTAAAAAGGTCATTCCTTGTATTATCGTTTAAAATTATTTGTATACGGACTTGAGCAAAGTCCGTTTAGATGGAACTTAAATAACAGTAGTAATTGAGGTGAATTTTGATAAACATGTTAAAATATTACTTTGACACTATCTAATTTATTAAAGGAAATTGAGGCGGAATGTACCTGTAAATATCATTCATCAACATTACACTCCGGTTTTCTAATTAATGGAATGAGGTTAATCGAGTCAATTGAATAGCCTAGTAAAAAAGGCTATTGTCAGTGACAGAAGGTCATAGGTTTGAAACTCACCTCATCGCTAATTTATAAAAAAGAAAATAAAATCTAGGTGAACAAAACTGGTTATTAACCTCAATTAACTTAGGAATATCAAAAGATTGGTTTGGAAAGGGAGTAAAATTGAAATTTCATCTAAATTCATCAGCTTAACCCCAATCGAAATATATCATAAATGTTTTTTAATCGGGATTAGTTGGGGGCGGGTTGCAATGGGGAAAGGGTTAGAGTAGTTTTATATTAGTGACTGTGTAAAAAACTCTTATAACAACAAAAGGGAAACACTGTATCACATAAAAATGTGAAAAATTCTTAAAATTTCGTAGACTCTCTTTCTGGAAAGGTTTAACAATAACTTTGAGAGTAAGAATAACGAGACTTTTTAAGAAAATTGAATGCAAATAGGAGTATAAGTGGTACATATGAAGTTAAACCAATCATAAAGAAAATTTATGCAAATGGTTGTCCACTTGTCAGTATAAATTTCTTACATAAAATGATTTCAAGCAATTATTAACATAATTTGATAAAATAATATTTTTGGAATTTAGTCAAAGATTGATTGTAGAATAAGTTCGTTATATACTCTTAATAATTAGCTAACACATATCATATTGAAATCCCTTTCAAAAAAGAACTTTGGAATTTAATAAATTTCTAAAAACAATGATAATGAAGTTCCCATTTTACCCCAATGTTCTGAAACTTCCTCCATCATTATATCTACTAATAGCCAGGGGACATAATAGTACTTTCGTTCTTGATAAACGTATTGCGGTGGATATAATAAAAACACAATTTTAGGGTTTTTTTCACACACTCTATTCTTGAACCCGCCTAAAAAGAGCGGGAGAAAACAAATACACTCCCTCCCCCCATTTCCCGTGAAACCTTCATCGGCACCGCTGCAATGCCCGTCGGAGTACGAGAGTTGACCGTTTTAGGTGAGTTCAAGCCATTTGGGTTAGTTGCTGAAGCTCTCGATGGTCAACGCTCTGACCAAAACCACCATGTACAAGACTTCAATTACTTCCTCTTCGACCCAGATGTCTGCAAACAAACTAACCAAGACGACTATATTGAAGACGCCCCTCCCTCTACTGATCGCAGTGATTACGAGCTCTTCATTCGTGGAAACAGGTCATTTTTCTATTTTATTTATTTATTTATTTAAATTCGGCCATTGTTATTGCAAGTACTCGAACCTGAACCTTGACATCGCAAGTAATATCACATGGACAGTAGGCTAACTTGGTTTAATTTCTTACTTAGGCGTAATTATTGTAATTTTAATTCCTTTGTTTCGAGAAGTTTGTTTAATTTTGAGTTTTGGTGGTCGAATTTTAGTTGAAATTATATGTTATGACCTCACATTGAAGTTTTGGGTGTCAATCAAAATTTGAAGTTTGTTAATATTTGATCATGGAAAAACAAATTGGATAATCTTTCGGTTAATATAATATTTGGTGAAAAATGTATATATTGATAGAAGATCATACTTCGAACGTGATTCACTAATAACGTTATGGCTTTGAATCAAATCGAAGTTTTGTGCTAGTTAGAGTGACAAAGTTTGTTATTGTTGACTATTTAAAATCATACTAGACAATCATTTTGGGATGGAGGTAGTAATTTATCTGTGGTAAGGGCGTAAGGCTGTCCATTGTTTGAATTAATGCCTTTTTCTTAGTGTTAATTGAGTGGACTTAATGGAATTTTTTTTAAAGTTTCTTGATCATCTCTACAGGATAACATGGAGTATAGGCTCGAGGGTGTACAAAAGGTTCACCTTTTCGTCCCCCGTACTCAAGGTTAGTACTTTGGACTAAAAAGTGTTAGTATAATTTGGCGTTAGTATTCAAGTTATTCATCCGAGTATATTTGAAAGTTTGTTATCCACATTCTTCCAATGTTACAATAAAGTTTCTGAAATGCTGTTTCTTTATTCCCACCATGTAATAAAAGGCGAGGTAAACATCCTACCAACTATATTGAGACGTCTTTACAATTGTATCGACATTGTTCTGTTGTAGACAGCATTAACAATAACTTTATTGGATATTAGTGGTGTTGTAAATTTTGGGTTTAAAGTTACTAGTATATTTTAGTTGGTCAAACATATCAATGGTGTCCAAATGGATATACATATAAGCTAAACTACACAAATGAACAAGTAATTGAAAGTTCAAGACATTTTATTGGGCCTTGTTACCTGTTACTTTTTAACTATCTTAGAGTTATATTAAGAAAACACCCTTGCTTGTCCTCGTTTATGTAGCATCATGGGTAGTGCAACAAACTCAAACCGACCAACTCAATCAACACATTCATATTGTGTTTTAGTCAGATAAGTTCTTACGATTGATATGATATATGGTTGAATCCTTGAACAATTACTCTTCGTTATTTTGTAATCACTTTAAGAAATTACCTTTTCCAATGATATTTATGACTTCCCGGAAGAAGTACCTGAAAGTGTAAGCATGAACTGGTATGGGCCTATGATATGTTGATTTAGAACTGAAATACTGTAAACCTTATTAACCAAGGCCTCAAAAACATTATGAAGTGTTGCCGGAGAGTGCTATGTTTATGATTAGAGTCTTCTGGGAACTTATTCTGACAATAATTTGCTAATATGTATCTTTCTATCTTTCTTCGTGATTCTCAAGACCTGTTGGTGCCGCATGGGTGATATGAAAGAAGCTCTTCTGTCTGTTCTGCAAATCGACAGGCTAACCATGTATAATACCTCAGGTAGTGTTGGCACACAACATGTTTCTGATGCATTTCTTTTCCTCATACGTTGTTGTTTGAAATGCTCTTTTGTTGTTCGAAACTATTTACTACAGGTGAAATAAACTCCGTCCCTCTCCCCCGTAGTATTGTATCAATCTGGCCCCTTCCATTTGGTTTGCTCCTGCAGCAGGTCCCTGAAGGGAACTCCACTATACACAGTCTTTTTCCTTTGACAATTCCATTTTCCGATTCTCGTGGTTCCAGTCGTTCAAAGAAAGATATTGGGTACAGTCCTCAACACAATTATTCTCCGATGCATGGACGTGATTATATTAATAAAGGGAACACAGCTTCACCGAGTTCACATATGATACTAAAGGATCCCCTGGAAGAACCAGAGGTTGTATATATAATAATTTCCTCTTATTTTGTAGCTAATCAGATTTTATGGTTTGTAAAAAGTTACTTAGTCTGCCTTCTCTATTTTCACCAACATGGTACTCATATTTTGGTATTTCTACACTTCTTTTTGCCTTTTCATTAGCCATTTTTTACTGAGGAAAGGGGGAGACTGAATATGATGAAGGAATTTGATGAGAGAACGATTTGGACCAGTGAACATGTTGCTTTGATGGCATCCTTCAACAAAGGTTTCTTTATTGTGTAATAGTTCTCTCAATAAGGAACTTTTAAGGATATTCAAACTCTTTCGGTAGTTTTTTAGTTTCCTTATCCTGGTTAAGAAAAGACATTCATCACTTAATTTTGTTTGCAGTAAAAACACAGCATTCTGTATGGGTTGCAGAAGTCAGCTCCTGTCACGAAATATTTAATGAAAAACTAGATGACGTTGGTCCCTCTGGGATCTTAGCAAAGCAATATTTGTTCCGGAGAATATGGCAAGGGAAAGTTTCACAGACGGCTTCCAGCAAGGTTTTTGATATTATATAGTAACTTATTACTATTTCTCTAAATATAAGTATTCTGTAGAATGTTACAATAGCAACAATAGTGTGGCCCAATCCCTTTGAATAGGCTTCCACCTAAATGATGGTCAGGGGGGTTGGACTTTAAAGTACAGTGTAATTTTTTTTGTAGCTTAATCTCTTCTGAAATAACTATTGGGGCCTGTTCATGTTACAAAGTTAATCCGGAGTACTTGTAATATTTCTGGGCATTGTTTCTTATTTTTTGGATAACTTAGTAAACTCTTATTGTGCTTATTCACTTCTGAAATAGATATTGGGGCCTCTTCATGCAGCAAATTTTGATGTGTTAGTACTATTATTATTCTACATATGATTATTCTTGATACACTACCTCTGATAATTTTAATTCATTTTTCTCATTTTCTGTGTCAAGTTTTGATCATCAATTGCTTCTATTGCTTATTATAATAAATATACATTGCTATAGTTGGATTTGTATTTGAAAATATTTTCAGAATATTATTTTATTGTAATTTTTCATACTATAACGAAAGAGTAATTAATGGTCGAAGATTGACATGGAAAAATGAAAATGACTATTAAAATGAATCGGAGGAGTATATGTCAAATACTGGAACCTCTTTACTCTTGAGTTGGCGACTTCTATTGGTCTAATCTTTCTAACCAGAAGGTTTCTGCCTTTTGAAGTTGGAATTCTAATCTGAACCTCAAGCTTTCCACATAATTTGTGACTTGACTTAGGATGTAGCTATATCTTGCAGTTATCTCTTACCCACAACTGAGATGTCGGCTTCCTGTTTCATCACTGTCATTCCATTTCCATTAGTTTTGACTTCTTAAATTTTTTGTCAGGTCTTTTTGGCCACAGATGATGATTTAGCACCAGTTATCTCTTTCCTCCTTCAAGATCAAAGGAAACTACTGTGTATGAGGCTTCAAAGTATAAAAATCAACAATGAGATTACCTATGACACTAAACGCGATATGAGCTGGAGTGTACCTGCAATTGCTGCTGCCCCAGTCAGTGTTACTCGACCAAGGTAAACCAAACATCTTGTTAATTCCTGTTGGTGCAATTTTCCCTATATACGTGGTTGCTTATTGTTCTCTAGAGTAGTATACGGAGATTTACTAGTTAAGAGCTAAGCTTGCTTGAGATTTCTTTTTGGAACTTCGGGCTACTCTTTCATTTTATTGTAATAAATAACTACGTATGTTTGGTTATGTTTTCACATGCATTCATTAATGTAATAGAAGTTATTATCTGACCAACTGTGGACTCTGCTAGTGCATATTAGACTATGAGGGTGTTTGAAATTGTAGTTAACTGGGTAAAGATATACAGTTCAAGTCCGATTAGTAGTGCTTGAATACATACATGTGGTTAGGTGATTATGGATCTACCAATTCTAGTCTGTTTATTGCATGTGCAGCATCATGCAATTTTAATGTAGCACATTCTGATCCTTTGTTTTCAGAGTGAAAATGGGACCACTGCCTTCACTGGACATCATTGCTTTAACTCCTGAGTACGACCTTGTGCTATACGTAAGTCTTAAGTAATTTGGGGCCCGTTTGTTTTGGCATAAAGTTTGTGAGCATCTGTTAAAACTGATAAATAATACGACTGAAATTTCATTGTCATAACTTGAGGGAACATTCCTCCTAAATGTTAATTATGGAGACCGGATATGATGAATTTATACGAATTTCCGAAATTTCTAAGTGATACTCCCTCCGTTCCAATTTAATAAAAAAGTGATGATGTCAAAAGTTAGAGTATCTTCTTTATCTGAGAGAAGTATTTCAAACATGGCATCAGTTTGACTCACATAATGTAATTTTGATTGCTTTGCGGTTAGAGTTGGTCACTTTAGTTATGATAACAGACTTTAAAGTTGCTATTCTTCTTGCAGTCTGGCAAGCAATGCCTGTGTAAATATATTCTGCCACCATTTCTCAACGATCAACCTTTGCAACACAAGAAAAGTACAGAATCAACATCCAATATTAACGATTTAAAGATTGTAGGATTAGCTGATGCGGTTGAAGGGCGTCTTAACGTTGCTTTAAACAATGCGATGGTAACTACTTTGTCCTCTTCAGTCCCTTCTTGGCACACTTCTAGAGGTCGAATGTAGTCAATGCATATTTGTATTTACCCTGACATTTTAAAGTGCTTGTATGATTTCCTCCTTGCAGTGTGAGGTTTTTCTGTTAGAAATGGTTCGATGGACAATTTAGGGACATGTTATAAGGCTTCTTACAATATTTATATATTATTACCAATATTTCCAAGTATTTCTAACAATATTTTTTACTTGAATTTTTAGATTTACAGATGTACTCTACAATGCAGCCCCTCATCTTCATTAGTTGGTGATTGCCTATTAGCAATGGTTGATGGGCTCAGCCCAGATTTTTATACTCATTTCCTTGTAACTTTTTGGGGCGAAGGTGATCTAACAAATCCTCACCTGAGTGTTGATTCAGAATGGCAATCATTTTGCAACACTGTTCTGCAAGGATGCAGGAAGCGCAATCTTGCCTCACAGAGATTGTCAAACAAAGATAAGCAATCATCATGGGAATTTCTTATCAACAGCGAATATCACAAGAATTACCAAAAAACTAATTATATTTCTGGACCATCCCCTGGAACATTGTTTGGCCTGGAAAAGCCAGAATCATTTGAATCTTTACCAAGGACCGATAAATCGTTCTACACTGAGTTTCTAAGTGAGACTTTGGATTGTTTGCACGCTGTATATGAAAGTATGAAGCTTGACATTCTCCGTAAACGGTATGTTCTCTTTTTCAATGTTAGTCTTGTATTATTCTCCCCGCCCCCACCCTCATCCCCACCCATTCTTGTGTGGAGTTCGAATCTATACACAACTAAGGAGCATTGTTTAGTTAGCTCTACTTTATGATTATACCTCTTAATAATTATGTTCAGCAGGATCTTAAAAGTAAGGTAGACAAGTTGAAGATAGAGTACATTAGTGCAATTGAAGAAACGGCTCATTATGTTTGAACGAATTAGAATAGAATTGAGTTTATTCAAAAGGGTATGGGGGGCTGTAAGTGAATTTTGATTTGAGTCATTGGCTCAATTTGGAAATAGACTCCCTGTTATTGAGTAGTTGGGCTGTGTACTATTGGACACCGCCCTACCCTTCTTGGGCGGGAGCCTCTTTAAAGGCTTAGGGCATGTTGATGTTGAAGAAAGACATGATTTAGCTTTGTGTCGTACATATATAATGCTACCTCAACAAGTTTAGGCGTTTGGTTGAATAATTCTATATAGAAGTTGAAGTCCTTTGATGGGATTTGAGTGAAATGATTTTATTCTTTCAAGTTGACGAGTCCATATAACACCACAACTTATCTGCGGTGTGCATGTTCTGATCCTTATGGATTTTTTGGTAGGGGTATCTGATATGTAATAAGATATATGAATAAGAGCCCAATGTGTAAATTCTGACTTCTATTTGACTCAATATCTTCTATTGAAACAAGTAAAAGAAGGGGCTCATCTTTGAAATAGCTTTCTTAAAATAATCAATGATTGATGTGTGCCACTTTTTATGGTAAAAGCTAAATGTATGTTTTTTGCAGGGATTTGGGACTTCTAGTAGTTTTACTATGTAAAATCGCCATTTATCTTGGCGAGGGAAGCTATTTGGATCACTACATGCGCGACTTCCCAGATTTATCGCAAGAGCTTGAAATGTTAGAGCGAGCAAGATCAGAGAAAGCTCCTCCTAATTTATTGAGATGGTTCGAGAGCTGTTTACGGGGTGGATGTAGTTCTGCCAATGTGCGTGACCTTCCAGGTCTAATTTGTAAAGGAGGAAGCTCTGTTGTAAATTGGGCTCGTAAGATTGTATCCTTCTATAGTCTGTTATGTGGTGCAGAACAATCAGGAAGGAAGCTGTCATCTGGTGTTTTCTGCAATATCACGTCTGGATCATCTTCTAATGAGGAGGAATTGGCTATTTTGGCAATGGTTGGTGAAGGATTTGGCTTACAACAGCTGGACTTGCTGCCTGCTGGTGCTTCTCTCCCACTAAGACATGTAATTTAATGGCTGTAACTTATTTATGATAATATTGCTAGGAAAACCATTGAAATCCTTAATTTTAGGTCTTTAATTTTACCGCCGTAACTTATTTAGGATAATATTGCTGGACAAATCATTGAAATCCTTAATTTTAATGTCTTATTTGTTCATGTTTTCTCTTGGTGCTTTTAAATCCTTCAACGTTTACCTTGATGTCTTCGGCAGGCATTGGATAAGTGCCGTGAATCGCCTCCATTGGATTGGCCTGCAGCCGCATATGTTCTCCTTGGTCGTGAAGATCTAGCTTTATCTTGTTTTGCACACTCGGGCAAGTCAATTCCTGTTAAGGCCCATGCAAGCATGAAATTAATATCTATGTCTGCCCCTTACATGCTTCATCTGCATCCTACCACAATTCATTCCTCAGTATCTGAGTCAATTGATGCGGAGAATAGTAAGACAGAAGATATCGACTCTGCTGAAGGATCCGTGACTGACGGAATGGAGCATATTTTCAATTATAGTACACAGCTTCGTTTTGGTCGCGATCTCCGACTGAATGAGGTGAACATCAGACAATTTCAATTATTTGTTAAATCATACCTGATGTTAATGCATGTCTGCTTGTGATCTGAACATGTGCTAATTTTCTTTTTATTTGGGCATATATTGACCAAAACATCATACTTCTCAATAGTCATTAATGAAAATGTCAGATGAAAAAGTAATGCTTCACATATTAGCAATAACAATCATAATAAATTGAGCCTTTATGACCCTAAACCAAACTACAAGTCAGAGGTCTTAAAAGTTTCTTCTTCCATATCTCTGAGTTACAATAATAACATGCCACAATCCCTATAAATGGGCCCCTAGCCATGCGAGGTAGGGGGTGGGGTGGGGGTTGTAAGCAGCCTTACCCTTGTGATAACAGAGTTGCTGTTTCATGTTGACCGAACCTGAAGTGAAACAATTCTCTACTACTTCACAAATGAGAAGCGTAAGTGGTATCATGAGCCATTTTGGTTTATTCCCTTATATCCAAGAGCCAGAGATAAGAGCTTTGACTCCATAGGGCATGGAAGATTTTCCACATCCCTGATGCTTTGATGATATTTGAGAGTGTCTCTTACGTAGTGGGAGATTTCTCTTCTGACTCTTGATCTCACTTGAGTTTTGTGTAAGCATCTGACTCTTGATCTCACTTGAAACTTCGGCAATGGAAATTTGGTTGTTTTGTGCTTAGTGTTTGCCTTTTTAAATTTATTGTCACTTAGTGTTTCCTGGATTAACATTTAATGGTCTGGTCTAGTGGACAGTGGTACAAGGATAAGGTAGTATTTTTGTTTTTAGAGATAATGTATAGTATTAAGTTGCCGCTCGATGAGGTTATCGATTCCTTCATGGCATCAGTTTTTCCTTCTCATATTTGGTTCTACTCAACTACTTTTTATTGCAGGTTAGACGTCTTTTGTGCTCTGCCAAACCTGTTGTCATTCAAACTCCTGTGAATCCCACTGCATCAGATCAAGATCTCCAACAGGTATTGATTTGCTTTTATATGTGAATTATACTCTGGACTGCCTTCATATTTTTAAAGGTAACTATCACGCAGGCCGATTCTGAATGATTATGCGTCTATTCTTTGTAATTCTCTACATGTCTGACATGCGAAGTGCAACTAGAAAAGCAGGGAAGATTTGATAGAACTTAAAGTGATTACTGATTTTAATATGTTGAAAGTGCTAAAAAGTGCACTTTTTCAAGTTTTACTTCATTTGTATCTAAGATATAAGGGAAACTTCATTTTGAAATGGCCATATACTATATTAGTTTGCTCAAAATATACACCGCCACATTTAGTTCTCACATCTCAAAATTTCCCCATTTCAAGATCTCACGTTTTGAAGTTTTCTACTTTTATCAGGACATTTTATGATCTGTGGGGGTAATGTAGTTCAATTATTAGATTCAGATATATCCATTTCCCTCTCATTCACTTACTTTAAATGTTGAACACTCAGGCATTAAATCAATTTCCATTATTGTTGTCCATAAAATGCCACATAAGGCAACTGGTCCATAACCATAAGCTTGTAATTCTATTCAAAACATTGTCAGTGGTAGTTGTCATATGCTTAATATTTCTTCTTCAGTTCAGTTTCACTCTGTCAATACTTGTGTGACTTATAGTACTATTGCTCACTTTTATGCAAAGACCCCGAGTTCTGTAAAGAGAAGTAGCAAAAAGGAAAGTACAGTTTCATATTTGATTTCTCTTCTATGTTCCAAGACCAATTTGTTTGATAATTGCTCGTTTGATTTCTTAGTTCATTTTACTGAATAACTACTGTGTAGGCTCAGCTGTGGCAGCTTGCTCAGAGGACCACTGCTCTTCCTTTTGGACGTGGAGCATTCACTCTTGCCACTACATGCACACTTTTGACAGAGGTTTCTATATACTGTTGATTAGTTGTAATCTGTAGATACTGATCAAATCCTGCACTATTGGTGCAACTTTTTGGTTCCTCCTTGATATCACTAATATATCTAAGAATGCCCCCATGATTATCAATGTACTATTTAAATTGCTTGCAGGCTCTTGCTGTACCTAAGCTTGTTTTAGCTGGCAGACTTCCTGCTCAACAAAATGCAATGGTAGGCTTTAGATGATTATGCCAGTCATTGTTTGACAGATATTTGTTCGAATCAATTTCTTAATTAATTGGATGTGATCTTATATGTCAACTGTCTTCAATTGTTTGGCAGGTTAACCTTGATCCAAATCTTAGAAATGTACAGGAACTGAAGTGTTGGCCTGAATTTCACAATGCTGTTGCAGCCGGTTTAAGACTCTCTCCAATCCAGGTTAAGATTGATTTTCTGTCATTTTACTCATTATGTGAACAACATAACATTGATCTAACCTTCAAATAAGGTTCAGGTGATATATGAAAATTGAAAGGTTTAGTTATAGTTGATGCAAATGCTTATTTTTCTGCTATATATGTTGCCTTTGTATTTGTAGGGTAAAGCGTCAAGGACATGGATCTTATATAATAGACCAGGGGAGCCTGATGCTATTCATGCTGGACTTCTTCTGGCTTTGGGATTACATGGACATCTTAAAGTCCTATCAATAACTGATATCTATCAATATTATTCGCTGGTTTGAGAATTCTCTACATTTCTTTCTGCCTTTGCCTTTTTATATTATGATCTTTCATACAAGCACTTGACTATAATATATATTCTCAAGCTCTGGATATTTTACTTCTTTTTCTATCTGATTTTGCATTTTGAGTCTTAATACATGACCTATTAATATTTTCCTTCAGCATGTCATTTGCTATATATTTGTATCTTGAGGAATCGTACACTGAGAGTATTTGACTAATATCTTCCTTGGAACTGGAGATGTTAAATAGTCAGATGTAGATTGCAGATGAACTGTAAATACCACTAAGAGATGATAACGCAATATGGGATCTTGTGTAGCTTGCATCTTTTATTGCTATAATTCTATGATTATGATATTGGCACTAGATTACTCTTGAGTATAATACCATAATATTTTTTTTCCTTATAGCTTATCTATCTCGTGTTTTATATTGTTTTTAGGAACATGAAAGCACTACGGTGGGACTGATGCTTGGCCTTGCCGCATCACATAGAGGAACCATGAAACCTTCTATTTCAAAGGTAAGAAGTATGCTACCATCTTTTGATTTCTTCTTTTTATATTGAAAAGTAATATTTGTTTAGTTTAAATTTTCTGAATGACTGGATAAAGATTCATACAAAACAGTCAGATGGGTGATTGCAACATCTTGCTTGGTATTTTTAATTAGAAATGTTTTAAATCCTCTTCACGTTTGTACTTTCCAGTCTCTTTATGTGCACATTCCTGCTCGCCATCCATTGTCCTTTCCAGAGTTGGAGCTACCAACACTCCTACAGGTATACTCTTTGATGATTCCCATTCTACAGTGCCCTATGCAGTGTTATACATTTGAAACCCTAAGGTCTCACAGTCATTGTGAAGATCCTTTGTAAATATATAGCTAACAATATGCATGCTGAAACACTCACTCTTTTTTATTAAGATGCATGTGCAAAAAATATATCAAGCGTGATACAAACACTCACTCAAAATTTGATGTTTTAAGAAGAAAAGATTCAGATCCAAGAAAATTCTCAAAATAAGTTTTCTGTTACTGGAGAATAATATTTAATGTCACATCTTATACATTACTGTGATACAAACACTCCCTCTTTGTAAATATATAGCTAACAATATTTGTATCACAGTAATTATAAGATGTGACATTAAATATTATTCTCCGGTAACAGAAAACTTATTTTGAGAATTTTCTTGGATCTGAATCTTTTCTTCTTAAAACATCAAATTTTGATTTGGATATTAAGTACTGACTTCCATTTGCTTAAAGGATATTTAGTTCCTTTTTTTTGCATCAGTCTGTAATGAACGATGTTCATATCACAATCCCACTTGAACTTGTTGCTTCTGTTGAGTAACCACTCTGTTCATTCGTACCAGTCCGCTGCTGTTATGTCGGTGGGACTTCTTTATGAGGGTGCTGCTCATCCTCAAACTATGCAGATTCTTTTGGTAATTGTTCATTTGTTTATTTATTTTCTTCGATGTTGATCTTGTGCATATAACCCCTTGAGCACGTGGTATTTCTTATTTTATGATGTTATGTTAACATTTTAAGGTTACTTGTAATCTGTCTGGTTTCCAGATGGTTAATGGGTCAATTTTAGCGTAATCTCAGACTAGTTCTTTCACCTTAAGAACTTTTTTCTTTAAAACCCTCACCTTAGGAAATCGAGGGGTTATGTGATATATGAAAAAACCAATTTCTCCTCAATGGAATTTTGTTTGTCTTTATTAGAGTAAAAAGTGTCCTGCATTCTTGGAATGTTTTCTCTCATTTCCATACATCAATATATGATTCTTATGGATGTGTATTCTGGATTTTTATACCTTCGTAATTATTCCAGGGTGAGATGGGACGAAGAAGTGGAGGTGACAATGTCCTTGAGAGGGAGGGTTATTCACTTTCTGCGGGTTTTGCACTGGGACTCGTTGCCTTGGGTACTATTATACGATTCATAACTACTTTCTGCTAATTGTTTGTGCCTAACAATATTTTTTTCTGAAAGGTCGTGGTAATGATGCCATTGGTTTCAAAGATACGTTGGTTGATCGTTTGTTCCAATATATTGGTGGCAAAGAATTACAAAATGTAATAAAGTGTTGTTATACTGTTTGACTTCTGAGTCACATGTGATTATAAACAAATTTACTTCTTTTTGTTTCTGATTGTATTTTTATTCTTGATTAGAATAGGTTTAATCATCCGACATCACTTATGGATGAACATAATCGGAACACGGGACAGGTGCCATATTCTGTGTCATGTGTAAATTATTGTTCCCGCATATGACTGAGAAATAATGTTTGTCTTGTTGATACGTCTAGATAATGGATGGATCTGCTATCAACATTGATGTGACAGCACCTGGTTCCACAATTGCTCTTGGCCTAATGTATTTGAAGGTAGCTTTATCTCCATATGAGCTCTTAGTTCCGTGTTTGTCTATCGCATTTTCCTGCTTGTTAATTATTTAGTTAGTTGTTTGTGTCTGTTTTCCACTCTTTGTGTCTGTTTTCCACTTTTCCAGCATGTTAATTATTTTTAACTTATCACTTTTTGCTTTTATAGTCTCCCATTTAATTTATGAATGAATGCAGACAGAATCACAGTTGATTGTCTCCAGGCTTTCTATTCCCCAAACGTGTTTCGATTTACAATATGTGAGGCCTGATCTTATAATGCTTCGTGTCATTGCTCGGAGCTTGATAATGTGGAGCAGGTGGTATCCCTTATTTGAGTTTTGAATTCTTTTAATGTGTTCATGGATCTATTGACATATCTAAGTACCTTATTCAGTGTCCACCCATCCGAGGATTGGATTCAGTCTCAACTACCTGAAGTAGTAAAAAATGGCATGAA
Organism: Echium plantagineum; assembly: GCA_003412495.2. Taxonomy (NCBI): domain Eukaryota; kingdom Viridiplantae; phylum Streptophyta; class Magnoliopsida; order Boraginales; family Boraginaceae; genus Echium; species Echium plantagineum. The sequence goes on along the minus strand of CM016566.1, from coordinate 2,190,698 downwards.
CAGCCTTGGGGATGACATTGAAGAGGACATTGAAGCTTTTGTGCATGCATACATCAACATTGTAACTGGATCTTGTATTTCCCTTGGTAATGATTTTTTGTACTCCTTCGAAATTTAATCAACTTTTTTTAATGCGTGTCTGGTGTAATGCCACGATAAATCTACACATTGAAAATTGAGAATAGTGGAGGGTATGGAACTTGTACGCATTGTTTATATGTTACGAGAGAGAAAGAGAGAAGGACAATGGTCGGATGTCTATCGTGGTTTTGAGCCCATATACATCTACGATATACACACTTCCTATATAGGCATATAACAGTAGGATCAATAGGACTTAACTGATTCCTGAAAGTGTGTTCTCCTTTATTTGAATGACTTGATTTATTATTCATTTGGCTAACAATCCAAAAGTGTGACTATGTTTAGTCCTTAAAGTAATTTAAATTTTCACTCAAGATATTACAAAAACTTATAATTTTCTAAAGATATCCTAAAATAGAAATCCTAGTCAACAAATATGTAGGGTCAACTCTTTTTAAGTTTGACCTAATACAAGTGATCCTACTAGGTCATTCTAATAAACATCCACACCTTTAGAATTGCTTTCCAGTTATACCACAAATTAGCTTCCAGCCTTCAATATTCTCTTCAAGCTCACAACAAAGTTGCATTTAGTATCCCCTTCAAACTGAAGTGTCTATCAATAGTTTTTATGACTTTCCTCAATAAGCCTACATGGCTTAAAACATTAGATTCCATATAATAATGAAAAGAGGCTCTTAGGGAGTTTGTGTTCCTTGACATATGCTGTTTTGTTGATGGTTCTTACAACATCTACACCTTGACCTCTTCATGGTTCTTGATATCTTGCACAGTAGGTTATGACTTCCTTATTGATCTTCAAGCTTTTGGATTTTCCGTGTTTTTTATTTAATCATTCTACCCTTCATCAGTTCGAATGAGTAAATAGTATTTTAACTTCATAATGATGAGTTTTTCTTTGGGGAGGTTACGAATTTTCTGGACAAAGCTTACCATGTGCTATGTGTCATTGGATGATTTTAAGGCTCCATATTTTGATGATATCGATGGATTCTAAATAACACAAAATCAAAATTACGGTATTATCGTAGTGAGTTTGATGTTAAGAGAATTTGTGATATTTTTGGTGTATGGTGGATGGCTCGGAGTAGGAGGCCACCAGTGGACCTTGTCGAAGAACTGTGAGGTCCCCTTGGACCTGAACATTTGTTATTTGTTAGGAATACAGGTAGAAAGTTTGGGGGACAGTTACATATATTTTGTTATTTGACGCCATAAAAGTGCCAGCTCGTACACATTACACAATTATAGATTTGTACATCACATTAGACACATTTTAATGCTCGTTAGAATTAATCCATTGATCACTAGCTTCATTTTAGTTATTATATTTAGTATCCCTCACCAATAGCATAACCTAATTGTCATCACCTAATTATCATCACCTAATTATCATCAACGAATGTTCATTGTGTCTGATTCTCTAGAGGTTTAAGTTCATTGTTTTTTTGCATTGGGGATCATTACATGTTTGTTTTGTTCTCCTTTCCCTTGATACAATGAGCGTTTTATCTACAGGTTTGAGATTTGCCGGAACCAGAGATGGCAATTCACAAGAGTTACTTCATAAATATGCTCTCTACTTTCTCAATGAGGTATTTATATCTTGGTCGTATTTCTTTATTTTCACTCAATGCCTAAATAGCTTGCTCGATTTCCTTCACAGATAAAGCCTTTGACTATGACAAGTGGACAAGCATTGCCAAAAGGACTTGCCAAACATGTTGATCGGGGAACACTAGAGACCTGCCTCCACTTCATTGTTCTTTCCTTATGTGTGGTAAGTGGATTATTATTGTCACAAATGTAATTAGTTTCTGTCTGTGCACCCACTGGAATGGCTTATTGTTTGATGGGCAGGTTATGGCCGGGTCAGGGCACTTAAAGACTTTAAAGTTATTAAAGTTTCTCCGCACCCGGAACACTGTTGATGCCCATGCTAATTATGGTGCTCAGATGATTGTAAGTTCCTTCTTATCTTACTCTTTTAAGTTGGATTGCCACCTCCAAATAAATGTCATTGTATAAGATAGCAAGAGAGCTTTGCTACCAACTGTGGAGCAATAAAACTACAAATCAAATGGAAAGGAGATTAAAAACATACCAAGTATGGTAGTCAGTAAAAGTATTCATCGTTCTTAGCGTGGATGTAGCATCCACCGGTTTTTATAGGTCTGAAGCCTTACCAGGTGACTAATCCACTAGCCCATAATATCTTAATGCAATCTTCAAGCAGCATTGTAATGGTTTAGATTTTATGCTAAGTTAACATATACTCTAATACCATTTACTATTAAGTATTAACATCAATTGTAATGTAAAATTTTTATTTGAGAATGACGTGCTATTTATTGTGTTTTATAATGACAATAATCTTCTTGGTTGTGGGCACAGGTAAGCTTGGCCATTGGTTTCTTGTTTCTTGGGGGTGGAACGCGGACCTTTTCTACTGACAACAGTTCTATTGCGGCTTTATTGATCACTTTGTATCCACGGCTACCTTCTGGTCCAAACGATAACCGTTGCCACCTTCAGGTAGTTGACTGCTTTGGAAATATTTGTTAGCACCTTTTGAGTATTATGTTTGGTGTTAACTTGTTCTTGCTCACTTTGAGTAGAGTTTTGTCACCTCTTAAGTGGCTCATGAAGTGGAAGCTAGGTTGCATTATATATATATTTCCTTAGCAATTAGATCATGAACTGTCTAGTTTATGCTTGTATTAGCTTCACATTCAGTTTCTACCACTCTGGATACTGGGTCATATTATCTGCTTACACACTTGGTACTCCAGTGCTGGCATATAGATTCCTGCAGTGTAAAATGAATTGCTGTGTTGTCACCTTTATGTCTATTCACACAAGGACTTAAAACACTTCCATTATTGAGCTCATATTTCTTACTTGGGAATATCGTTGCAGGCATTCAGGCATTTGTATGTCCTTGCAACTGAAGGTCGCTGGATACAGACGGTAGATGTTGATACTGGTTTACCTGTCTATGTTCCTCTAGATGTCACTGTTAAGGAAACTGAAAATTATTCAGAGACGAGTTTCTGTGAAGTCACTCCCTGCAATCTTCCAGAGCGTGCTATTGTAAGTATACATGTTCGTTGATTTTGCCTAGATGACTTCTGGTGTATTTAGAGTTAGGCACCTTGTTTTAGTTGACCTATTTTTCAGTGGGCTTAGACAAATAGTATATCACTTAGCTATTCATGCATTGGAGATTTGAAGGAGATGAAGCTAGCAGCCAATGTTTCAAAGTCATAAATATGCATGCTTTTGATTGATGTCTTTTACATAGAGCTATACAAAATTTATGGTTCGATAGGTAGTATAATGAACCATCTTGACAATGGAATATATCAAAATGGCTCAGTACACAAAGTAAGCTTCTTATCCTGTGAAGTAGTAGATAGTCTCTGCAATTCATGTTGGTCCAACTTGGAAACAGTCTCCATGCTCCTTAGGTGAAGGCATTCTGTAGGGTCTTATCATAAAATTTGTATTTTGCAGTTAAAGAGTGTCCGTGTATGTGGTCCTCGATATTGGCCTCAAGTTCTAGAGCTTATTCCTGAAGGTGATGATCAATATTGAATTTTTTGGCATCCTAAATTACCTGAAGTTGCAGAGCCTATTCCTTAGGATTTCTCTTTGTGCAGACAAACATTGGTGGACTCCAGGAGACAATAAAGATCCCTTCAATTCTGGTGTCCTCTATGTCAAAAGAAAGGTTGGGGTGTGTCCATATGTAGATGATCCTGTAGGATGTCGATCACTTTTATCAAGAGCAATCCACAAGGTTAGACAATGCTCTGTAAATACTTTAGTCGTTGAGCTGTTGGCTAAATAAAATTATCATTATGTAGGTCTTTGGTTTAACACAATCAAAAGCCACCAATCCTGGAATTAAATCTATAAGTGCAGTAACAGTGGATCAACTGGTCAGCACATTCTCATCTGACCCAAGTCTCATAGCTTTTGCACAACTCTGCTGCGACCCCTCCTGGAGTGGCAGGCAAGTTACAACTAGATTGTTCTTTGCGCCGTTATCTTGCATACAATTAACCAATGTATGTCCATAGTTACTATCTATTCTTCATGGGGGTGTACAGGTCTGACACGTGATTTTGTTGGTAGTCATAGAGAATGTCCGATAATTTTTAGGATGATCAGGGTGAAGTGGCATCTTCCGAAGTGAATTGTGTTGGCAGCTTAATGTTGGTGAAGTTGCTAAATAAGGCTATTTTAGTTGAACTTAATGTTTTGAAGTTGAATCAGTTAGAACTAAGAAATAATTGAACCGAGATTTCTCATCCTCGAGTGGACAATATTTCTTGTTCAACAATCACCTGAAATTTTTTGACCCTTTTAAAGATTGTCACCTATCTTGAATTCTTGATCTCTTTAAGGTATAGCTTTATGTTCTTTGTTTATCGAACTACCTCAGTGGTCCTCCAGGATCGATGTACTTTTTTTAATCTCAATTAAGCTGCCTCGTGCAACTCTCATTCTTGACTACAAGTAATGGGTGAGTCAACAATCTGCAGATCTGAGAATGACTTTGAAGAGTTCTGCTTCCAAATATTATTTGAGTGTGTGAGCAAGGATAGACCAGGCCTTTTGCAGGTAATAACTAAACTTACAAATCGATTTACTCCACAGAGTCCATCCTAATCATTTTAAATGATGTTTCTGTTTTTGAAAAAAAGCTCTTGACCATAAATAACTTCAGTTATGTCGTAAAAGAAGTACAAGGAAATAATATTATAAGTATATTTTTTGTCAATATAATCCAATTATAGGAATTTCATATCTTTGGAGTAGAGAATAAAAAGTAATTTATGGTCAAAGCTTACACATGGATATTTAAAACATCAATTACAAATAATTGGAGGGAGTATTACCTTTCATTAATTGTTTCCTATCTAATAGACTATGTACTACTGAACACTACCTGGTAACCTGAAGAATTAGTCAATCTTGTGACTATATATAGTTCTGGAGTTTTTTTTATACATGATAAGTTACTTTCATTGTCCTTGAGGTTGTTCAGTTGGTCTTCTAATATTCTATGAGATGTACATTCTAACTTCTCGAGTGCATGCAGGTTTATTTGTCATTATACACAATGGTGGCATCAATGATTCATCAAGTTAATAGTGGCGCCTGTTCTTTTAGTGATTGTGTCTTCCTGTCTAGTTTGAAGGTATGTCTTAGAGCTTATCGATTTATCTGGACCTAACTTATGTACCTAGTTGGACTTTTGCCGGTGTCACTTTTTTTATATGATTGAGGATATATAATTCTATCACCCATCTCCAAGTAACCAGGGTAATGAAGAAAGAGAACAACGCATATTGAGGAATTTAAGAAAAGCGCATTATTAATTTTGCCAATACATTTTCACTTCTAGGTCAAGTTTTAGTGGGCCACTTTGATAATTTTCTGGAGGTTGAGTAGCGAAAGTGTCCTCATATGTGTGATACTTGGAGAAGCCTACATTCTATATTTGATTCCTAAGGAAGAACCTAATTGTTGGTTTTTAATCATTTCCTCCATAATTAATTCACCAGAACAATTATACGAATCTGTCAAATCTGGAGATAGAGTTAATTATATTAGTTTTTCTTGTATGTTCTCATTACAGCTTGCTCTGGCCTATAACGATGCTTTGCTGAGTGGAAGATTGAAAACTTCAGGAGGGGGGATAGTGCAATCCACTTTCCTTGGTTCACTTAGGAAGCGGGTTGAAGAGATTTTGAGTCTGACCCCCAACTTTCGCGAAGATTTAGTTAATTACTTCAGATATGAAACATGGCCTGCAGAGGATCCCCAGAGAAGGGTTCGTTCGATGAACCTGTCTTTGTATCTCCGCTGGTATTGTCTTCCTCCCCCAGCAGTAGTTACAAGGATAGTAGAGAGGATGAAGCATATAAGTCCATCTTCCTCTGTTCCTTTTTGGCGCTTATTGCTTCCAGGAACTCATCTAAGTGCTATAAAGGATTTAGATCAGATCTTTAGGTAAGCTTATCACCTTGTTATATAGTGAAACTTGTAGAGTGTATTGTTGCCTTTTATGTGTCTAGACTGTAAGTGACTCACAACTTTTGATAGATTAGGACGATTATTATAAACTTTTCATTATTATCATTTATAATTTTTGTTGTTAATTATCGATGAGATGAGTTTCGAGCCTAGGACGGATGTTTCTAGAGTTTCCACATTATAAACTATTTTTACGCATTCATACTATTACATGGAAACAAAATTTTGAACAGTCATATTCCATTTACATTGTATTTTATGTTGAGTGCCCTAACCGGAACGGGTACCTAGAGCTTATGTAGGCAATCGGGTTATGATTGATTATTCTTTCTGTTTCAAAATAATTGATTGTCTAGTCAAAATTCATGATTTTTTATTATTGTTCATGAATTTAATGTACTTCTCAATTCTTTTTTTAGACTCTAACTATGGTTTTTACTTTTACAATTGTTTTTGCTTTTGGAAGTAATTATCTACGTTGTTTAGGGTATAACAGAAATCTTTCTTTATTCTTACTAAAATACTTTTTGGCTAGATGAACAAATATTTTGAAATAAATTAGAGTAGTTTAGTTGGATTTATAGTTATTTTTTCATATTCACTCCAAAAACAATATCTAGGTCGAATTTTTAAAATTAATACTTGGTGATAAAATTTTGAGTCTATCCATGTATCGTAATATCATAATTCACTTTTTGAATAATATACTTTTAAATAAAATATTTCAACAACTATTTAATACTCCTTAGACCAAAACATAAATGTCCTCAACCATGATTAATGGTCTGAATTTCAGCTGAAATCAAACTTGCAAAATCTAGTTGACGTTTGTTTCTATATTGCTTCATGGTTACGAATTGATCGGGTACAATTTAATAATCCCGTCAACAAGACAGTGAAGCATTCATCAAATTCCATAAAATAAAAATTGAAAAATAAATATTTTCTCTAAATAACTCAGAGTCGTTACTCATTGACTCAAATAATTAACCAAAGACTAGCTAATATACTTTCTTAGTAGAATACCTGGAACCACTACTCGCTAAGTACATACTAAAAAACTAGATAACACTCGTTTATATATGATGGTGTCGAAAAATACAAAAGAGAGAATGTGCATGAAGAGTATAATATGTGTATTATGTTTCTTCCATTGAAGCTTTTATTGTTGAAGAGAAGATAGATTGTGATAGTAATTAGTAAGTCATATTTATAGAGTGGTATATTTGCAAAAAGTGTTGTGGAATATATTCTTGTAGGTTGTAAAGATAGATAAAGATGGAATGGGTATCGGATGCTAATAACTAAAGCCGTAACCTAAGGATTCGATCTTTATCTTTAGTTATAGAGAAAATTTATGCTTGATTAGGTCATCGAGTTTCGTTTCAAGACTCTACCGTATACCACCAAACTAAATGTCATCAAAGTAAATTAGAATTTAATTAATTATTTATTTCGTTTGGAGTGTGATAAATTCGATCTAACCAACTAATATGTTAAATTGTTAATAGATTTGCTTTAATGTTCCTAGATTTCTAGATTATTTATTCAACGATCACTTGACCACCACTTAGATTAATAATGCATTTCCTTTCACGAATAAGTAGATCATGTTGTCTTATAGATCACACTCTATTTATTGTCACGTAATGGAAATAAATAATTATATATTATACTAAAAAATTGGAGTTGATTGATAAAAAGAAAAAAAATATCTCATCCATGTCTCCAAGACAAATAAATGTGATAGCTTAGCATGAAACTATTTCATATGCTAACATGTACGCTTCAATATGTCCAACACAAATTTGAACATGACTAAATATGAAATTAGATATGCACTGAGCACTTATGTTAAGGTTGCGTCTGGTATAATGGAATGGAATGGTGTAGGAATGGAATAGACAAAGTAATGGAATAGACAAAGGAAAGGAATTAATTAATGAATTTTATTATTTTGTTTGGTATGTGAGTAGTAATGTGATTGAATTATCACATTATCCCCAATTTTTCTAATTTGATTAACTAGTAGGAGGTAATCATCCATTACCCCCAATTTGGGCGGAATGGTTATTACCTCAAATGAGGTAATTCAATTAACTAGGGAATGCAATCAAAATTCATTGTTATCTACCAAACTAAGTAATACAAACTAATTTAATTCAATTCCTTTCTATCTCATTCCATTCCCGCATACCAAGCACAACCTAAGAATTTTCATATTAAGCAACCAACTTGAAAAAGAAGTTTGCATCAATTTTAAATAGTCATATACAAAAATGTATGCTCAAAAGTCATCAAGCTTTCTCGCTCCTTTTTTTTTTATTTAGTTATCGTTTTACAATTTTAATATACAACTTTATTTATTTTTTATATTATGTAATGGTTTTTCCGTTACATGAGTATGACTCATCCTTTTTATCTTGAAATTTGAAAAAATATTATTTATTTCTATTATAAGTATACAAATAAAATGATAAAATTATTAATTGTTGTATTAAAGGTCATAACGACAAGTAAATATATAGCATGAGGGAGTATGAATTAAGAAGCATGTTGATTATTCAACTTTGGTCCAACTAATACCATGGTGTCCAAAAATAAAACACGACTCTTGTACGAGTAAAATATTGTATTGTCTGACTACAATTAATTAATTACCAATCGCATTATTATATTGGTATAGTTGGCCAACCATTTATGATTAATAAAGTGACCAATAAATAGTGGACGCAATTGGCAATTATTATTCTCATAATAGAATACAATTAATTGTTCATTAATAATAGAATATAATTAATTCTAAACATATTTAGAAGCAAGGCATAATAGATACCAACCTTCTTATGGACTCAATTTAAAGTTCGCATCTAACATTAACTAAACTCAAATTAAGAGTAATTAAATGAAGAAAGAGACAAGGAGGATTGTATGAAAATAAGGTTGTTTAAAGAAGTTATTATTGTTGATGTATTATATAATGAGAATTAGTGGTTCATTTGACCTTTTCTTTTGCCTCAAAATAAAAGTGATTAACTTAGTTTTGTTGTTTTAAACAAGCTTGATAAGTTTAAATGTAAATATGTATTCATTTTTTATATAAAAAAAAAATTACAAAAAGATATTTAAGAGGAAATTATGTGTAACCTTCTCCATTTTGTATGTTCGCATCAATAAAGAAAGCATTTTCTATTAAAATAGATACATGTCAAAAGTTATAGTAACTTACTAATGATTAAGCTATCTTTCAATTTTGATTTTTTGATGTAGGAAAGAGGAGTGTAAAATTACTATAATAGACTATAGCAAAAACATATAATTATGTTACGTTTCTAATTCAATTTTATACTAAAATATAGACATATATATAGTGCCATCTTTTATTTTCACACTTTAAATGTTAATAATTACATTCTATTTTATTTTTTTTGGGTAGATTTCTATTAAGTAAAATTAGAGGTAAAATTGTGAAAATGAAGTATAGTGATCAATATTTAAATTTTAAAATGTAAAAACTAAAAGTCTCATTTGTCATGATGTTGGTTAATAGAATGTGACACAAAAATCGGTAATTATTACTTCCTTCATTCGCAAATATTTGCAGATGTTTACTTTTGTACACAATTTACGAGTATATTCATCCCACAACCGACAATTCGATAAGTATAATGTTTCCTCAATTGCAATTAATCTAGATAAAAACTTACATAAAACTTTTATATTATAAAAAACACTTCTATAATCTCAACGAAGAAAGTATCTATTTTAATACCAGTCCACATCGTTACAATTGCCTAATTTAAGAATGTCCAAATAAAACGAAAATAATGAAATTTTTTGTTGAAGGAGGCAAGAACGTCGAAAAATCATTTGAAAATCTCCCCCTCGTAATCTTATACACAAAAACCAGCTTCACCACTCCTTTGAATTTTGATCAAATCGATTCATCAAATAGCATAAAAACACCCACTAAAATACATTAACATCATCATCATCATTCATCACCTTCCTACTGCTTTTCATTTATTACTATAAACAATTATTTACTCCAATTAATTCATCCTCATTAATTACTATATCTCCTCAATTATTCCTCAAATCAAAATCTACACTCAATTCAACCAACAGTTCGAACAATCAAACCTCGTCACTTAATCGAATAGCTACTGAATAAGTCGAAATTTGTGATTTAAAACTTAACTCATAGCTAAATCAACCTTGTAATTTTGTGTTTATTTATATTATTTTGATATATTTAGAAAAAAAAGGATTATATGGCTGAGCTGGCGCAAGCCGCCGATGTGTATGAGCCGCGGACTCTGCAAGTGTGGCGAGCTGTGGTCAACTGGTTGACTTTCTTGTTCCAGATCTTCGTCCAGATCGTTCCGTCGTTGACTAGAGTTTTGTCCTTCGTCGGAGTCCGCCACCGTGTGGCGGCGTCGCCGCAGTTTAAGCCGCTTCCGGTGGTGGAGATGCAGGAGGGCAGGCTTTCGGGTTCAGGTACAACTCCAGATGCAGCAGGTACACCTCCGAAAGAAGCTGAACCACCGTCTGATAAGCTTACGGTATGGTTTAAGATTCGCTTTGGTGGAGTTCATGAGACTCCGTAAAGTATAGTTTAATTTCTATGTTTTCTATGTTAAGTTTTGTAAACGTATGATTTTTGTATTAATGTCTTTTCAAATGTGTTGTATGGCCTATGTGACCCCCTTACCCTGTTAAGACGCGAGCCTTTAAATCAAAGACATCGCGCATGCTAATGTAGTGTATGTAGTGAGTATAATTATCATTAATATCAATTTGCCCCAAATGGCGCTAAAGTAGCTCTTGCCTAAACGAGGTAGGGGTCCCTATAGAATGCAAACTTACGTTGTGATAACTGGGAGGTTGTTCCCCAATTGACTCAAGAGTGAAATGCTAACAACTATGTAATATTTTATTGCTTATAGTACTTCCACCGTAGTTAACTATTAATATTGTAGTTTTGATTTGTTACAAAGTTGTGCGAGTCAATTGAGACATCAAAATTTGTTAACTTATGATCAGTGAAAAGCAAAAGTGGCGTTTTTAGTGATGAAGGGAGTAGTTTTGTAAGGGTCGCAGAATTAGTTGTGTTGGTTTAGTATATTGAATTGTGATCTGTGTGTAGTTGAGTTGGGGTAGAGGTGGAGGATATCTCTGTAAGATGACGTGGAAGCCTAGAAGGGACCTAGTGGAAATAATCTCCAGGTCTTAGGTTGTAGTAGATCGAGTGAACTCATGTTGGTATTGATTGATAAGATTTGGTCATGTAAAAAATTCAAAGGGATAGTAAAGGTGTTGGCGGGTGTTAGCACACGTGGTGAATTGTTTGGGATTGAGCGGAAGTCGAAAAAAACTGATTGTGTAATCTACAAAACTCTGATGCGGTTCAAGTTCTAAGGCATAACTAGGTTACATATTTGCTACATCGCAAGTCTTAGTAGTTTCTTCTGAATGCAGGTGGTTCTTGATTTAGATGAAACTCTAGTGTGTGCGTATGAGACAACTAGTCTGCCTAGCATAATTCGCACTCAAGCCACTGAAGCTGGATTGAAATGGTTTGAGCTGGAATGCGTGTCCTCTGATAAGGTTAGCAGCAGAATTAATGCTTACTTCTGTATTATCTTGGAATATATCATCTTTGAACTACTGCCAGAGTGACAGTTGATCTTCTAGCTGAGTGTTTCTTAATGAACCCTTCAAACTTTGTTGGTTTAAGGAATGTGATGGCAAGCCAAAGATCAACTATGTGACAGTTTTTGAGCGACCAGGATTGCGACAATTTCTTAAAGAACTGGGTGAATTTGCTGATCTAGTGTTATTTACTGCTGGACTTGAAGGTTTGTTGAATAAGAACAGTCCATTGTTTATATTTCTTCATTTATAACATTCAAATGTTGCCTGTTTCTTCTTATGTGGTATACTATCCCTTTCTAACCAGCTCAAATGAAATGCAGGATATGCAAGACCACTTGTTGACAGGATAGATGTTGAAAATAGATTTCGTCTTAGACTGTATCGCCCTTCAACTATTAGCACGTAAGTTCATCTGCATCTTCTTTATACTAAAAACAAACATCACTCGTTCACTTTCCCTTGGAATCATGCTACTTGGAATGAATTTTGTGATTGGGATCCCCTGGTGCTAAATGGGTGAACTATTTTTTCTTAAAGAAGAGTTTTTTCTTATTAACCAACGTAACAGGTGAAAAGGTAACCATTTTTCATTTCATAAACAGAATTAGGTGGGTTGTATCAATGAATAAATATGATTAGTCGACAGGTGTTCTGATGGGTTACTTATCTTTGTTTGTTGTGAGTATATTTTCACACTTAGCAGTTTATTCAGAAACTTTTATCTAAAATTAATATACATCATCGTTATTGTAAGTTGCATAATGCAGCTGCCTTGGAATTGCTATTACCATAATGCTATGGCAATGTGATGTCTTAAGGGCTAAGGCCCGAGTTAAACCACCAAATCTTAATCACCTTAAGTTAATGTAAGCTAAAAACAAACTAGCCCTCAACTCATGCATTTTTAGAATCTTCGCTGGTTGCACCTTTAGAAGAGCCTCTAATTAATTAAGGAGACTCTCGCGAGGCATTGGGGCATTTTGTTGAGGCTTGAGACAGATATATGACTCTAAAAATTGCCACAATTTGAAAATCTTCATGTAGCAGAGAGCTAATCTCTAAGCATTGTAGGGATGTATCTGGTCAATGACTTTAATCTGAACGAACCTGATACAGGAACTAGTAATTGATTTCTGGTCTAGACATGTTCCTAAGAATATTTTGGTATATTGCAGGGAGTATAGGGAACATGTAAAGGATCTTTCTTATATCTCAGAAGATCTACGCCGGACTGTTATAGTTGATAATAATCCATTCAGTTTCCTATTGCAACCAGTAAATGGGATTCCATGCATTCCCTTTTCAGCTGGCCAGCCACATGATGAACAGGTAACAATATCAACCCACAAACGAGGTCCCTCTAGATGTCCTTGCTCATTCTGACTAACTAGTGCATTCATATTCAACAGCTTTTGGATGTTATCCTTCCACTTCTGAAGCAGCTCTCTCAGCAAAAGGATGTTAGACCTATGCTTTATAATAAATTTCATATGCCTGAATGGTTTCAAAAACATGGAATCCCTGCTTCAGGATGGACAGGTTAAACGTATCTTCTTAAGTGGTTGATCTAATTTTATCGGGCGAATGTTCCCTGTTAATTCTTTGAAGAGGGGCCTTGTTGTCGATTAGATATACTGGTTGATTAAAAATCAACACTCCCTAGTCCCGCTCGAAGAGTTAAAATAGTGATTGTGGAGCTATATCCACGACTCCGTGATTGTATAACTTCCATCCTAGATGGATGTTCAGATATGGCTTCTCGTCTCATGGAGAATAATTATTTGCAAGGTACATTATTATTCTTGCTTTTAGATTATGGTCACCGAGCAAGATAATGTATATCTGCTCCAATTATATGTATATATAATGTGGTTGCTCCGATTATATCTACTCATGATCTGATGTTTCATGCAAGGCAAAATGCTCCTTCCAATTTCTAAATCTTAGAGTTTAATTCCATAGATTATTGATAATCGTTCTTTCTTTTGGATATTCAAATAAGAACACGGGAAGTATATGGTCTATATGTTTATGGATTAGATGTCGCGAAGCATGATAATTCTACGTATTTTGATACATAGTTTCCGTTCAACTCTTCTTCATCCGTTTGTATGTTTATTCGTGGTTATCATAGTTTCAAATATTCATACATTTGTTACTGTCTGTGATATTGATTGTACATGTCATAACAATTAAAGAATGAATCAAAAGCTTAGCATTATTATCATGTTCCATTATTTATATATTGAGGGACTAATCTGTGGACCAAAACGTTTTCAAATTAATGAATAAGTTGACTCATCAGTGTTGATTCCACCTGCACTTTCTGCCAGGCGTGGACTCATTTTATGGCTGATGTAGTTTGTAGGCTATTTCATCGGTCTAAGTATATCCAATATACAATTTACAAGTAGCAGTTACGAGTCTTCCGTTACAGTGATAAAAGTATCAACAATTGAATTCAATTAACATGTTTCAATTGTAGCGAGCTTCTTTTATACATCATTGAATTCTGATATACAAATGTTAATTCATCGTTATTTAATTCATCATTATGGTTCCAATAATTTGCTTCAAATAAATGATAAAAGTGAAACAGGCAAAGTTGCTTTCAGTGGCAGTAACCTTATGTATAAGGTAAGTTTACTTATTTTGAAATTATCATCATTTTGGGAGGTTTCAAATTTACTTGTTTGACTTTCAAATATGTGAAACTAATTAGTTATCAATGTATCGTAGGCCCTTGTATCACCAAATTTAGCATTCTAAGTATAGGTACTTGCAAATATGTGACCCATCATATTCACGTTATAATAACTACTCATAACTCACATACATCTTTTTTTCTAATAGGCAATTCAGATTGGTCTTTAATGCAGCATAACTATTTTATTAAATTGTTTTGGAGCAAGATTCCCGAAATATATCACCAATCACATCGTGATCGATATATTTCACCCACTCGAATAAATCTAGACGCAATTAATCCTTGGACTTATGGAGTGAGTTATTTTGATATATTTAATTTAAATCACATCATGCATTTATCTTTTAAAAAGGATAAAATCGTAATTGTAACGTTTCTATTCACCCATGCCTGAAATATTCGGTCGACTGGACTAAAGTTTGCCTTCATTTTCCGTGATAAATTGTGTGATCAGAGAGGTGACCGAGTCTCTCGGCTCTCCTTATATGACCTTTCTGAAATGAAAATATTTGGAAGCTGCTTATTATTATTATTACTCGGATTTATTCCTCTAAGCAAATGATTGAAAGCTAAAGCGTGACCCAGTCTACTAGAATAAACATTAAGGTAGTTGACTAGTGTGAACCTCCTTCAAATGATCAAATATATTTAAATTTCTTATTTTAACAAATTATTTTCCTAACCAATCTGATCATATCGTTAATAATTTTAAAATAATCATTCACGCTTTAATGTGGAATATTTAAAAGCGAAGTCATTAGACAAGTTGGTAAAGAAGTTGTATTTTATTATTCAAATTTTTATTACTTTTAATTTGAAAACAAATTTGTTTTGGAGTAATAAAGGATTTATTGAAAACCAAGAACAAGTAGCTGACCAAAATTAGTAATTATGAGGAAAACTCATGATCACACATGCATTTCAGAGCTGCTTTTCCAGTTTCTGGTCAATAATTGCGATCTTACTTGGTCGTCAAAAAGAAACACATGACAACGTGTATACTTGCTTTACCTAAACTTTTCAGCTTGGTTGTTCCAAACAACGGGAGCTCGTTAGTTATTCCAATTATTATCGGGTCAGACTTGATCGATATTCGAAAAAACATAATTATTACGATAATCGATAAGTTATCCATTCAATAGAATTATTCCATACCCACTCTAACGTGAACCGACAGTACCTTTTCATCTCCCACGAAGCATGATACAACCAGCCCGTAAGGATATCCAGTCATGAAATAAGTGAGTTTATGACAGTAATGTCATAATGATTTCTGTATCTATATTTTATTGATGACATGATTTGTAGCAATCCGAGATACACCATTATAGGGTTGTGAGTGAGCGTAAAAGGTTCGATCCGGCTCGTATTATTCGGTTTGAAACCAAATAGTTAGATTTAGTTCGGCTCGCATATTGATAGATAATTTTTCCTTATTTATACTCTAAAGTACATAAAAATCACTTCCACTTCTTATCTATTCATTTTCTACTCATTACTCATGAGTCATCTCCGTCTCATCCGCCCAAATGTCCAATCGCATCGAACATTTTTGCCAACCAAACCAAACTTGTTCGAATAGTTCGCAATAATTCGGTCTGGTTCAACCTCATGTAAATTAAACTCAAACGTAATTACGTTCGGTATAACCAATATGCACTCGACTACTAAGGTTACAAAAAATAGGATAGGAGACCATTCTACTTGAGACATTTGAACCAGCGCATTCAAACTTTTCTCCCTCCTCCCCCCTTCCCTTCGTTACAAATGAGGCTGGACAATTCAATCTTTAACTAAATGCCGACATCTTCCTCCGCCTCTCGCATCCTCGTACTTGTGCTAACCACCCTCATCTCCTCCCTTTCTCCGCCTCCTTCCGCCCATGCCTTCGGGGGCACCTCCACCTCCACCACCATAGCCATCATCTCCTCCTCCACCCCCACCATCTGCACCATAGTAGCAGAACAACCCATCCAGCAAATACAATGCTTTACACCAAACCAAACTACTATAATACCCATTTCCCCTTCCATCTCCTTTGACTTCATCTCCGGCGGCGTTGACTTCTTCTGTGGCGTACGGTCAGGCGGCGCTGCCTTGCTCTGCTGGGACAGTAATTTCACTCCCAAGAGGATTTACTTCAATGCCACGTCACCTCTTACAGGTTTGACTGTTGGGGGTTCTCAAGTTTGTGCTTTAACGAGCTCAAACGACGTCATTTGCTTACGTGGCAACTCATCGTTTTCTGGGCTTGGTCCGTTTCGATCAATTTCATCTGGGTTGGGTTTTTCTTGTGGTGTTCTTGAGAGGAATAAAAGCGTTGTTTGTCGGGGGAGTAATGATATATATGCTAATTTGGCATTACAAATCGAATCTTTATTTGTGAATGTTTCTATGGAAAGTGTTTTTGTAGGTGGTAGACATGCTTGTGGAATTTCCTCATTTGGGTTGGTGATTTGTGAAGGAAATAATGATAATGGTCAATTGAATGTTTCGTCAAATTCGAGTTATGAATTTTCTGGTTTGGCTCTTGGGGCTAATCACAGTTGTGGGATTAGGAAATTGGATAATTCTGTGGTTTGTTGGGGTGGAAATGGGGAGTTTTCGAGTAATTCGACCAATGGGGTATCGTTTGAGTATATTGTTGCTGGATTTGATTTCACTTGTGGGTTGACTTCGGTTAATCTGTCGATTATTTGTTGGGGACCAGGTTGGCCTAATGGATTGTATCCTTCTGGTGTTGCTCTTCCGTTGGCGAAGATTTTACCAGGGCCTTGTTTACAGAGTGATTGTGAGTGTGGTGTGTACCCACAGTCTCAAGATTTGTGTTCTGGTGATGGTAATATCTGTAGGCCTTGTGAAGTTCCGATTTCACCCTCACCATCACCACCATTTCAGCCACCGCCTGTGATTAGTTCACGGCCTTCCTCGCCGAGTAGAGGGGTGAGAAGGGGGTTGTTGGCTTTTGCTATCATTGGATCTGTAGGTGGAGTTTTGGGTATTTGTTCTATTGTTTACTGTTTGTGGACAGGTGTTTGCTTTGGGAGAAAGAAGATTCATAATTCAGTTCAACCAACTATTACTGTTCGTAATAATAGTAATAGTAAACATTCAAGTAGTAGCCCTACCATATTTTCAAGATCATCGACTCTTGTGAGACAAGGATCAAGGTTAATGAGGCGGCAAAGGAGTGGAACTTCGTCTAAACACACAGACAGAGCAGCTGAAGAATTCCTGTTTTCAGACCTATACACAGCTACTAATGATTTCTCTTTAGAAAACAAGATTGGTGCTGGAAGTTTCGGGGTTGTGTACAAGGGGAAACTACCTGATGGTCGCGAGGTTGCCATTAAAAGGGGCGAGATAGGTGCCAAGTTGAAGAAGTTACAAGAGAAAGAGAGCGCTTTTGAATCAGAATTAGCATTCTTGTCTAGGCTTCACCACAAGCATTTGGTTGGGCTTGTTGGTTATTGTGAAGAAAGAGATGAGAGATTGTTGGTTTACGATTATATGAAGAATGGAGCACTCTATGACCATTTACATGATAAGAACAACGTCGAGAAGGGGTGCAGTTTAGTGAATTCTTGGAAGATAAGAATCAAGATTGCACTTGATGCTTCTCGTGGGATTGAATATCTCCACAATTATGCCGTCCCACCTATAATTCATCGTGATATTAAGTCTTCTAACATACTTCTTGATGCAACTTGGACTGCCAGAGTTTCTGATTTCGGGTTATCATTAATGAGTCCGGAGAATGATGTGGTTGACTTCAAGCCAGAAAAAGCAGCCGGAACACTCGGCTATATCGATCCAGAATATTATGGATTAAATGTTTTGACAGCTAAGAGCGATGTTTATGGTTTCGGGGTTGTTCTGTTGGAACTTCTAACAGGAAAGAAAGCTATATTTAAGAGTGTTGAAACTGGAAGTTCACCAATAACTTTGGTGGATTACGCCGTCCCAATCATCAAGCTTGGGGAGATCGCGAGTATATTGGATCGGAGAGTTGGGCCGCCTCTGGATTCAGGAGAGGCCGAGGCTGTGGAACTGGTGGCCTACATGGCGATACATTGCGTAAGTTCACAAGGAACAGATAGGCCAACCATGACTGATGTTGTTGCTAATTTGGAGAGAGCTGATGCCCTTTGCAATTATAGTAGATCTGATAGCATATCCAGCATTGTTTCAGAGTGAAATATTTCAACCCCAACCAATATTTGCACATTTTTTCCTCCACTAATTTATGGTGTATTCTGTATAGACTAGGATATTTCTATGCTAACATTAACACACAGTGTAGGATATCTTATGTGAAAAAAAATCCAGGAAAACAAATTCTATAGTTCCATACAGTAAATGAAATTGATTCTTTTCAATCGTCTTTTCTTTTTGTAAATTAGCAATGAGGTGAGTTTTAAACCAGGATGTTCTAGTAACTAGCAATAGAATTTTTCCAAATAATATTGGTCCTTTTTCAATTCTTATGTGAAGAAAATAGAGTGATAAGTAACTCGACTCATTCACGTCACGATCATGAACGTCGGAAGCCATATAAGAACTTTAGTGTTGATTAATGCACTGGTATGTGTCATCAACTTAAACACCTAAATATTAATGACTTTTATTCGATGGTCTCGACCAGCCTTTCATAATAAATTGGACATTTAATTTTGACGAAAATGTCAATGGGCATGTGAAATCATTTTCATATTTATTAGCCTCATAAAACATTTTTGGGAAAAAGAACTAATATATACAGCAAACTCACGCAATAATCTTAAAGAACTACACTTTTGATATAGACATAACAATGAGTTTCTGAGATTGATAAGCATACACACACTGACACACAGATTCATCACGAAAGACCCGGAGGGACGAAAGCCAATGCATTAGCCTTTTATATACAAAGAAAACACTAACCAGCATTGGTGGAGGGCATATCACACGAATTCAAAACGCATAAGAAGTTTTACGGAGGTGTATTTCTGTCCTTTGCGATCATGGAGGGGAACCGCTCGTATGCCGTTTCTCAGCTCCCATACTGGTAGGCAGGTTTGGCCTGCGAAGTCATCCTTTTCAGACATATCATACTCATGAACTTCAATTCTCAGCAAAGCCAGTTCTGGAACAGTTAATGGGAACTCAAACTGCTCGTTCCAATTTGGTATCCAACTATCTTCGCGCGTGTTTGTTTTCTTCATTACAGTATCAGCTTGTATTCCAGCAATTCCCACCTGCATACAGAACCGTGTTCAACTCATGTTGCTTGCACGAATATCGAAGGATCAAAGTGGGTATGCTTGAAGTCGTAATAGGAGTATTCACTAACCCTTGCATAGAAATCTGGAGGTGAATACATATCAAAGTGGGTATGCTTGAAGTCGTAATACCATCCTTCGCCCATGTAAATTGTCACCTGTTTAAGGTAACATTAAGCAACTCTTGGAGTATCAGAAAGAGTGAAGAAACGAGACTCTATCACGTCAACACTCAACCATTGACAGCTTAAATTTTACGACTAACCTTCAGAGTAGTTTTCACTGGTAATGACGCGCTAGGATCAAATACCTCATTATTGGGGCCACATTTCAACAAAATATCTGGCTTTTTAACATAACCACATCCACCATTAGCCCTAAACATCCCTTGCATCAACCAAAGTGACCTCCCATAACCCTGTAATGGGATTTGAACTAATACTTTCATAGAACAAAACTGGTTATAATTTCAAAGGAACATGAAGGTTTTACAAACACGGTTTGTCACACCAACAGTATGTAAACATATATATCTGTCTCAGCACAATATCTCTAAAATAATACAGAGTAATAGTTCTTTGAAGACACAGCTTATGCTGTGAGCTGCTGAGGTGCTCGCTTTACATTATTAGGAAAAACAAGAATCTCAAACTTCCTTGTAAACATTTGCAAATCTCTCAACATTTTTCTGAGCTTTCAAATACCATATTCCTTCAGAAATATAGAGGACAATAAAAGAAGAGAGAAATCTTACCTGCATGTTAAATGCTACCATCTGAGCTCCATGAGACCAGGCAATTAGGGGGTTATAGTTAGAGGAGTCAAAACGCACCCCCTTTGGATAAACTCTCAACAAGTTCCTCTGGGTAAACCTAAAGAATACATGAGATAATGAAAATATACTACAATGACGAACAAAATATTGTGGTAAGGGGAAAATAAATTGACGTTGGAATGAAGTCCCACATAAACTCCTAATAGTCCAGAAGATATGCCAGTCACAAATGAATTACATAAATGCGACTATGCTTGACCTGAGCAGGATCATTCTAATTCTACGATACTCAAATCGAATGTTGAAGATTTGAAGACTGTAACCTATATAGTATTATCTTTCTCAATGTACATCGACACTGCCTCATAACACTCTACTTTCATTTTTTCCAGCTGACATCTCCAGACTAGGATACCAATTATTCGTTCTCAAACATAGGATTGATTACATAGTAATACACCACATAATGAATTATTCGATATAAATAATAAAAGAGAGGTAATACCAGTTTAATTATGTGGTTCTGTAAGAGCTAAACCAAGACACAAATTAATACCTGATAATATCTCTACCATATTGCCCCACAGCCTTTTCAACTTCCATTTCACTCAAACTAAGCCGTCTAACTTTATCTGGCTCAATTCTCAACCAGTCTGTCATTCCACCCTTTCCCTTTCCAGCAGGAATTGCAATCAAGGTCTTGTATCCTGGTGCTACATTATTAGATTTGGCATCAGACGCGTCATCTATGTCATCTCCATCACTTTCTTGTTCATCCAAATCATCCTGCTTAGGGAAGCAAAGTGACTATTGAGTATACAAACAAATTCTTATTAGATAATAACTTATGTAGTCACTCGCACCTTATAATCAGCCAGCTTATTTGTGAAAGATACTTCCCTTCCCCATGCTTCCTCGTCAGGTTGGCCTTTTTCTTTCTTTGATACAGTCTCAACTCTTTTCACTTCTTTGGCCTCTAGATATTCTTTAGGTGGCTTAGTCGAGATGATAACCCGCCGTTTCAGAGATTCAGGGGAGGGGAACTCTTTCAAAACCTCTGAACCGGGGTGAAACAGCATGTCCCCAAATGTTTCATTGATCATCTAGAATTAAGATACAAAATTAGTAAACAAGAGATCTACTAAAAGAGTTAATGTACCCTAGAAAACCCTTGTACCCACCTCAGCTACTTTTTCCTGGAGATCTGAAGTGAGATGATCTTCGAGTGTTATTACAACTGGATACTCAGATGCGATAAATGCATACTCCTTAATGGAACGGAAGCACTTGATGAGAGTAACAGGAGTCGTCAGTGTTCTACAATTGCAAATTGATCTCTAACAGTTACAAGACTGGAGACTGGGAATATATTACTTCAGAGATAAATGCTATGTGAGCATCACATGTGATGGCAAATTCAGATTCTTACACCAAAAGAATTAGGCTTTTAATCTATCAAAACGATATAAGTTTGCATTAGAAACTCCGACAACTTTTGTAACATCACATTATTAACAAGTCATACATAGTACATTCCTAGGTATGCCACGCAAAACTTGGACGCATGAAGTAATGAAAATATGTTATAGAAGCATTTGCCAGTGATAACCCAGAAAAAGATTATAAAAAATAAGTTAGCGATTAGAATATTCCATTTAAGGAAAGACGAATTCATAGATTGCCATTATATAATAAGATTAATGCATAGAACTGGTATAGTCATATTTCTTTCTCTTTCTTTCTGTCTTTCCAAAATTTTAAAACAACGGAATTCCTTGCCAATAACTGCATACGCTTAATTATTTTATAAATCATCAATAGGAAATGCATAACCAATAACCCATTATACTGGTGGAGGTATACCTTCCATGCAGCACTTCAACATCATCTTTGTTGGAATTTGGCCATATGTCTAACTCAATAACTCGAACTCCTCTTTTCAGTGCTTGTATGATGGGAAGATCACTGCAGTCACTACTTAACTGATTCCCAGTGAGATACGAATTGTGGCCCGTGTAGATGAAGTAATGAGAAACAGGAGAATTCATGTCATCCTGAGTATGGAAGGGATATCAAATTTAGGGAGAAGGCAGGAGTATTTTATGTAATCTGCCACTTACATCAATTAGCAAAACAGCTCACATCAAATTAATAATGATCAAGATGTATAAACTATAGAAGTCATTTAGTTCTTGGAGAAATTTGGCTCAGATTAGCACACTTCCTCTCTTTTTTTGCATATCACTAGCAAAAAAAGGAAGTGTATAAACTATAGAAGTCATTTAGTTCTTGTGTTGCCTACATATAGATACAAGTAAAGAAGATCCACGAAAACCAATCTGAGACACACAGATCAATCTCCTGCTATAACATTTCCCAGAAAAAACTGGGACGGAATGAAAACTAAGATTTAACTGCGTAAAGTCTAAACATAGCCATTTTTCAAAATTCTATACGAGTATCACCACTAAACTTCAAAGCTCCAACGCTTCAACCATGAATCCATGATCAGGTTATTCTTTCATACTACAACATCTGCAGTGAGGTAATTCCCAATAACTATCCCAACATACACTAAAATAACAGTAGAATTATTGTTGGTAATTTTAACTCAACGTTGAAAGAACCAAAATTGATACATTTACTTAACAGAACTCAATGATACTCGCTCCATTTCAATTGAACTTTGAGGTTATATTTAACAAAGAGTCAAGTTAACTATTTCTAAGTCAAACCTCTCCAGTTAAATCGAAATGGAGGTAGTGTAACCCTCAAGTATTCAAGCATACCAAACCGAGCCAATAATTATCCCACCAAGTGGGAGTCGACTATATAAATATGACGTCTTTAATTAGCCAAACGACACCTTGATAACAATTGTAAACCAACCAACTAATGAAAAAAGAAGAAGATAATTACCCCATGTGAAGTTTCAATGGGAGGATTAATATCTCCAAAAAGATATCTAAAGAAGCCTTCAAGATACAATCCCCTTCTATGAAATACATTGAGATGCCTATGAAGATTATTCATAATGGCTTGAGCATCATCAACAGTTGCATTTTCTTCATTCTGAATTTCAATCAAGAATTGCCTGAGATTTTCAACACTCATAATTCCATTCTCAGAGTACCTACCAAACAAGACCTTAATCTCATCCGGCGCCTCCGCAGCAGCCATCCGGAACCTCCGCCGGAAACAAAAGCAAACTCTGTATGTTTGCTTCGACATTATGTAACAACAAAATTAAATCCAAAAAATCGAAAAAAATGGAAATGGTTATGATCAAAATTGAATCTTTTTTATGCTGTGTTGTTAATTACATGCACAGAACCAAAAAAGAAGATGGGTATGACTAAAGGGGAAAAAAGATAGCTTTGCGTTTAGACAAGGGAAAGAATTAGGACATCATATAATCATGATTAATAATTATAGGCTAATGTAATTATGTAAGAGTTGCATATTATTGTTGATGATTATTATGCTAATCATGGGAGAATTCTGCATGAAGGAAAGGTGAAGAATGAAAAAGGCCTTTCCTTTACAGATAATATTATTCGATAACTATTATATGTGGGGACTTACGAATTGTTTTTTAACTTTTTTTTTATAAAAAAGATGATACCCTTGTTTCAAAGGTCCCGTCGTATCATATTCTAAATCTTCACTGGAAAGTGAATTGAGGAACGTGTCTCACATAATCAAGGACAGACAAATTGTTATATATTGACCCGCGGTGACACCAATATCCGATGTGGGTGTGCATCTTAACACAACTGGTATCTTATTACAGGTGAGACTTTAGAGATGATGTCATTATTATTTGATTCTCATTTAAATTTGATGTCATATTTGAAGACAAAAGGATGAATATACATCTTTTATTTGAAGTGATTATCGTGGCTTCTTATGATAACCTAATAAATCCTAACTTGTTGTAGTTGACCGTTTAACAAAAAATTCAAGAATTTAAAGGATGTAGAATTAATATATAAAATAGTACAGATTTAGGGGTAGTATATACTATAATCACACGAGCTTGACTTGGAATACATCAACATTAACATAACTCGATGTCTTAAAGAAACTTTCGTTTAAGCAAGATAACGTAGGGTCGTACAGAAGGTAGATAACATTATCGTATTTCCGTCAACTGATGAGTGAATTTAATTATTTTTGTTGTTGGTGTTGTTTGCCTTTTGATGAACGTTTCTGTAGCTGCTGCTGATGATGAAAGGAGATGGAAAAATGAGCTGATATATCCGAATATAACGAAACAACCTTAGAAATATTGTTGTTAATCTCCTGAATCAATTGCACGTTGTTCACCATATTTTCGTAATTCTTTGACCGATGATTCTCATTCACTTGCTCAATCAACTCTCTGTTCCTGTTCAGAACAGATTGGACCTGATTCAACCTCTGCTTCATGGAATTCCAAACTTGGGGGTCCCCTTCCTTGTCATATTCGTCGTTGCCATCGCCAAACTCTCCGCTGAGCATGTAGTCATTCCACGACGCAGCCTGGTTATTGTTGGTAGCAGTGGACGAGCGATGTCTGATTATTGTTTCGAGCTGGTTGTTACGCCTGACGGAGCTGCCATAGTTGGTCATACCGGATGAGTTTGCCATATTTCTGTGGCAATGTGAAGCAGTATGCTGTCTGTATGCATGCTAATGTTATTACCTTTGAGTTGAATATATTTGTTGGATGCTAGTGTTTTTTACAATTTTTTATCAAGAGCTGCAGAAGTGGATCAGAAAGATGGCTGGTTTGTTGTGTGGCCACGCTAATGATGAGGTGGTTCAACGAGGAACTGAAACATAGTTCGATATAATAATAATAATTAATAAACGATATCTATCCTTCATATGTTACAAAGTATAACATACGTATAAATTTAATTTTACATAATAGATACGAGTAACATATATAAATTTTATCGAACACATTACACAGCTAGATTAATAGCACATCCTTGCAAAACTAAGAACTCAAAGTATGCTAATAGATTCAATCCCCAAAACCTAACAACACTTCCTTTTACGTCCACTTCACAAGTAAGATCATACCAGTACTCCTTCTCATGATGATTCGCTTTGCATCCATCGCTTAAGTTTTCGCTGAAGATCATCAATATGTATGGCATACGTCGAGACTCTGGCATCTACTCCCATTGGATTGCCCTGTGAAATGTCCACTCAGACGGATTTATAGTGGTTTTACCATTTGCAGCAACTAAATCATAAGGTGAATCTTCTGAAAATTCGGTTGGCATTGAGCGCCAGTGTAGAGAAGGCGTCCATTCGGCTTCTTTCAGTGTTTTGAGTATCTCTTCCACAACAACGTTGCTCCCCTCAGCAGACAAGTGAACCCCATCCCTGAACAACAATAAATGACTTTTAAGCTTAATATCTGTTCAGACCAATTTGCATGACCTGAACAACAAGACATCTTAACAGGCTCTGCTGATGGGCATCGAACAGAACAATTTCGCCTTATACCAAATCAGCGGCTAAAAGATTGGAAACAAAAACGACAAAGGGAAAGCTGTAGTGTTGCTTCTAACAGGACTTACGTAAAGCAGGAGTTCATCCAGTCTTCTCTTTTTTGCATAGCAGACCAAAGATCAACAACCTTCACATTCATCTTCTTGCACAACTCTATACAAGCCTCAGAATAGTCTCGGCACAACTCATTTGTTCGAACTAACTCACTGAAATATGAACTACACAAAAGACATGAAACTATATTAAATATGCAAATAGAAACCACATTACTATTTCACTTACAGAAATATATTGTGTAACAGTTTAGATGAATCGTCAGGTAATCAATAATCCGAGATGAGCTTTGAAAGATATGATACCTTGTGTTTTCATGAAGCTTGGCCTCGTTAACTGGTGGGCAACTGAGGAAAACTACACGAATGGTCTTTGAGAGGCTCTGATTTTCACATAATAATATATGACGATTTGCCATCCACAACAATAAAACAATTAATGAATGCGGCAAGATATGTTGGGGTTTTATAGAGCAAATGGCTTATGCCAGCAACAAGGCAAAGTTCACTACATTGTTTGAATATTACAATTTACAACAATACCTTGAGATGAATTGCAATTTTTTCCATGTTCACGACATATTCTGGGAGTGGTACATGAGGACCTAGTCCCGATGAATGGGGACCCATCGAGTCATTTCCCCCGAAGTATACAATTACCAGAGACGGATGAACAGCACTATCCTGCAATAGACAATTAACCGATGTAACTTCTTCCATTTCTCTTTAGATGCCACGGTTTTGTTATTTAATCTTTTTTGATGAATAAAAAACGGTCAGATACCTTAGGAAAGACTTGATCAAGGACCTGGATGGCACGACGCGAGTTCCAACCATAGTAGCCCCTTAATACAATATCAGCCTGGAAGATACAGCAGGCATTTGGATGTTAAATGGCATATTTTCACTATTAAACTATTTGCAACTATCAATAATGAACCAATGACTTCATTTTATCTGATAAATGATCATCATAATTGACATAAAACTTCCATGTGACAAATACGTAACTAAGAAAAACAGCTAAATATGAATGCCAACACTATTGCTCTAAACAAGCAATTCTCCAAGATATTATTTTTCTAGAATGAAGGTGTGAAAACTTTCTGTTATTTATTCGGACTGTTATTGGAAGAACTCGAACGTGAGATGATGAGATCTCGTCATTACTAGTAATAATATGCCGTAGCAGACAATTATATTCCCATGAAATTAAATAAGGAAACAAGATAAATTTACTTTTCGAGAGTAGATATCAGCAAGAGTAGAACCCCAGCCACCATTGGTGAAGCTAAGCTGCACTATCGACGATCCAAACAACACAAACTGAGGTCTATGTGGTCCTATCATCTCCCCCCTTCTCTTCCAGTATCACAAATTTGCTACAAGTTCCAAATTTCTTATGACAACCAAAAATTGCATATAAAACGTGTATTTATTAACAAACTTGAGCACAACAAGTTAAGGTACACATATGGTTAGGTGATAAACTAATGCATATTTATGTTTATATGTTCGTACTGTTCACATTTGATATTGCAGCACTAATTCAATATGGTGTACGAAGTTAGGTCGTTGTTCATATCATTTGCATACGCTAATCTGTTTTACCACTTCATGCATACAATTAGAAGAATTAGGTCTCATCTCCGCATTCGACGAGTAATGATTATGGTCTTGTGGGTCCGGTTACAAGAGAATAGCTAATCACGAAAGCGTTAACGAGGTCCCGAGATTTATGCGAAGAATTAAAATATATCCACTTGTGTACAATGGTCTCATATTAATGATGATAGAAGCCACTAGACAGAGGTAGTTCAAACCTTGATGATTGTTATAAATACAGATGCATGATTAAACATGTGACAGAATGTCCCAATAATATTGTCCAACCTCATCAGTAAAGTGAGCTTAGCTTTACAATATAGTAATGGGTTATGTACGAAGCATTGATCGAATGAGTCATCGTCTCATCTAGCTAAGGTTAAGTTCGATCAATGCTTCGTACATAACCCATTACTATATTGTAGACTTGGATTGATTAGTCATCGTCTCATCTAGCTAAGGTTATGTACAATATAGTAATGGGTTATGTACAACAGTGAGCTAGGACCGTAGACTTGGATTGATTAGTCATCGTCTCATCTAGCTAAGGTTAAGTTCTCAGGCTCGTGCACAACTCTACAACTTTGGATTAGTTAGTGCTTCCAATTTCGCAACGATACAAACATACAAACCACCTACTATAAATCATTGGCGCTATTCAATCTTACAGCAGAAGGAATATGATGTTATTCTATCAATAATATTATTATTATGATTGAGATGAACGAATAATATCACTTATATAGTACCTATCTACATGGTAAACTATATATTCTCATTTGCTTCACTAAAAATAGTTGGCTACTGCTCGCTTGCTAGGTAGCTGCCTACGTATCCTTGATCCCACTTTCTTCTTTACATTATGGCTTTGCTGCAATAATTTTAGGTTGCACTATAATCGGATATCGCTTCTGTGTTCTTGTGGTGGGGAAGAAAACCAACTTGTCTTCCTCAGCCGGGACCCAACTGCACAGAAACTCCACTCAGCTCAATCATTTTTGCCATATGTTTGGATAGAATCATTTGCACTAAATGACTAATTTCAACTGATGCGTGAAGTGTACTAGTAGAACTTATTCATGCAGTCACATAAGTTAGGTACATGGAAATGGAATGGAATAAAGCGAATACCATTCAGGAAACAGGGCTTAACGAGAACGAGAGATACCTGAAACGAGTGACAAGATGGTGGAGGAAGACAGAAAGCTCAACTCTCGCGAGCTCAGCCCCTGGACAACGTCTTGGACCACCACCAAATGGGGTAAATGCGCTCGCGGTATTTGACTGTTCATATAATTAGATAACATCTATTAGTAAAATATCTTCGGATCGAGAATATACAACATGAGAGCATATGAGTTTTTTTACCTGCCACCTCCAAGGATTAAAAGTTCGAGCGTCCTTATAGTGTTTCTGGTCTAAGTGCACTGCTCTAAGTGAAGCAAATATTTTAAACCCTTTCGGAATTGTGTAACCTGTCGCACATAAGTAAATGTCATTGCAGATACTCTGTTTTGAAACAGAACATGTCAAACAAATATGCAATATCCTTATATAGATCACCTTTTATTTTCACATCAGTCATTGCTCGCCTGAACACTCCACTTACTATATTAGCAACCCTCAGCGTCTCATTGACGACCTGAAAAGCAAATACAATTCCTCAAATGAAGACGATTTGAATTTCGAACATGTATCAGATATGTCACAGTGAATAATAATGAGTGTAATGGTTGTAAATTCGACATTCAAATTTTCCTAAGCCTCTGAGTGATCGAGTAGTTGTTCAGAAGAACGCGCTTACACATTGAGTAAAAGGCATGGCTTTATAATCCGCCCATTCAAGAGTCTTTGTTTCACCTTTCCTCGCCCTGATTTCATCGTGCTCTTCCTATAATATGACAATTGCACAAAATGCATTAGGTCCATACTCCTCCGGATATATTTTAGTAGCCATAAGGAATACATAATGAACAGCACTTCTAGTATTCAAGAGTCTCATTTTTTATTAAATTATTGTCCTAATTGTTACACTTCTAACTCGCCTTAGCTCTCATCATAACTATCATGTCCGGGAGTACACGAATAAGCTAAATCAGGGATGTACCTTAGATGATAAAGAACTATAACTCGTTTTTTAACCACTTCAAATACATGGGTAGTTCCTTATCGGAGTCGACCCCATGCCACATGAAGAATCAAAGATTGCAAATACTTCAAATGTTTCAATATGTTTGATTGTTTAAATTTTTTGTCATGTTTTAAAATGTTTGGTTGTTTACATTTCCAATGAATCTTTAAGCCTATTTTCTATTTTTTGCCCCTATAAAGTACTTTTGTCCCTAATAAATTAACACTCCAACACCTTTATTTGATGACATATTAGTAATCTTGTACTATTCCTTAATAAAGTACGTTCTCCCCAAACGATCAAACATATCGAGACGGAGGGAGTAATATTTTAACTCTTTATGGATTGAGCTCTCCTCATTAAACATGATGTCATGTTGGTGAACAGAGTACACTAGTACAAGTTCAACTAGGGGAAATGGTGATGTAATTCAAAGGCTGAACTCACACTAAAGTGGTTGTACCATTTCTACCCCAACAAAGAAAAAGCAATGCAGAATCCTAAAAGGAAATACAGAGGAGGGTGGGGTGGGGTGGGGGGGTTGCGAAAAATGAGACACCAAGCATAGAGATCCCTCCTAAATTGCCTTGAAATCAGCAAATCTTTGAGCTACTAGGTCTAGGAGTACACCTAAGATACCCTACAAGTCTAGTTCTTTCCAGTAGTCTGAACAATAACATATCTGACATAAAAATGGAAGCATGCAGAGTACTAAACCCATCATTTTGTCCAGTTCTTACTACCTAAACTTTTGCTCTTTTGACTTTAACAACAGTACTTTTCTTGCTTTTTGACTATGGTATTTAATACACTTTCAACTTGCATCTCCATTGAAGAAACTTACTTTACTACAAGTTGAATTAGATCCAGATTAGTACAGTAATACTACCTCCATCCCTATTTAATAGACCCATTTTGACTTTTTGGGTCAAACTTCGAAAGTTTTGACCATAAATTGTTATTAATCGATAAGAGATAAAATAGTCATATGAGATCTCGTTAGATTCGTCTCAATATATATTTTCTAAATATCAAGTTTTTATAATTTTTATACATGTAAAATTAAAAATATTTACATTTTAAATTGTGTCTCGGAGACCGTGAAAAAGTAAATGGGTCTAACATTTAGGGATGGAGGGAGTATTACAGAAAAGTAACTCTATTACAGAATCTTTTGGGTGTGTGTAAGAGTCAACGCCCATGCACGTGTGCGATTGATTAGGAATGTCTGGGACTGTGTTGCCCATAGGGTCTTATTTGTCGGCCACTTATGCTAAAATTCACTCATTTTAATTATTTATTGATTGAACACAAAAACAATTACTCGTCTCTTTACGGTTCATATACGTCCTCCATCCTTTTATCTAAAGATCATTGACTTTTGCACAAACTTTAAGCGAAATTCAAACTCCCTTTCACGAATTTAATTTTTCCTCCAATTTTTCATACTTGATCGGATAAAATGAATACGAAAAGAGAAAATTTTATTGAAAAAAAATAAACCTTAGATTAAGGGACGGAGAAAATAATATTTTGTACTAGAAATTTGTAAATACTAGATCAAGATGATCTAAAATTTATACTGATATTCACGAAGAGGTTAATGTAACTTACATCATGTAAGTCAAACTCCCACAATGTAATTGTCAATCTTAATTTTATACTCCCTTCGTCTCAATAATCATTTACCCAAAATAAATGTTTTCTTTTTGTGTTTTTATTTTATTAAATTAAGTAAGAAAATATGGAAGGAAAATAAATATTATGAAAGAAATTCGAATTTTCATTAAACTTTGCGTAAAAAAATGGATGTTAGATAAAGGGATGGAGCGAGTAAAGTTTATGCTGATGTCTTTCTCACTACACTACGTTGATGTGAGCTTCAACGAAATTGTCAAGATTTAATTTTAACTTTTGTAAAGTGTAATCTAAACTTTCTTTTATAACATGAACCCAAATTCGCTATTTGTAAAATGCGAACTGGGTAGACGTGCACTGGCTCAATACCCTACAATACAAACAACCCTTACGAGTATAATGTGAACTTTCTTCGTTCTACTTGAAATAAATTCCAAAGGAATTGAAATTAAGAGGGAAAGTTGGGTATTTGATTATTGTGATCCCCACGTTTGCTTGGACAAGAATAGAGATAAGAAAGGGATAATTACTAATATGAGATATCTAAGCTAAGGAGCCCAACATGTTTGCTCGTGAATGTGACTCGGGTCCACTAAGGATTTAAAAAAATAGTAGTAATTCACAAATTAGACTATAAAAATAAATTTAAACTAATTAATCAATTTAATTAATAAATAGATAAAATAAGATTAGTACCTTAAGCTGATGAAGAGCGGGTGGAGTCTCGGTGAGAAACTTAACAGCAAGGGTCATTATAGTTGAAGTGGTATCGTAGCCAGCCACGAGCAATGCTAGCATAAAATGCACTATTACTTCGTCGGAAAACACTTCGCCGTCGCCACCACCTTCCTCGAATAGTGCCTCCAACATGTCATTCTTCCGCTCTCCTCCCTCATTTCTCGCCTTCCTCCGCTCAATCACCACCAATGTTAATGCCTCCTCCACTTTCCTTCTAGCCTAAAATTTCAGGACAACATACAACTACGATTTATTAATGTAATAATTCGTTAAATTTTTAAATTTTGTGCATTTTAGAAATTGGTGTTAGATAAAGGGATAGAGGGAATATAAAATAATTTGAAAATTACTTGGATGGCTCTTCGATAAGTGGGGGAAAATAACGGCAAAGGAACGGAAAAGAAGCCTTCAATAACAAGCATGTACTCTTTCATGAGATTTTCCGTCCATTCACATGGATCAAAACTCATTAGCTGCTTCACCGTTAATGCAAACGTAATCTGTCCAATTAAAGAGTCATTGATTAATTAATTAATTAATTAATATTAATGTCCAATGTAAGTATAATTGATACTAGTATATCGTAACAGAACATGCTCTACTCTCTCCCGAATTATTTCATTATATTCATGCTTTCTAGAATAGGGAGCGACGAGACCTTAAACGAGGATTCATATATCATTAAAAACAAGATATTTTATGATTTGTGTCATTAATATATTCCAGGACAATGGTACACGACACGTACTAATGTAATAATAGACAAGTTTCACATTTTTTCTTTGATATATCACAAAAAGGGTAAACAAAGGTGCTAGCTAAGCATGAATGATTAAAAGAAGGTTCTCCAAAGGATAGGAGAAGAAAATATCAAATCAAACATATATTTTTGGTTTTAACAAAGAGCAACAAAAGATGTTGATAAGTAAAAAGGTGGACACAATAATTTTAGCATACAGAAGCCACATGATGATTCGTGTTTCCAAACTGGTTCAATTATCTTTACAACTTTTATACTTTCTTTAAAAACTCGTTCTATTATAATAATAATAATTCTTTCGAATTTTTATTCTTTTGCTAACTTAAACAGAAACATTTGATACCCACTAACCATGGAAATCTGACTCATCCATTTTTTTCCCAAATGCTACCACTCATCACTAATCAAGTACCATGTAAGCAAATTATTTTTAAGATAACAACTTTTATATAGAATATTTGGAAAAAAACGATTAAGATCTTTTTACATTTAATAAATATTTTGAGGTACTGAATAACCTTTAATGGTTGTTAATTTCTAAAAGAGTTTTTTTTAGGCAATACAGAGTACTTAAATGGTGTCTGACTAATCAACATTAAAAAAGTGGATTATCTTAATAAGTTCCCATAAATGTACTTATATATAGTTAAAAAATCAGATTATTACTACCAGGTAAAATATCACTCATAAGAGATGGAAAAAAATTTCCTAGTTACTATAATTCAAATTAAACTAAATTATTTTCCTAATCACCATCAACATTTACGTGAATTCGATGTATGTTAATTGTAATTTCTATTTTTAGTGGGAAAGAACATTAGATCAACGATTTTTTTAATTGATTTTAATAGATCAAACGAGGCCGGTTAAATCTTGTAAATCCAAATATTCAAAGATAAATACTAAAAATCAAATCAATTATTGTCAACTAACAAATTTAGTATCTTATTGTTACATTTAAATCATAATAACAAATACTCGCAAAATAAATGTGAGACTGAATTACCTTTTTGGTTTCCTCCAGAAGAAGGATTCTACCGGTCCAAGTCTCCATATTGAGTCGAACGAGCCGGTCTATATCAAGCAACAAATGATCTTCAATAATCGAAGAGTTAG
The DNA here is from genome assembly GCA_003412495.2 of Echium plantagineum. Classification (NCBI taxonomy): domain Eukaryota; kingdom Viridiplantae; phylum Streptophyta; class Magnoliopsida; order Boraginales; family Boraginaceae; genus Echium; species Echium plantagineum. Next base: position 2,156,589 of record CM016566.1, on the reverse strand, counting down.
CAAAACTAATAGTAAGAGAATGCATTCTCTTATGAAGCCTCCCCCTCATGAGCAACAAAGAATGCCTCCCAAGCAAGTTCGTTATCGAGCCGGGATAACTCGACTCGAACAACTTGCCTTCGTTTAGTAAAACGAACCGGTTCGTTTCTTGATCACAAGAAAAAACCGTGGGTTCACCAAACACATGGGTTGTAAAAACAGAGCCATATTTAGACACCCTTTGGTCGATAAAGGGCTCTGGGTTTTCGGTTTTGTAAGCTGAAATGAGTTGAAGGGTTTCTCCGATGAAGGGTAGGCCGAGTTTTCCCGGCGGAAGGTGGCGCTTGCGGCGGGAGGTGGTGGAGCAGAGGAGGAAGGTGAGAATTGGAAGTGAAAATGAGAATAGAATAATATAGAAAGGGAAAGTAGTGAAAATATTCTCCATATCCATTTGAATAGTTATTTAAATTATAAGTCAGAGAAGAAATAGGGAACATATATTTATGCAATAGCAGAGCATGTGTGTGTGATAGAAGAAAGAAAATAGGGGGGGGGGGGGGGGGGGGGGTGTGTAATGGGCATTAATGGTGCACACGGGTGCGACTGAAAAGGAAATCTATATAAGGAACATTATTAAGTAGACAGTATACTTTTCTCCATAATAATTTTAAGATTAATTTGGATCGAGATGAATTAAATATTCGTTAGATATATAAAATAATTATCTTATTATTTTAAGATTAGTTTAGATAATTATAAATTTAGTTGTTGGTAAAATATATAAAAGTAATAGTATTAATATTAATTTGGATCACTATGAACCTAATAGTTGGTCAAATATATAAAAATTAATCATTTTAAAGATTAAATAGGATCATGATGAATTTAATTGTTCATAAAATATATAAAATAATAATTTTAAGATTAAATTGGATCATGATGAATTTAATTGTTCATAAGATATATTAAAATAATCATTTTAAAAATATTAATTTGGATCATGATGAATTTAGTTGTTGGTAAAATATATCAAAATAATAATTTTAATATTAACGGATCATGATGAATTTAATCGTTGGTCAAATATATAAAAATAATAATTTTAAATATTAAATTGGATAATGATGAATTTAGTTATTGGTTAAATATATAAAAATAATCATTTTAAAAAGATTAATTTGGATCATGATGAATTTAGTTATTGGTTAAATATATAAAAATAACAATTTAAAGATTAATTTGGATCATGATGAATTTAATTGTTGGTAAAAATATATAAAAATAATAATTTTGAAGATTAAATAGGGTCATGATGAATTTAATTGTGGTGGTGTGTGAGGAAGGAGGGGTTAATTTAAAAAATATAGTTTTGTTATTATTAAAAAGTGCCCAAAAATTAATAAGTGTGTTATTTCAAGTTTGCATTTTCTTTTAAAATGAAATTTAATTTGAATTTGACATTTAATGGGGCAAATGGATAATTCAATCCCTGATTTTAAAAGATGAATAGTTGAGGGGACAAATCAAACGCCTCCCAATAGTTCAGGGAGCCAAAAGAAAATAAGCTTATTTTTTCATAATATATGACTGTTTAGAAATCTAATGAACTTTATTTTTAACTCATTTTTTACTCTTATAATTGGTTTTGTTTTTGTTTTTGCTTTTGAGAATCATTATTGATTTATATTATGTATGGTATAATAATAATATTTTTGTTCTTTGATTATATTTTTTGGTTAGATGATCAAATATTTTAAAAGATAAATATTAATTCACTTAATATCTTAATAGTTTAATAATTTGATGATATTCACCTCCAACTTTTATCAACAACTCCTAAGTTTTATTTTCTTTGGAGAAATATCTCTCAATTTTCTTACAACTATCAAGCATCTATTTTCTGAAATTTTCATGCATTGTCTTTATAGTTTCCAAACATCAACTCGGTGCGATTTTATGTCCGAGTACGTGAACTTTAGTCGAGGCAGCTTGGAAGCTAAGGTTCGAGTTATTGAATGATGGACCAGGAAAGCTTATTACTATATACTATGTATGTTTCATTATTATTATTATTACAGCCACATCTCGGTCTCATCATCAGCACAAGTTGCATGCATTATATATATGCTGGTGCCTACCGGCGATAGATATATATAGAGGTGGCGGACCACCACAAATCCCTAACATATCTTATCTCTGTGTATCAGATAGTGACCACAGATAGATTCTATTCAACGCCAAAATATCAAATCTTCATCTTCGCTCGATCGTCTACATATATACATGCCATGCCTTTTATTGTCTCTAACCAGATTTTAACCAATAAACCTTTCTTTACAAATTTGGGTCATATATGTGTCACCAATATTAAGTGTGCTTGATTTAAAGTGATGATTTTAAAATGAATAACTATTCACTAACAATGTTAAGTAGATGCACACCCACATCGGATATCGATGTCCTATTGAAAAAAAGATAAATCGTTTTATTCTACTTCAAGTTGAAGTAGAATTTTGAACATATCTTACAGGTTCGAAAAGAATGGCGTTCCTGACAGTTATTGATTGGCGAATTACGCATTGTCTGGCGAGTCATATACGTATTGACTGGCGAGTCTGATTCGCATTGTCTGGCGAGTCCAATTCGCATTGTCTGGCGAGTCCTATATGCTTTGTCTGGCGAGTCCAATATGGATTGTCTGATAAGTCCTATACGCACGGATCTGATAGGTTCGAAAATGATGACGTTACTGACAGTTATTGATTGGTGATACGCGTCGTCTGGTGAATCCGACAACGTAATACAGAAACTGAATTGATTTGTAAGATTAGTCCATCAAATTTAATGACACGTATGTTTTTTAGTAAATATATAATTGAGGACAAAACATAATACAAAAACTGAATTGATTTGTAAGATTAGTCCGTCAAATTTAATGACACGTATCAAATCAATATTGTAGGATGGAAGTTCCACATCCATTTATATATATGAAGAATCACCAACATTTCTAATACAATTACATGTTAGTATAATAAAATACAATAATATGTGTAATAGAAATGTGAGATGTAACTAGTTGGGTTGGTTTAGGATCTAAAAGTGGTGGAATAATTGGGGCATGAGTTTTACATGAAATTCAAGTGTATAGAAGAAGATCTGCGGTAGATATCGAGATACTAAAGTCAATCACAAGACACGAGGGTAACTTACACTTACCCATTTATCAAACTGTTGAAGGTAAAGACTGTTTAATATTACCACATACCATCTTTAAATAATATGGACGATCTATATTTATTATACTAATATATACTATTAAACTTATTTACTTTTGTATAGTATTTTGTAAAGATCAATTTTTTTTTTTAATTTAAAGATCTTTCTGTTTATCTCATTCCTAATAAATCAAAATAAAATTCTAATTCATTTTCTATTTTAAAGAGGAAAAGGTTTCGAGTGAATGAAAGGCATATATAGATCAGATCAATTTCAAAGGAAACTAACTATACTACTACTCTTATTAGTAGAAAGTTATGTGCTATTAAGTTTTTTTATGTTGAGATTTTCTAAAATGTATAATGACAATTTATATATTAATATAAGGAGTAATTGAGTAATTTATACATTAAAAAAAAAATTAATTGAAAATTTCTTAATAGAATCATCATAAGCGATCCGCTCTTATTATTATATTTATGAAAAGATAAGTTCTAGTAAGTGTTGAAGTTCGAGGACATTTGAAGAAAAATAGATGTTTATGTTAAAAATTAGAGTTTTATCAATGTATTTTTGTGAAAAGTCCTTCATAATTTAAATTTTTGTTATTTTATTATTATTATAGGGAATATAAAATTTTCGATTCGATCACCCTGTTATCATATAATGTAAGTCTATTGAATTAGAAAAAATGACTCTTCTTAAAGCTCCACCTTTTCTTGAGTAAGTTGAATGCCATCACCTTCGGACGTCCTTTAACGAGATGGATTGTAAATTGGGGAATTCTCCCTAATTACAATTATTAAGTTAGTAATTTTAGTAATATAAGGGGTGGGATACTGGTGAGACACAGTCAAATGATAATTAATTAAGTGATTGGAATGGAGTAATCCACATTAATATGGGCTAAATTTTATATGAAGACAATATTTCACTAAAATGTTATAAAAATTACTTCTAATTTCTTGTATCATTAATTCTCGTCCGTATACCATTGTACCGGAAATGGGTTTCGAGGGTCGGGATTTTGTTAACTATATATACAGTTCCCAATAATAATAATACGAGTAGTATTCCCTTCGTTTTTAAAAGATTGTCACATTTTGATTTTTGGTCGTCAATAAAATATGATTTAAAAATATATATTGATACAAATTTAATAAGGTACTACAAGATTATAGTATTAATTCTTATCATTTAATGGGAAGTTATGATCAAATTTTATTATGTTTGACCAACAAAAATCAAAATATAACAATTTTTTAAGGAGGAAGGGAGTAATAAATTAATGTGTCGTTCTGTTGAGTATTCTTTGGTCTATTATGGTTGCACGAATGGAGCGTACGTGCAATGTGTCAGAGGAGACACACGTGCACTAGGAATCAATCCAAGACTACGACAATTCTTGGAAGAAGAAACAGAAATCAATAGTGTTGTTTGATTTTTGTGGTACTCAAGAATCAAGATAGATGTCATGTATTAAGTAAATTGTTTAGTGATATTCGATTTAATATTTCATGTAAGAAATTATGAGTTTGAATTTTATTGGTTAAATTTATTTTAATTTTTTAATAATTATAAATTTCTGTATTTATTGTTTGTAATATTACTATAATTATAATTCATTATTAATTTATAAAAAAGAAAAAGCAAAATCAAGATAGATGTATGCATGTACTACTGCTCAATGATTCGTAGAATAGGGCACATGCAATAAATTGGTGATGCATCTAATTGTGATTGTGATGTATCAACCACTACTACTACTCTCCCTCTTGAGGAGATGGTTTCAATTCAAGACCTAAAAAACTTCCATTATTCCATCCCATCCAACTTGGTTTCTTTCTTTCTCCATATGGATTGAATAAACTTTGCTTTGCATATCAACTTATGCAAAATAATTGTGAATAGAGAATTTTAAAAGAACGAATTTTATGTTGAAATGATTTAAAAGTAAATTACAGTTATTTAAATTAATTAAGGGATATTTTACGATTTACCTCTTTCATATATTATAAGGCAGAGAAGTATAAAGACTATTAGAATTAGAGTTTCATCCTTAAATAATTGTAAAGAGTGATAAATAATGATATCATAAATGTATATATCAACACTTACCTATATATAATATGAATAAGGAAAAATTGAAAGTTTCCAAAATGTGACCGCCATATTACTCAATTTTTAAAGTCTCGTATTTTATCTTTCTAAGTAATTACTCTAACATCATAGCTATATATCTGCTCTTATCTTCAATGTGCATAAACACTACATACTAACAAAGAGTCAAAGACCAAAACAAAAATACAAAAATTGTAATCGCAAATGAAGACGAAATAAATACAAACAAGACTATGCATAAACACATATATAATGATAGTGAAAGAGAGAGCGAATTGTACAAATAGTCCTTGATAGTGTTATTAAGTTGCAGTTTAGTTCCTGATAGTGGTACCGTTGCAGTTTAGTCCCAAAAAATGATCAAAAAGTTGCAGATTAGTCCCCACGTTAACTATTCTGTTAACTTTTAACATCAACACGCGATGAGAGATCAAATCTAGACTTAAAAATGAATTTTAAGACATAAACTCACTTTTTGTGTCCCACAAAAATTCATTATGAAGCTGAAATGCAAAGCTTCATTAAAATCTAATATAAAAAATGAGTTTATGTCTTCAAAATAACCATTGTTTGCCGTAAATTTAACCTCTCATCACGTGTTGGTGTTAAAAGTTAACGGAATAGTTAACATGAGGACTAATTTGTAACTTTTTGCCACATTCGGGGACTAAATTATAACGGTGCGACTATTGGGGACTAAACTGCAACTTGGTGACACTATTGGGGACTATTTGTGCAATTCACTCGTGAAAGAAATGACCAAACTAATTGAAAATATATATGTGATTTTTAAGTATGAAAACTAACTATACATAGTACCATTAAATACATATAAATATATTTAATTATCATTTTTGGTAAAAAGAATTATTCTAAATTAATTGTGATAATCATATGTAGGTAAAGTAACAAGGTTAGAGGGGACCATGCATATGAATGTGATAAAGAAGCATCATACCAAATCATATGTAGTGATTAATCCAATTAAGATGCCATCATTTTTCTTGCTTCTTTGGCTCGTCTTCCAACATGCTTTCTTAATTGTGGTACATGATCAGACTCGGACATAGTTTATGTTAGTTACATCTTACATGTTTAAATGTTTGAGTAAATTAATTTATAGTATGATAGGTTAAAGATTATATTAATTCGTTTTAATTATAGTAATCATTTGTAGTACGTAATTCTATATTCTAAAATATCAACCAATTAAAGTCAGAAAATGTACGTATTAGGAATATTTATAATAACTAGGCTTAAAAGCGGAGAGATAAATTTAATTAAAAAATAAAGCGATAATATTAAAAGGAATAAACACTTTTTAGTCACTAGTAATAATCTATTACAGAAAACTATTCCTTTATTAAAACAACAATTTTGATACTCAAATTATTCAAATTTAGGAGCTAGAAGCCTAGACTAACTGAGTTAATCGAATAGCTTAGTGAAAAAGGCTCTTGCTAGTGACCAATAGATCATGGGTTCGAAACTCACTCATCACTAATTTACAATATAAAAAAAGGAAGAAGCCTAGACTAACTAGTTAATGATGACGAGCAATTGGGCACGTTAGTACTTAGTAGTGTTATGGCCTTATGGGTTTCACGTGACGAAAAGAAAAGAGGCCCAACTATACATTTATTTAATTATAATCTGGTTTCAAGGCCCTACATATCGCTGGTTCACAGTGAGGTAACAGCTAGCCTATTGGGCTACTCTCGGCCCTCCACTTTCATACTTTTCTTTAATTATAGTTTATAGTTTGTACGATGAGTTTCGAATTAATTCATAATGTGTATGTATGTTGGATTTAAATATTTTAATTATATTTTTTAATTGGTAAATATTTAATTATTATATGTAGCTTAGTACCATTATAACAATAAATGATATTCGATTATTATTTATTTGTCTTCTCATCAAATCACTTAATATTGAGTTTGATTCAGAATATAACGGAAGTTATAAAAAAAATACATATAAAAATATTATTTTTTTTCTTAAAGAAAAAAGCTATTAACAATCTCAATGATTGGATCTTATCCTCAAACTTTAAAGGAGGGGGTCAATATTATTTGTAAGCAGACCTGAATTGGCTTGAAATTATGATCTCACTATGTAATGATATATTCCAACAAATTAGGCTGAAATTGGATTTAATTAAATACTCCAAAAGGCAATGAGTACGTATATACTTGGCCACTACCCCCTCAATAATGCAAGATGGTTTATTAAGTTGACATACAACGTGGAACATTCCTCATCCAGTTATCACTCCCTTCATTATATTTACTAAGTAATAAATGTACCATATGCCTTAACTGATCGGACGATTAAAGTTTATATTCTAACAATTCTAACATAAGATTTCGTTATA